>JAJEJO010053349.1:83983-104362 GCA_020662805.1 Glaucomys volans | reverse complement strand
GAGACTAGAGTTCAATCCACATCACCACCCCAAAAAGATTTTTTAATTTTAAATGCCCACTGAGCATGAAGAAGCATCTGCTGAAGTCAGAGGAGCTTCAGGAGAGAAGTCCCATTGATGGGCTTCTCTGAGGAGTCTACAAAGTTTTCCCTCAGAAAGACTAGTCCTAACTTCAGCCAGACCCTAACTTCTGCTGCATTAATATGGTGTCATTTCAGGCAAGGTATTTTTTTTTATTCACTTTCCATACTCTGCTCTGTTTCATCCTACATCCAGCATTGCACCTGACTCAGGAGGAAGTAACTGACTAGGAAGCAGAAGGAAACGGGAGGGAGAGAAGTTCCAGAGGGAGAGTTCACAGAACTTATTTGTGCTTCTTTTCCCTGTTGTTGGCTTGGTCTTCAGCCAGTCTGAGCCAGGGATAAGGATAAAGTTTTTCTGTTTTTTAATTTGTATTTTTTATTTGTTCTTTTCAGATATACATGACAGTAGAGTATTTTGACATATTATACATACATGGAATATAACTTATTCTATTTAGGACCCCATTCTTGCAGTTGTACATGATGTGGAGTTTCACTGGTCATGTATTCATATATGAACATAGGAAAGTTATGTTTGATTCATTCTACTGTCTTTCCTGTTCCAATTCCCCCTCCCTTCCCTAAGGATAAAGTCTTGATGTTTAATCAAAGTAAGAGTATTAAAAGCAATAATTATGAAAATTAGACTTTCTGTAACTGACAACATATGTAGAACTGCAGGAAAAGCATGGGACCTGTTGTTTGTCCAGGGGCAAGAAAGAGTTACCCCAATGGATACATTTTCAAGGATGATAAAAATAAAATTATGTTTTGAATATGGCGTAAGTTGTGCTTGGTCAACATACCAGAAATAGTATCAAAAGGAAGAAAATGATGGACCATGGTGCTGAAGGTGGGGAGGGCAGTGTGAAGAAGGGATAAATTAGAAGCTATAGTTTTTTGTTCCCAGTGTAACTAAACACAATGGCTTTACATCTTGGTGAGTGCAAAGCTGAAAAGCACAACCAGGAAATAGAAGAGCGGAGGCAGGTTTATTACTTGCAGCAGGTAAGGAGAGCCCTGGGGTTATTTCCAAAACAGTGTTCCCCACATAAGAAAGGAAACATAGGAATTTTACTCAGGGAGCCTATACATATTCACATAGGAAGGCACATTAAGAATTGGGCATACTTCTGAACATGTACATTTTAAGGTGTACATTTCTGCACATGCTCAGGTTGAGGTCATAGTTCAAAAACAAAAGATGTTAAACACATTTCTAGACATGCTCAGCTCAAGGTCCTAGAGCACATGTTCAAAAAAGCAAGATGGCAGACATGAGTGCTTCTGGGCATGCTCAGTGCAGTTTTATAATAAGCTGAGTTTAGTCCATGTTGCCCAAAGGGATGGATTCAAGTCTATCAGTGACCTTGACTGGTTCCTCATGTTTTTCCAAAGAGTTTTAACTGAAACAAAAAGAATTATCATTTACAGACACGGTAGTTTTCTCCCCATAAGGGTAGGAGTTTGTCCATACAGGTGCCTGCCTTGCTTAGCAACAAACTAAAGGGCCTCTTGGGGTTACCCTTGTCTTTTGTTCCCTCCCATGTGATTTGTGAGATCCACTGTGTGTAGGAAGGCCTCCCTGTCCTGGGAAAGTTTGAGAAAGGCTTTTCTCATCTTGATTCTATCCTGATATGCTGTTGAAAAGGTAAAATGTCAAGGGCTAATACTCAGGTGTGGCCACAGGTGGAGGGATTCATCAGCCTTTGTATTGATAGCATGGTTGGTCCAGTCCAGCTCAAAAGCTTCATCCTGAGTGTCTGGGAATAAAATCTTGTTCAGTTTATTAAAATAATGTGTATGTGCTTAAACTATCCCTTCTTTCTTGAAAGGTGGTGGCTATGGGAATATGGAACCCTGGGTTCCAATGAGCCCTCAATTTACCTTCAGAGATGACTCACGATTTTTTTTAGAGAGAAGGTAAAGCTCTCATACCATGTTCACTTTTTAAAAAACAAGATAATATTTATGAATCATTGCATAGGATTTGTCTGTCAGAAAGATTTAGAGTGTTGGCTCCTGTGTCTGTCATATTTCATTTTTTTCAATTTTTATGTGACATATCTGAACTTTTCTATTCAGAACAGGGTCATAACTGACAAGCTGCTTATTTTTTTTTCCATAACAGTTCATAAAAATATCCCATCATGAAAACATCAAATTTCAGATATGCAAATAACATACTTCTTTCTCCCTTCTTTGCTTCTGGGCAGACTGTTTTGTTAGCTTAGCTTTTTTTCCCCCACAAAGGAATGGTATTTGTATCATTTCTGTGTTTTGGGTAGTTTTTCATTCTGAATGCTGTTCAAGGTCTTTGCCTTAGATGATTTGACTGGGTGGGATATCACCTTTCATTTTGAACTTTCCCCACAGACAAATAAAGTCAAATTTGTTTTAGTCTTTGACTGAATTCTGAATAAATGATACTTAGGAGTTAAAGGGAATTAGCTTTTTCAATAATGTGAATCAGGGTCATCTGTATTCAGTGGCTTAAGGGTATCTTCTTTGACAATCATCTAGACACCTGTTTTTGAAATGTCTCTTCCAAAACACTGGGAATAGTGTATACTATGACATTATGTGTGACATTGGGGGTGGAGGTGGGAGTCTGTGGTTCAGGATGTGGGCCATGGAGGGAGTCAGACCATCGTTTGAATGCTGGTTCTCCTCCTTACAGAGATGTGATTTGGGCAAGGACTACAACCTGCCTAAGTCTGTTTTCTCCTTTCAGAGGGGAATGAAACCCTTTGAATTTGTCAAGATTAAGAAAGAAGCTAGCTGTATGTTAGGGTGTAGTACAGCACTTCTGAATAATACCCAATCCACATAGTTAAGATTAATCCTGTTTTAAAATCTGTTTTCATGAGGTAATTTAATTTCTTAGGATTTTGGAATTTGGGAGCTATTTAACTAATTCGAAGAATAGTGACATTTATTCCAAGTATGAATTTTTAAAAATCAGCTATTCCAAATGTCTCATAGAGGGATTAAAGAAAATGGCCATTGCTGTCGTGTCAATTTTAGCAATATGTTCGCGGCGCCATCTGCTGACTGAAAAATTAAAACTTCTGGGATATTTTGATGAGAGGTGCAGTGCAGTGTGTGCTTTTCTTTTTCAGTAACGGTGGGTCAATCTATCAGTTTTTTCACTTGAGAAATTTAATTTTTAAAAAAGCTTGGTAATAGATACCAATGATATTCTTTCAAATTATCAGTCACTGTCTCTAAAGAAGTGATTCCCTAATGGTGTTATCATTAACTTACTAATTTACTTAGTGCTGGCCCTTATGAAGCTATGAATTTATTTTAAGTTATGGTGATATCATATTAAAATTGTGAAATTAAAGCCTTTCTTACTTACTCGGAGGCTTGTCCAGGATCAGATGAATCAGGACATATGCTATTGATTGGGTTTTTACCAATCATTTTATAAAACAAACTTCAAGTTTCAGGTTGACAATGGAGACTCATGTGAAGGGAGTTCTGACTCTGATTCTGAAAGACTTGGAGAGATGTCCATGTGCTTTACACCCTAGATCAGACCTTTGACAGAAAAGGCATAAATTGAGTTCCAATGCCACTTGGAGCTGAAGCAAGATTCAGGGTATCTGCTGTGTCTACTAGCAAAATCATAATGAGGTGATTATTATAACCAAGGTTTCATATATATAAAAATTATATAAATGGTTGTTACATATATGTGTGTGCATAAAAGCTTATACATATAAAAACATGTATATGTGTATACACACATATATACATGTGCATATTACCTATATACATACACATAATTTAAACTTATGATCATGCCAGCATATATATATATACACATACATGCATGTGCAATATAAATATATGTATATTAAAATTATATAAATGGTTATTACATTTTTACATTTTTATGTATACATAAGCATACACATATACAAATATGAAACCGTATTATATATGCACACACACGCATATATATATATATATATATATATGTACACACACGCACATGATTTCAATCTATGATTATGCCAGGGCATAGATACATAGATATACATATCTTGGCAAGTAAATGAATATGTTACATGAAATACATTTCCCACAACCTTTTTTACTGTGGTAAAATTCACATAGCATAAAATTCACCATTGTAGTCATTTCAAAATGTACAATTCAGTGGCATTTAGTGTATTCACAATGTTGTGCAATCATCATCTCTATCTAGTTTCAGAGCATTTTTTATAACTCCAAAAGAAAACTCTGTACCCATTAAATAGTTATTCCTGATTTCCCCCAACCCCTGGCAAACACTAGTCTGATTTTTTTGCTATGAATTTGCCCATTATGGGTCTTCCTTCCTTCCCCCCTCTTCACTCCTTCCTTCCTCTTTCCTTCCTTCCTCCTTCCTTCCTCCCTCCCGCTTTTTCTTCCTTCTTTTCTTTCCTTCTTTCTTTCTTTCTTTTTCTTTCCTCCTCCTCCTCCTCCTCCTCCTCCTCCTCCTCCCTTCCTTCCTTCCTTCCTTCCTTCCTTCCTTCCTTCCTTCTTTCCTTTCTTCCTTTTTGATACTGAGGATTGGACCTAGAGGTGTTTTACCACTGAGCCACATTCCCAGCCCTTTTTATATTTTATTTAGAGACAGGTTCTCCCTGAGTTGCTTAGGGTCTTGCTAAGTTGCTGAGGCTGGCTTTGAACTCGCCATCCTCCTGCCTCAGCCTCTCAAGCTGCTGGGATTATAGGCGTGCACCATCATGCCCAGCCCATTATGGATATTTCATACAAGTGGAATCATATCTGGTCTTTTGTGACTGACTTCTTTCATAGTAGGTATATTCATATTAGTATGTATGTTTTCATTCCTTTTTTTGGAGGAATAATAACTGATTGCATGGATGTACCAAAATTTGCTTGTCTGCTCACCCATTCATTGTTTCTACTTTCTGGCTATTGTGAATAGCCACTATGAACCTTAGTGTACCTCTCTTACTTAATTCTTTGGGCATATACTAGGACTAGAATTGCTAGGCTGTTGTGCTTCACTTATCAAGGAACTACCAACTGGTCTTCAGTGGTGGCTGCCATTTTACATTGTCATCAGCAATACATGAGTATCCAATTTCACTATGTCTTCATTTCCAGACTTTTCTGAGTGTAGCTTTCCTAGGGAGTGTGAGGTGGTCTCTCATTGTAGTTTTGATTTGTATTTCCCTAATGTCAGATGACACTAAGCGTCTTTGAATGAATTCAGTGGCCATTTGTGGACTTCTTTTGAAGCATGTCTATGCAAGTTCTTTGCTAGCAATAATTTTAAAAAACAAAATTAAAGGGATGCGACTAGGGAGACAGAATCATAATGAGGGTCTTTAAGGTTGTGAAGAACAGAACTTGCTGGGATCATCTCAGGTGGGGAGAGGTTATTGTAAGGTCACATAGGGGACACAGGGAAGCACAGGGACCAATCTCAGCAGCTACACAGCAGGGTCTGGGGAAGCAGTGGGATGCAGTTTACTGCTGCTCCCTTCAGCAGTTATTTGAGGCTCTCCTGTGTGGGGCTTTTGTTGCCACTGGGAATCACAGGAAAATGTGACAACTTGCTCTCAGAAAGCTGAGTCCAGGGCTCCCTCTCTGCTGATTCTTATTTGCCCCTCAGTCCCCCCCGCCACCCACCTCTTCCTGTTCTCTTTGTTTGTATATTCCTTCTCTCTTCCTTGCCCTTGTCCTTCTACTGCCTCCTAGGTATCTTGCACTCAAAAGTCTCTGGGAGAGGATCTGATTCTTGGTTGCTCTATCCCTAAGGGAGTCTCTCCTGGGGCAGACTTCTTACACTTCTTCTGCAGGGCCTGCTCACAGACTCAGGCCTCCTGATGGTGTACTACAGGTGGTAAAATCTAATAGAACTGGGTCAATCCACATGTACCTGTGAGGAGCTAACTGAGCTCAGTGATCAAAAGCAACCCAGGGTTAAGATAGAGACTAAAGGTCTTTCATGGGCTGGTTACTATAATGTTTCAAACCTCTCATAAGTTTATAAGTGTAACTTTTAGTTTGCTGTTGTTGCTGTTGTTGTTGTTGATACTGTTATAAATTGTCATATACTTTGTGACTAAAAAACCTGCAGATTCCTCATCTATCTTGGAGTTCTGGAGGTTGGAAGTCTGGAATGGGTTGTAGAGGGTTACTATGGAAGTGTCAGAAGGTCTGGTTCCTTCTAGAGCTTCCAGGGCTGCTGTCTGGGTTGGAGTGTGCTTGCATCACTCTGGTCTCTGCTTCTGTTGCCACTCTGCTTTCTCCTCTGCTTGAACTTCCTGTGTTCCTCTGTAAGGACCCTGTGTTGACACTGGCTACACCTAGATGACCCAGGACAGTCTCAACAGTGCAAGATCCTTAACCACATTGCACAGCCCCTATGGCCATGCGAAGTAACATGCATGGTTCTGGGGATTGCAGAGTGGACATCTTTGAGGGGAGTTATTAGTCTACCAGGTCATAGCATAGAAAAATTAGATGGCTTCGACCATGGGGTTTAGACTTTAAAGCATGATGTGGAACAGTGCTGAAAAGTGAATGTATTTGTAAGGTTCTGGTGTTTCTTTTAGCATTTTATTTGCCAGACTGTGGTTTGCAAACACTGTTGTTGTCTTTAATGATAACATTTTGGAAATGAGCCATGAAAAGTTGAACACAGATTAAGTATTGCTTGGCAAAATTAATGAAGTGGATTACTCCCAGGAATTAAACAGTTCTAAAAGTAATTAGGCCACCCCAGGGGTTCTTTATAGCTCATGGATTCATTAATATTTAACAAACCATGCTGTGGGAGGCATGGTGTGTTCCTCTAGATCAGAAGATAGGTGGAAGAACTTTTTCTGTTTCCTAAAGGGCTGTGTAGTCCTGGAGCTGAGAAGATGTGTTTCTCTGGCAAATAGTTTCCCACATGATTTGCCTTTTCACTAGATGAGCCAAGCTTGAAGAAATGGGTCAAACTGTACAACAGTCCATAGGTGTTAGACTGGTTAGACCTTTTCTAGGGCCTGCCTGGGTCTTGGAGAAATGCGGTAGGGTGTTACATGTATGAGGGAGATTAAAACACAATTATTGTTTGTTTTAAATATTTGCCTAGGGAGTAGGCAGGAAATATGATTTGCCTAAAATGTCCAAGCAAGGTATTTGGTTGATACCAATGAGGTCACTGTTATCATCATTTGTATCATTTTATGATTTAAGAATCTGAGGTTGAGAGGGATTGATTAGCTCCCAAGTGACAGAATTGAGCTGGAACAAGGTTTTCATCCTCAGTTTCTGCAGCAGCTCCTTAGTCATGGATCTAAGCCATTAGCTTTTACTGATTGGGCTTTCCACTGCACACAGCTGCCTGCCTGTGATTGCCCAGTGCACTCCGCCTAACACGGAAGTGGAAGTCTAGCTTTCAGATCTGTTTATCAGTTTGGAAGAAATAGTTCTGGAATTCTCCTCTCTCTCTTTCTCTCTCTCTCCTTCCCTTCTTCCCTCCCTCTCTCCCTCTCTTCCTCTCTCCACTGCCCTCTGCGTATGCAAACAAAAATCAAAATGTAGAAAAATCTTTTCTGAGCCCATGTTTTCTTTGGAAAAAAGATTCATCTAATTATGTTTTCCTGTTTCTTTGGTATCTTTTAGCCACTTTGGCTTTGATTCTTACAGTATGTAACTATTAGAATAGAAAAGGTGGCAGGAGACAATAGTAGGAAGGAAATTTGGGTTAGAATTGGGAGATTTGATTCTCTTCCTAGCTCTGGTTCTGCGGGACCTTGGGCAAGTCACTTTTCCCCTTTACTGTCAGTTTCTTTACTTGCTTTACCCATAATGTTTGCTTTACCCATGTTTCAAAACTCTTGGGAGAAATAAATGAAATACTGTAGTGTTTTGAAAACAATAAAATCAATGAAAATTGTTGCAGAGCAAAGCAGCCTGGTCTGGGTCTAGTGTACAGCTTTCAGCCACTCACAAATCTTTATCCTCTCTGAGATAATAAATTTGTCTCCTTAACTCTAAAGGGGCGATGTGTCACTCTGTGTCATTTCATTCTGTCATTCTATCAAATATATCATTTCATTCACTCAGATTCAAATGAAGGGGACAAAAGCACCTGAAAGCATCCCATGAAATAGAAAATTCTGCATGAATGGAAAGGTAACATCAGAAGACTCTGCTGCTTCCTGGTTCCACGTCATCAGGCAAATTGGGGCACCTGTCAGGCCTCCAGTTCTTCATCTGGGACCTTATGGAACTTATAATCACTGTCTGCTTTGAAATCTGTTTATACCAACATAGGCATATATATTTTTCTTAAGTCTCTTAAATACCATGTGAGTGCATTATGACATGCTTTCTTCAACTTCAATGACATTTATTTCTAACTGCTGTATGAAAACTTCATCCTCCTTTTTCTATTTACAGAAATGATTTCCAGATGAAATTCTTTGACCCTAAAATAAATTAAAATTCCTGAAATTTTGAATAAATCCTGATCAATTAAATTTTGTTCTAATTTTGTCTGTCACCATGGCAGTGAGGCACATGAGTGGGCAGGGCTGAACTTGGGGCTCTGGGGGACATTCTTTGAAGTGCTGCTTTTAATCCACTCTTTATCTAAGACCGTTCAGCAGCCCACTCTTCTTCCCACAATGTACATTTTGCATTTGTAACAGAGAAAGACAAGGATGTTGTAGTACTGTCCTTCCAGTCTCACCCTTTCTCTATGCTCTGCTGAACCTAGTTTTTGGATAGTTAAAATAAAAAAAAAAAAAAAAAAAAAAAAGTTGTCAGTGTGAAAAATCCTTAAACCTCATGTTAGCATACATATGGAGTGAGATAAGTTCTAATGCAAAATTGAGAAGAGTGGCAATTCATCTCCATTCTATTCCTTGATGACAGTTGCTCAATAAAGTTGGGTCACATCCCAGGGATAGGAAGGAATTTATTTCTACAGCTGTGAGAATGGGTACCAACCTGCATCAGTAAAGAGAGCTACATTAAAGTTTAGGCTCATTTTTAACCCCTTTATCGCACTATTTGTATAGTTTTATTTTTCTTTTGGAAAAAATTCATTGGTGCATTATAATTATACTACAATTCATTGTTACATATTTGTACTCATTTTTGATGTTAGAGAAAGTGCATCAAACAGTGCTCTTTATTGCCACAATTAGGACTTCAAACAATAATTTTTATTCTTTGGTTAAATTTTTGGAAAGTCTAACAAATGGATTCTTTGAGTCACTGACTTTATCTTTTCAAAGGTATGCTTCAAAACCAATGCTCTCTATACAAATGGCTTGTCAAGTCTGGATTGGAAACCTTGCAATCAGCGACATCTTGGAACACTTGTAGGATCTGCACAGGCCACCAGGTGGTGCTCATGACAGGGCTCTTGTTCTAAGAGACAATTTTTCACAGCTGGGAGATTTTAGTTCTGCTTTACTAAAAAGAAAGCGGTTCAGTTCCAAATCTGATCCTAAATTCAAACTGTGTTGTACTGTAAAAGAATGAACATTCCTGTGAAAACAGATTGCGGTGGGGTTCATCTGTATTGCTCCAGAACAGTCTTCTGTCAACTGCTTCTTCTCACAGAGAACCATAAATTTAATGTGTAACTAAAAAGTGTATTATTATGGCAAGTGCAAGCAACCATAACTAGCATGTGAATGACTTTCTGTAGTTAGAGAAATGACCAAAAAATTACAGAACGAAATCCACAAAAGTCAAGAAGCATATTCCCTTCCTTAGGGTGGATTTGGAAATCCTAGGGAACATAGGCAGAGGACCCCTCTTGGATGAGGACTGTTTAACAAAATGAGCACAAACAGAAAGGGTTTTTTACTATTGGACAGCAGGGTTCATATATGCATTTATGCTATTCCTCCTCTGTCTTTATGTTGCATAGTTTTTAAAAAAAAAGTGTGAGCAGTGTAACACATTTTCTGCAAACCGTCCATGAAAATCTATCCCTTCATCACATAGAAGCAAAAGTGATATTTTTAAAAAAGGAAAACAAGACAACACTCTGAATAAATGGCTTCCTAATGTCTTATAATAAAGTCACACCCCCTACAGGGCAACGTGACCCAACTTCTGCCCATTTCTCCTCTCGATTCTTTGGGTTGTAGGATCTGCGGCTTTCTGACAGCTCCTGCAATTTGCTCTGCTCCTTCTGGGCACAGGACATAGGCACGTGCTCTTCCTGGATGTTCTGTCCCCTGTTCTTTCATTCGATGACCCCTCTTTGTCCTTCAGCTTTTAGGTGAAATATGGTCTCATCAGAGAGGGCTTCCCTGTGGATCCTCTCTGAAGGGGTTCACCTGTTAGTTTTGGGCCTTCGTTTTATTCACAGCATTTATCCACTTACCAAAGTTTGCAATTTTTGTCTACATATTTTTAAGAATTTTTGTGTGTTTTTGCAGTGCTAGGGATTGAACCCAGGGCCTTGTGCTTGCAAGGCAAATACTCTACCAACTGAGCTATATCCCCAGCTCTGTCTACATATTTTTAAAAGGAATTTTATCTTAGTCTACCTGTCTTCTAATTGTGACTCTGTTGTTATGAATTATGGATGTTGAATGATTTCTATATATAACTCAGCTTCACCTATCAAGTGAGCTTAATATTTACCTCCTAGGGTTGTCATGAAGAATAAACACATTAATACATGCAAAGTGCTTAGAACACTACCTACAAGGCCGCAAGACATGTAACTATTATTAGTGCTACTTTACTCAACATTTCTGGGTGAAGGATCATTCTTCCCATGCCGATCACTTCTTTCTTTTCCTTCCTTTGGAGAGTGCATCCCTGACCATCTCCATAAACCATGCCAGATGCCATTGGGATCTGTCTACCATTGCCCTACTTTATCCACATCCATAGCATTTTTTATTTTGTAATACGCAGTCATCCCTCAGTATCTAGGGGGAATTTGTTCTAGGACCCCCTGTTGACACCAAACTCTGTAGATGCTTGAGTCTCTTACATAACATGGCATAGTGGTTGCATATAATCTATGTATATCTGTGTACTTTATTTTTAAAATTTTGTAGTTGTAGATGAACAGCATGTCTTTATTTTATGTTTATTTTTATGCAGTACTGAGAATCGAACCCAGTGCCTCACATGTGCTAGGCAAGTGCTCTGCCACTGAGCTATAGCCCCAGTGTCACACTTTTTGGACGTACATTAAATCGTCTCTGGATAACTTGTAATGTGATGCTATATAAATCATTATAAAGAATTGTTTAGGGAATAATGACAAGAATAATGTACCTTTAGTAGAGTTGCATTTTTCCCTAAATATCTTCTATCTGTAGTGGTTCGAATCCATGGATATGGAACCACAGATACAAAGGGCTGACTTTATTTACCTTTTATGGAGGATATATATCTCTTTCTTACTATATCATTTAAGATACAGGAAAATAAGGAGTTTGTTTGGTTCACTGCTATATTTCAAGGGTCCTGTAGAGGCAATTATTGGGCATTAAAGGAAAGTCTGCTGAATGAGTGAATAATTAAATCATTACCATGCTCTTCTGTCTCCCTCTCTAAAATGTAAGCATGGTTGTGCCTGCCTTGTCTGTGTGCGTGTTCCTGGCAAAAGGGCTCAGGAAGTATTTGTTAAAGTGATGAATGAAAAAAGGGGTTTTACAACTTTACTAAAATCACATAGGATATTTTAGCAATAAATACTTTAGTAATGATCACATCTTAATTTATTGATGATAATTATGATATCTGCGGTCAAATCCATTTTACAAAGGACTCTACATTTTTGAAATCATGTCACTTAAATTTTAGTTTATTATATACCCTTTCAGTCCAGTTTGTATACAGAAGTTGACACCATGTGAATAGTACTAATGATCCAAATCAGATTGTTTACCAAGAACTTGGTGCGATTCACACACCTATATTCTTCTTCTTTTTTTTTTTTTCCTTAGATTTTCAAATCTCTCAACTGGATTCAGCCTAATTAGTAAGTCCAGTCAGTGGGCATCTGTTGAACATCAAGCATTTCCTTCTTTGTTATAAAGATGCCTTATGAGTAATAAATTCCTCCATTAATGTTTTAAGGGGACCACCAACATCAAACAGATACCATATTCTTGTAAACTGTAAAGGCTGATGGTTCAGAAATAGAAGAGGAGTTCTTTGCCCCAAGGATCTCCACGTCTGTCTGTGGACATTCAGACTCATGCCCAGACAGTTCAACACATTAAGCAGAACACTTACGGGGCTAGAGTGGACAGAGGAAGTAGGTGCTGTGTAGCTTAGGAAAGAAAGCAGTCCACCAACCCGACTCACCACAGACTGCCATCCTCAAACTGGGTCGCTGACATCTGGTGTTTGTATTTTGTTGTCCCACTCAGTAAGTCCCGTAACTTCTTTCATAAATAAGGTACATTATTTTCCTAACCTGCTCTTTAAATTTCTTGAATAAAAGTTTTTGCTAACTTTGCTCTTCCTGACCTGTTGTCCAGGCTGGTTTGAGAGCTCATTCCTTCTTCCTCCAACCCCTTCTCCAGACATTCCTTCCCAGTATGGTTTTCCTCTTGATTCTCACTGTTGTGCAGAGCTGATATTGTCACAGAAATAGCTTCCCAGTGATTTCTCATGACCAAGTTCTCCTTCATGTTCATTCCAAGCCCTCTGCTGTGGTCCGGAATATGTGTTTACTTCCCTTTTCCTCATTCAAAGTATTTTTTTTCACAAAATATCATCCTTTGCTTTTTCCTAAACACCTTGATCTAATGTCTGTAACTTGATTTACTCTTACTAGAAAGAGACATCATAGGGGAGCAATTGAATCATTTTCTCATGAAGCTCTTCAACTATTAAGAAAGACAACATGACACCTTCATGGATGTGCTGTGTGAAGAAGAAGAAAAGTTTTTGGAGTTATGTTTATTTTTCTCAAAACCATTTCTATTCACTTAGGAATTTCAATTTTAATAATCTTTGTTTTCTCATTTTGACATTCCTTTCTAGATGTTTTATGTTTGGCCTGAGCAGCATTTAGAATTTAAAAAAAAACCATTGATATGAGAAAAGTAAAAAAAAAAAAAAAAGATATAAAATTAAAATACTTGGTGACATTTGCTATAATTAATGTGTATATTTAAAATTTGAATAATTGCATTAACATTTTTTAGATTGAGATGACAAATGGATTCATTTTCTTCATTTACTTTTTTTAACATCAGAAATGATAGAGATTTCTGGTTTATAAGTTGGTAATTATGTTGAATGCTTGAGAGGAAATGAGGAATATAATACCTTTTTTACTTGAGTAGTTTTGGCCTGCTAACTTTATTTATTTATTTATTTATTTATTTATTTATTTATTTTGGTGCTGGGGATTGAACCCAGGGCCTTATGCTTGCAAGGTGGCCTGCTAACTTTGTGAAGGAGCTTTGCATTGCTCCTGTTGTTCATTGCAACTACTTTGCTCTTACTAGAGGGAATACGTTTTTCTGCACCATACTAGGCTGAACTGAGCACACCATGAAGCCAGGAGCACCACCATTGTCATTGGTTTTTGAACTCTGCCCAGTGGGACAATTGTCTGGATGGATGGGACAAGGTAGCAGCTCAGGATCTGTGGGTTACTTTTTGCCTGATAAAACTTTGTTTCTGTCAACAGTTGTATATTTTCTTAGAGATAGAAATTTGAAAAAAAAAAAAAAAAAAAAAAAGGCATTTCTTCCTGACTTGTCTCAGGAGAAACGTGTCTTGTGTTTGGAAAGATCACAGGGTGGCTTGGTTTCTCTGACCAAAATGAAAGAAGATCAAAGAGATATGGCTTCTACCTTCTAAGATTAAGAAACATTTGAGAATAGGATCTTCACTGGATTAGACCCTTATAGAGTCAACTTAATTATTTTTAAAAAATTAACTAAAACTTAAAATGGGGAGACCAAATGAGAGAAATGAGTCCTCAGTACTAGGAGCCTCAGGGTTTATTTAGTCCTTCTTCTGACCTCATGCTGGTTTCTATTGCTTCTCAGCTTCAAGGTTGGACTAAGCGTCTCAACTGGGCTGTTGTATGCTACAAGCTCCGGTGTTCTTGCTTTGCTCCTGGCACCATGAAATGCAACTAAACCAAGAATGCCTAAAATATTTTACGTCAGGATTTTTCTAGATTTTCATCAGAGACAGAAAACATTATCAAAGTCGTGGTCATTTTCCTGGTGCTCTTTTTTCAGAGGAGGGCAAACAAAAGGGTGAACAGTGGCTGTTTCAGATATTGCGGGACAATGTTGCACTTTGTAGCATCTGAACCTTCAAATGTCTTTAGAGAGGTTGGAAAATATTTACACTGTCTCTTAGCAACTGGAGGGTTTGAGGCGGGTGCAGCTACTTCCTCTGTCCCGCTCCCTCTTCCCACACCCTTTTTATTCCTTCCAGGCTGCTTCCCTTTTTGATAGTCTGCTTCCTCTTGTGGCTTCTCTCCCTGTGAAACTCCTCCCTTGCCCCTTCCTTACTTTTTGTGACTGTAAGGACTTACTCCTCTTTGATTCATAATTGAAGTGTTCTTTTTGTTTCATCAGAACCCATAGTCTTTACCTATGGAGTCTGACTGCTTTCAAAAGAACACTTATTTATAAGGTTGTGGTTAAGAACACTCAGTTAAGTTAGATTCTACCTTAAAATACCTGTCTGCTTGTGTCACACATCTTTGCAGCATTGGAGGTCAAGGGATGCATGGCCCACTTGGTTGTGAAAGTGGTGCTGCCTGTGGTTCAACAGTCGTATGTTCTTAATTAAAACAACCTCATTTTGCTCTTCAAGGAGGAAAAGCGATATTTCTGTATAAACAATAAGTGCAATTGATGTTGCTCTCTGGAGTGTTTTCTCACCCTTGTATATGGCTAATTAATTCTCCTTAAGGATATCCACTTGCTGTCCTGAATTACCCAGGCCCCTTCTAGAAAATGTTTGGAAGATGCTAACCTGTCAAGTGGAGAGGAGTGGAGTTTGCCTTTTTTTAGTTTATATGAAGGTCAAATTAGAAAGGGAAACAATGGCTCCCTACTGAGGAAGGTGTTGGGCCACGGCTGACAACCACTTACTCTCATTTCTCTTGGGGCTTATCCTTGACAAAACTTGGCCCCAACACTTACTAAGTCCCTGGGCTTTTTCAAGTTTACACTTCCCCATTGATGATGCCACTTAAGGGGACTGGAGAATCATTTGATCTGCCAGGTTGTATAGCTGTCACTGCCTCTCTGCATTTGATGATAAAATGAGGGCTTCTCCTCCTGGTGTCCTCTCCCCACAGCACATGGTTTGCTCAAGATATTTCTTTTGCATCTCCCACAGTAATTAATTATGCACAAAGATTCAAGAAACGGTGTGTCACCCTGGGAGAACATGGCATGGTACAAATGCTCGGAGGCTCATTTTTAATGGCTTGGGTTTGGAATTATGCCCAGAAATTATTACCAAGCATGCTTTGTTGTTTGACTCACAGACCACACTTTGTGAAAACCTGACATAGCAAAAAAAAAATTTTTTTTTAAATAAAAATCAATCAGATTTCCCAGGGACTAAAGAGTAAGCAAAGCAATCATGATAGACATTTATAACAATTTAATATAGACACATATTAACGTTTATGTAACAGCTTATAAAAATCAAGCAATAAACTTATGTATTAAGTCACAATTCTAAACAATGCCATGTAAATAATGCACATAATTGGAAGGATAACATGATCAAAATCAAGAAGGGGACTGGGTCTGATTTATGTAACTTCCTCATTGAGTTCAGTTTTGTAAGGATAATGGTGATAGAAATACACTGTGCCAAGATTCTGCCTCTCCCAGGCTCCAGGGTCATGCCAACAGGTAAGGACTTGTTTGGACCACACTTACCTGCACCACTGTAGTCTGCTGAGGAGCAGGAAGCAGGAAGAAAACTATTTAGATAGATAAAGGAGTGTAAAGAATTACCTATAATGAAGTAATCAAAGTATGGAGTAGACACAAAAAAGGTCTAGCATAGAGCTCAAATATTATTATTTCAAATGGCCAAGCATTTCAGTATATTTTATTCCTCTAAGGTAGCTACTTTCCCTTCTTTCTTTTTTTGGTTATTATGTCTGCTGAGGATTTCTGATATTTCCTCTGGCTCTTTTGCTGTGGTTTTCTCTTTAACTCAAACTCCCTCTAGGAGCCCTCACCAAGTAGATCTCCATTTTGTCCATAACTGTCTGCTTCTTGCATTTGCTGTCCTCACCCTTTCCTATCATTGTGCTCAGAGCATGCCCAAAATTGTGAAATTCTGTTTTAAAGTGTAAGATTCCCAGGGTGGGTACCTTTGCCCTAGATGAAAACACTCCCCATTCTGATGTTTGGAGTCCTCTTTCACCTCAAGCTTGGTTTCCTGAGGACCTCGGCAGAGCAGGCCAGCCAGCCTCCAATCATACTCGTGAATACAGATTTCCACAGAGGAAAGAACTAAAGTACAGCTGGGCATGGTGGTACATGCCTGTAATCCCAGCAGCTCAGGAGGCTGAGTCAGGAGGATCATAAGTTCAAGGCCAACCTCAGTAAGTTAGCGAGGCCCTAAGCAACTAAGACCCTGTCTCAAAATTAAAAGTACTCAAAAAGGGCTGGGGATATCACTCAGTGGTTAAGTGCTGCTGGGTTGAATCCCAAGTCCCCTCCCCTCTCAATGTATATAATGAATGAAATATAAATGTGTAAATTTATACATCTGCAGAAAGTGGTAGTAGGTAAAGGAAACCAAACAATTTCTTGGATGATACAACCCAAGCTTACTCTCTCAATTTGGAGAACATCCAAAAGAGATGAATAAAACAAATAGCATGAAGTAGAAAAATTTCAGTAGAAAAGGTGATAACTCAGTAAATTCAGAATAATGTAACAACAAAAAATCAAAAACAACAAAAATTAACAAGAACAACAAAAATTAACAAGAACAAGCTTTTAGATGTAAAGTATACCTTTTTAAAAGTAAAATCTTCCATAGGAGAGTCGGAAGATAATATTGAGGAAATTGCCTAGAAAATGAAGTAATGAAAAAAATAAAGGAAACTTGAAAGAAACAAAGAAAAAAAAAATCACCCTAAGAGTTACAACATGAAAAGTGCTGAAATGGGGAACAAAGAAAAGTGTGGGATGGAAATTTTCAAAGAATGTGAGAAAGGCATTTCCCACGGCTAAAGAGGGAACTGAGCCCTTGGAGTAAAGGAGCTACTGATGGCTGGAGTGAATGAAGAGAAGACACGCCTGGATGCACTTGGGTGACATTTCCTAAACAAAGGATAAAGAGAAAGCCTGAGATGCTGCTAAAGAGTCAGGGGGAAATGCTCTGTCTGTATTAGGTAGAATCAGAATGCTAAAGAAATCCTGTGTGCTAGAAACAACAGATCAAGGCACCCAAGTTCTGAGAAAAGATGGTTTAAACCAAGAATTGTATATTCTTCAAAATTATTAACTGGAAAGCAAACTAAAATGTCTCAGATATGTAGGTACTTAGAAAGTATAGTTTTCATGTACTTTTGTTTGGAAGAATTTACTTGATAAGAAATCTTATCAAATCAATCTAACCCCTAGCTTCAACAGTGACCAACCCTTATCTATTCTTCTTCCATCTCTGATCTTCACCCTAACAATTTTCCCTGTATCTCCCAATCTATTACTTTAAAGCAAATTCTAGAATCACACCATTTCTTTTGGATATAATATTTAAGCATATATCTCTAAGTGAAAAGTTTTCTTTAACATTACCAGAAAGCCATTATACCTTTAAAATTAACCTTTTAAAGTAAATTCCAGAAATCATACCATTCATCCATAGATATTTTCTGCTTGTATTGCTAAGAAATAGGATATTTTAAAACTTAACAATACCAACTTTACCCTTTAAAAAAATAGCAGTAATTTTTAAATGTCATTTGTGATGGATTAGTGGGTAGATTTTCTTAATATCTTGTGAAAGTCTTTAGTCAAATTCTGAAGGTCCACAGTGTATTTGGTGATAGGCCATCTAGATTTATGCCAATCTCTCTAACTCCTGCTTCATTGCTATTTGTTACTGTTGTTGTTGAAGAATAAAGATTATTTGCCATATTCAAAAATAAAAGAAATCTTATCAAGCATTTTTTGATGCTAAGAAAAAAGCAAGGAAATAAAGGAGAAAGAAAAGAAGAAAGATGACTTCAAAGGGTACAATAAACAGTGGCACCAATCCAAGATGAGTTAATCCTAGGATGGCAGTTGTGTTCACAGACCTGGAAAACAATAGTTCAAAAAAGTTGGTAGGATTGTTTTAGAGAAGGAAATTGAAATGCATATGATTAAGATGCTGGATGGTATCAGTGGCATTTCCTTAACAAGAAAATACAAAGTTTGACTCTATGAAAAACTAAATCATGACTCAAGCATGAAGCAACCATAAAAAGGGGCATGATACTGAGAAGCAACATGGGGACAGCTTTTGCAGGGCATAGAGGTGATATCATTGGACCTATGGGAAAGGAATATTCCCCTACCACATTACTCTGCCCTTCTATGAGTGAAATATTCAACATGTACCAGTTAGGTCTAAGCATTTGGAAAAAAGCACTAATAAGACTTTTGGGGAGACTGGGCTTAGGCAGGGGCTGGGTGTCTTTTATACTCTTGGGAAGGGCTGGAGGTAAAAACCCAGGCACCACCAGGAGGGTCTTTGGTCACCTTTACCAGTTGCATATACATGTTTGGAGACTGCAACTGCTCTAAAGGGGAGAAAGATGTAGGAGATCATCAGAAGCCACAAGGCACCTTGCTGGCCCTAGAGCAGGAACTAGAGGGGACAGAACCTCCAGTTGGCTGCTGTGAACACTCATGTCATATGGGCCAGGTGTGCCAGGTGCCCCCATTGCCAGAGAAAGGATAGTTTCTCTTTCCTTTCTGATTTCCAACATTTCTACAAGTCATCTCATTGGATGCTTCATAAATTGCTTCTAGAACCCTCTACTACACTATTACAATCAACAATTAAGGGATTGGGATATCACCATTTTGTGAGAAAAACACACTGTGGATATATTTGCTAAAATAGGACACACAAAGTTTTCAGATTTGAGGTAGCAGGTCAACTGACATATAGCAATAGGAACTCCATTTTGGATGGCTCAGAAGTGATTCAGCAAATTGGCAAAACTGCAGCCAGCATCTGGTGGTTGGGGGGTAGCTGTCATAGAAATGGCTGAAGAAAATCACCCACATGCTTTGAGGAAATGCCAGAAAATGTGGTAATAGCAGGCAGAACTTGGAACTAAGATAAATGTGAGCTACCCAATAAGGAAAATCTCCCTCTAGGGATAACATTAGTAAATTTGTTTTCAATAGGCAAAATATGGAAGATACAAAAATAATTGGATTATAAATATTATAAATGTTTAAGTAGGATGACAGAAAATTGAGGAATGCTATTGACAGATACAGATTTAATTCTTGAACTAAAATTAAAAAAGAAACCTCTTATAGAAGCAAAGAGATAAAATCTTAAATACATAAATCAAGAATGTGTTGTAAGTCTCGTGGGAGAGGGAAGCACCACAAGAAATAAAATTAGCAACAGAAGTGGGAAGTGGAATAGGGGGTAGGTGGGTAGAGTTGGGGATCAAGATTATTACCTTTTAAGATCCTTTTATACTGCTTGAAAAAATATATCCATATTATTTTAATAAAAAAGCTTTGCTTTGTATTCAAATAAAGATATCGCCCAATTTGTTTTGTTTTTTTCATTGTTAAAAGTTTTTAAAAAAGCATTTAAGGAAATGTATCCCTTTGATAACATTTCTACTCTGGTAGATTACTAAAATGATTTTGCTCTATTTCAATCAGTTTCCAGAATTTTGTTTTTCAAAATATTAACAATGATTCTCATTGGTTACTCTGTCTACCTTTGGGCCATTCTATCTGGCCCCTTACCTGCTTCAGAGTCACCAGCAGTGATGTGCAGATTCTGAGCTCTGCCTCTTATGACTTCTGTTTTCAGGAAAACTTGCATGAATAGGACCCACACCCCTGTTCCAAGCAAAGAGGAACCAATTGAGATCTAAATGTATCTAATCAGGTATCTGGAAGTATTAGAGGGAGGGAGTTTAATCAGAAATCATTAGCTGACATAAAGAAGAATAAAATTATGACATTTGTAAGTAAATGGATGATGTTGGAAACTGTTATGCTAAGTGAGATCAGCCAATCCCAAAAATCCAAAAGCCGAATGGTCTCTCTGATAAATGAATGATGATGCATAATGT
>JAJEJO010053349.1:5826-83883 GCA_020662805.1 Glaucomys volans | reverse complement strand
GGATCATATTAATGTATTAATAATGTATTAATTAATTTCCTAATTAATCATATATTAGTTAGGAAAGAGCTGTCTATCTCAAAGTGTACTTCAAAGCAAACAATTTTAGAAAATGCTTGTTAAACATACCCACACAGGCTTTTTATGCATTTTTTCTCAGTAGTCAATTTGAATGTGCACTATCAATATCAAAGACAAAACTTGTAGCATCCCCAATTCTTATTTCACTAAGTATCTTGTAGGATTAAGACTGTGAAATGTTTTAGAAATCTGTTTAAATTGGGCAGTGGTAAGGGAGAAAAGAATGCTTAAAGAAGGATTTAGTAACAAACACTTGGGCAAAAGAGTTGGTATTCTAGGAAATAACTGAAAAGGAAACCATGTTTTCATAAACACCAATTCAGTCATTGTGTGCAGGAAGGGTTCAAGATGCAAGGAAGAGAGGAGGCAATGTCCCTGCTGATGGGAAGACCACTGCAGCAACCCTGGGCGAGGAGTTAAGTCCTGTATAATTCAGTGCAGCAGATGAGAGCCATGTGTCTTAGTCAGTTTTTTGCCTGCTGTGACGAAATGATCTGACCAGCACAATTATAGAGAGGGAAAGGTTTATTTGAGGGCTCACAGTTTCAGAGGTCTTAGTCCGTAGAAGGCCAGCTCCATTCCTTGGGGGTGAGGCAGAACATCTTGGTAGAAGAGCATGGCAGAAGGAAGCAGCTTGCATCATCAGGAAGCAGAGAGAGAGTCTCCACTCTCCAGATACAAAATATATACCCCAAAGACACACCCTACCTCTTCAGTTAATCCCATCAGGAATTAATTAACTAATTGGGTTAAGACTCTTAAAACGCAATCATTTCTCCTCTGAACCTTCCTGCATTGTCTCACATGTGAGCTTTTGGGAGACACCTCACATCTAAACCATAACACCATGTCATAAGGAAAGCGTAACAAGTCATGAAAACTGTGTGGATTTGAGCATAAAAGTGGATGAGGCATTGAGGGTTCACAGATTTGAGGGTGGTGCTGAAGCACCCACATGCCCAGAACAGAGGAGCAGGTACACATCAGTGGTGCTTTTTCCTTAGAACAAAAATAAGTGCAGTGGTCCTCCTATCCTGGTGTACATTCCACGGCTTCCAGTGGATGTCTAAAACTGCAGACAGCACTGAACCCCATAACTAAGCCCCTAGCATGCTTTGTGACTGTGACTTGTGTAGTTTCATGGGCTACAAAAAAAAAAAAAAGAGCACAGATTTTTTTTTTCTTCCTTCAAGATTTCACAGATAGATTTGCTCTTACCATAGATCTTAGCAATCACAACAAATAATATGTTTCTTTGCTTATTAAGTCCTGCACTTTCAACTTTTCACTTCAAGGAAACATTACAGGCTCCCCGCAGCACAACTCTTGTGCTTTGGAACCATTATCAATCCACATAAGGCTACTTGAATACAGGCACAGCAATACTTCAACAGTCAGCCTGAAAACTGTAAAAGCAGATCTGATAGCAAAGACTGCTACAAAGGGACCAATGGGTTAGGAGAGTATATAGTGAGCAACATTGGAGAAAGTGATGATTCATGCCCTGTGTGGTAGAGCAGGAAGGTGTGAGATTTCATCACACTTAGAATGGTATGCAATTTGCATCTCACAAATAGCTTATTTCTGGAATTTCTATTTAGTATTTTTGGATTATGGTTATCCATAGGTAACAACCTTGCAGAAAGCAAAGCATCAAATGAGAGGGACCTACCCTAATCTAATCCTTTTAATGATATGCATGAAAATACTTCCGTGTAAGACATCAACTAATATATTATTATTTTTAATTTATATATATTTTATTCTTTTTAGTTATATATGACAATGTATTTTGACATACTATACATACTTGGAGTATAACTTCCAACTATTGTAGTTGTACATGATGTGGAATTACACTGGTCATGCAGTCATATAAGAACATAGGAAAGTTATGGCCAATTCACTTTACTGGCTTTCCCATTTCCATTCCCCCTCTCTTGTCCCCCACTCCCCCAGGTCCAATCCAGTGAACCTCCACTTCTTCCTACCCCCACTTATTGTGAGTCAACATCTGCATATCAAAGAGAACATTTTGTCTTTGTTTTTTGGGGATTGGCTTATGTCACTTAGCATAATAGTCTCCAGTTCCATCCATTTACTGTCAAATGCCATAATTTCATTCTTTATGGCCGAATAATATTCCATTGTGTGTATGTACCACATTTTCTTTATCCATTCATCTGCTGAAGGATACATAGGTTGGTTCCATAGTTTAGCTATTGTGAATTGAGCTACTATACACATTGATGTGACTATGTCACTATTATATGCTCATTTTAAGTCCTTTGGGTATATGCCAAGGAATGGGATAACTGGCTCAAATGGTGGTTCCATTCCAGGTTTTCTGAGGCACCTCCATACTGCTTTCCAGAGTGTTTGCACCAATTTGCAGTCCCACCCGCAATGTATGAGGGTACCTTTTCCCCCACATCTTTGCCAACATTTATTGTTACTTGTATTCTTGATGATTGCCATTCTGACTGGAGTGAGATGAAATCTCAGTGTAGTTTTAGTTTGTATTTCTCTAATGCTAGAGATGTTAAACATTTTCATGTATTTTTTGATCCATTGTATTTCTTCTTCTGTGAAGTGCCTGTTCCATTCCTTTGCCCATTTATAAATTGGGCTATTTGTATTTTTGGTGTTAAGTTTTTGAGTTCTTCATATATCCTGGAGATTAATGCTCTAACGGAGGTGCAGGTGGCAAAGATTTTCTTCCATACTGCAGGCTCTCTCTTCACATTCCTGATTGTTTCCTTAGCTGAGTAGAAGCTTTTTCTTTTGATACCATCTCATTTATTGACTCTTGATTTTACTTCTTGTGCTTTAGGAGTCTTGTTGAGGAATTTGGTTCCTAAGCCAACATGATGGGCCTACATTTTGTTCTAGTGGGTGTAGATTCTCTGGTCTAATGCCTAGGTCCTTGATCTACTTGGAGTTGAGATTTGTGCAGGGTGAGAGATAGGGGTTCAATTTCATTCTGCTACATATGGATTTCCAGTTTTCCCAGCACCATTTGTTGAAGAGGCTATCTTTTCACCAATGTATGTTTATGGCACCTTTGTCTAGTATGAGATAACTGCATTTAAGTAGATGTGTCTCTGTGTATTCTATTCTGTTCCATTGGTTCTCTTCTCTGTTTTGGTGCCAATACCATGCCAGTTTTGTTACTATAGCTCTGTAGTATAATTTAAGGTGTGGTATTGTGATACCTCCTGTTTTACTTTTCTTGCTAAGGATTGCTTGGCTATTCTCAGTCTCTTATTTTTCCAAATGAATTTCGTGACTGCTTTTTCTATTTCTATGAAGAATGTCATTGGAATTTTAATAGGAATTGCATTAAATCTATATAGTGCTTTTGGTAGTATGGCCATTTTGACTATATTAATTCTGCCTATCCAAGAACATGGGAAATTTTTCCATCTTCTAAGGTCTACTTAAGTTTCTTTCTTTAGTGTTCTGTTAGTTTTCATTGTAGAGTCTTTTAAAATTATTAAACGAAATCCAAATGAGACATGAGAATAGTGCCTGGTATAAAGAGACTTCAACACATACTGTTACATAGGAGTCCTCATGCCATCCCTTCAGGGAAAGAAGTTAGGCTGTGCTCCTTGTACCAGAAATAGTATCAGTAAAATTGGTAAGAGAACAGATTTTTTTTAAAGTCAGTTACAAAGGAAGATAGAAGAAACTCAATTGCTTCAAAGGATCTGTCTTCGAAATTCCTAAAATTGAGCAGAACTTTTGAAGGAGAGGAGAGAGGGAAGTGAAAATAACGACAGAAAATGTACATATGCAGGTTTATTAGCCTACTTTGGTGCCTGCCAGGGGGCAGGGTTGGAGCCCCCCAGCCTCTGTTTGCAGCATGAGGAAGCTGTTCCCAACTTCAGATGGGGGCCCCCAATTCAGTCTGTTTCAATACTTAATGGCCTGTTGCTTTATTAGGAGTAGTTCATCACTTTAAATTATTTTAGTCTTTAAGGGAAATTGATGAGGAGAAGAGTGCATCAGAAGTGGACATGTTTATTTAAGTGATCTTGACAAGTTCCAGCTTCTCTGAATCTTAATTTTCTTCTCTTGTACATAACACTATATAAATCTGCATCTCTTAAATGGTGGTTTTCATTTTAATAATAACCAAGTAAGATTATATATGTGAGCATCAACCTTGCAAGGGGATGATGTAACTGCATTGACATTCTCTACCATTTCACTGCTCCCTTGGAAACTCCATTTAAAAATGGAAAGGATATACAAGCTTCCAGAAAAGTTAGCTGAAAAGGAAGAGGTCAATTCATAATGCTGTGCAATAGATGTGATCAGATAGAGAGAAGACTAAGAATTGAGATTTTTTTTTTTCCATTCCTGTAATCATGGTTATCACATAGGAGATTTTAAATAATTTAAACATAATATAAACTAGCACTATAAAGATAAGTCATCTTGCAGGTCCTCCAGATATGAGTACCTTCTATTGATGTACTGTGAGTTCTGGAGTTTGTTGTTTGATCTGGTAGATTACAATTTCCATAAACCAAATAACATTTGAACTTGTACATAACCTTGGCATGTATCAGACATTGTAACAAATTTATATCAGGGACACAACCAAAACTTAGGGGCCTATCTCAAAGAGGTTGTACTTTCAAAAGTCCTCACCATTTTTAGGATGAATTTAATGGTGTCTGACATAGGTTTTGAATAAGCTTAGTAGTAGATTAGAATCTTTGGTGTTTTATGATAGGACATTGTTAGTGTTTTGACAGATGATACTTAGATTTTTACTTTCTTATGTGCATTATGGTATTCATGAGAAATCATTATTTAAAGCTAGTTTAATGACATGGACACACTGTTTTAAAAGAGTCTATAAAGATAAAAAGAATGCATGTAGTTACACAAAAGTTAGTCATTGTCTTTGTAAAATCTGAGACTTGATTTATTGGTACCATCTAACCTGAGTCTAGTTAATAAATTGATTTTTTTCAGTCTTCCTGTTTATGTAATTTTAGTTCCTTAGCAAAGATAAGGCAAAGTGAAATCCCTAGCATTCTAAACATATTAACTTGTATATAAACAGGAAGATTCAAAGGAGGTTAGCTGGACTGAGGGCTAAATCTACTAATGAATTAGTAGAGGCAGATTGTAAAGGAAACCTCATTAGCTGTGGCACACTTACTCTCTTTCTTTTTTTTTTTTTTTGGTACTAGAGATTGAACCCAGGGGTGCTTAACCACTGAGTCAAATTCCCAGCCCTCTGTATTTTTTATTTTGAGACAGAGTCTCACGAAGTTGCTTAGGGCTAAGTTGGCGTTGTCTTTGAACTTGTGATCCTCCTGCCTTGGTTTCCTAAGTCACTGGGATTACAGGCATGTACCATCATGTCCAATAGCTTTGGTGCATTTTCCAGAAAAATCTTTATGGTTTCATTTTCTATTTTTCTCTTGCGATCATGTAAGAATATAAAAACTGAATAATGAACATAATTGAAAAACATACTCTAAAAGAACAAGTATAGAATAGAATTGAATTCATGCCTCCAGACCAAATAAGTCAATGAGATAAAATTGCATTTTCACTCTGCTAAAGTAAAACATGGTTTAAAAGATTTCCTACAGGGGCAGATAACAAGACTATGAAAAATTTTAAAAGTTGGTAGTTAGCTGGGGTGAATATATTCCAGAAGTTTCTTAAACATATAACTTTAAATTCAAACCTTTAAGAACAAATTATATAGTCATCGTTACTGTTAATTGCTCACTTGTTCATATACATAATATCAACAGTGATGTTACTGACTCAAGATGGTTTTCTAACTGAAGGATTACTACAAATTTCATTTTAGTCATATAAATGATTTTCAATGTATGATTTAATCTAATAAAATGAACATCATTCTGGTAATCAATTTCAATATTATTAGATAAAATTAGAGATACCAGCTGTGTGTCTATAACAACTCTTTTCTCAAAGATATCAGTGGGTGCATTCTCATTTTCATCGATGACTTTGGATGACAATGCATGGCTATTATTTTAACTCATGGAGTTGTGTCTGTGCTTTTCAGGAAGTTATGGAAAGCATAACCTTACCTCTCTCAGTTTCTCTCTCTCTCTCTCTTTAAATCTTGGGGAGCCTTCCTAATGGCTACCCTAAGCATTCTATTGTACTCTTTGTTTCATTAAATTGAACACAAGTCTAGGGAGAGAATGATGGTTCCCACCGGCAATCTGATTTTCTGTCACAGTGTAACTTACTTTAAACTTAGGTTATGGACATTTTATTTATGTCCTTCTTGCTTCATCTACTCATCTTTCCCACTTCCAGCCAAGCACAAAAAAACTTGAGAAGATGTTCTCTAGCAAGAATTGAAGTAGTCTCTCTGAGATCAGTAGCCCAAGGTTAAACAGGTTTCCCTTCACCCTCATTTTCTCCATTCCAGAGTACCAGTGGCAGGTAAAATTATGCACATTAAGCTGAAGACAGGAATGGATTCTTCATTCTTATGTCTTCTAACACTAACATGAATTATTCCGTTTAAAGTCTTGCCTAAAGTAGACATAAGATTCAATTTTCTGGACTGGCCAATACCTATGATTTTTTCTCAGACAAGTCTATCTTCCTGACGGCATAATTTTATAGCTGAAAAAACTCTTCGTTCAACATTTGGAACCCTTTTTGAGGTTGGGCACTTTTCAGTAATCCTCCTCATTATTGGAAAATGTTTTTGACATGTGGGAGATTTAGCACTATGTAAAGCCTGTCAGGTCCCAGAGTCTTCTGAGCTGTCCTGTCATTATCTTTTAGACAGTGATGCATAGCAAAACTTTCATTGCCCTTGAAAGTTGGCTCTTGGACTGTAATATGAAACAAGCAGTCGGACCAATGAGATGCTGGGATTCATGTGAAAATGCATCTTCATGAATGGAGTAATTGAAAATATATGACTTCATTTCATACATTCATGGCAATGTACTGAGTCTGTATAGTAAATATACTGAGATGGCTGTGAGCCTTTCAGATGTAATCATGGATCAATAAATGTTGAGATTGGCTCATTCTTGCACATAGAAAAAATAATGACTGTGTCTGTTAAAATGAAAGTTTATGAAACTAAATTGTAGTTAGGAGTCTGAATTAAGCCAGAAAGAGTGACTGCCTGTAAGGTTTTTCTTTTTAACTTTCCATAAAAAGGATAAAAATGCACAAAGGAAACAATTGTAAGACATGTGGGACTCGCAAGGGGGACAAGTGTCTTGTTCAAAGCCCTGTGTGTTCCTGTAATGGAGAATCAAGATTCCCTTCATGTGTTCTCTTTCATTTCTAAACAGGAAGAGGAGGGGAGCAGTGGTGACTTGGGTCAGGGACAAAATGGATTCCTCAGAGGCATTTTCGAACAATAGCACTGGGCAGAGGCATTTTAATGTAAGCATGGCAGTGATCAAAACCATGTTTATATATGGCTTGAAAATCAGAGTCCATCTCTCTGGAGTTATGGCCTCTCTTGTGCCATTTGGGATTCACTTTTTGTTTTTCTCTCATGTAACTGGAGAAAACTCTGGGGTTTGCTTCAGTTTGGGAGGAAACAGCTTCCCTTGTCCTCAGCTCTAGCTCCTGGACATCCTAGTGAGCTAGTGGAAAGCCCAGGAGAAAGATCTGCCTTGAACACTTAGACTGCTCTTCATGACCTGGGGAAAAACTCCCTCTTTCCTCAGTAGACTTTTGCTTGGCTTCACCTTTTGGGATCTTCCCTCTTTCAGAGTGCTGTTGTCTGGTGGGCATAGGCTAGGGTGGGAGCTGAGGGGAATGGGGCCAAGGGAGCACCTCATCCTCTTTCTGGGGTAAGGGGTAACAGACCTTGGCCTCTTTAGCCTAATGGAGTGCTTTCTTCCTCAGTCTAACACACTTGGCAGGGAGAGGAGTTTCATACCCATTCAGGTTAAGGTTAAAGCCTCTCCTTTGGATTTCAGGTATCCTTTCCCCATGTGTGTACATGTGCGCACACAATGAGAATACCCAAGAGACCCACTGGGGTGGGCAGGCTGTGATGGGAAACCAGTAGTGGACTCTGAAATCCTGGCCATTTCCCTTCATCTCAGATACAATATTTATAAATAACTTCCTCTCAGACAGCATAGTCCATGGCTACTTTCTTTCATTTTTTCCCCTTGCATACATTCCAACTTTATCTTCTTTATTGGCCTAGAAGCTACTTGGAGTCTGGAGAGACATCTGATTCATTTAATTCTCAAAGGTGCTCATGCATTTATAGCAACTCAAACATATATTGATTAATGACATACTTATAGCAACATTTAGACAAGCACTAAGAAAATACTTAAGATAAATTAACAACTACGAGTGAATATAAAGAATAGTTGATGTTATAATAACTACCTGCATTTTAAAAAACATTTTTTATTAAGAATAGATACATCATAGTAAATAAAGGAGCATAATGAGCCTGATTAACTCATTATCCTGTTTCAACAGTTATCTATTCATGAACAATCTCCCCAAGTGCAGTAAGACTTTTGAATCAAATTGAAGGCATCATTTCATTTTAGCTGTAGATATTTCAGTGTGCTGAAAGCTAGGTGTAGATGCTAGGTCATTATCTTTTTTGGTGCACTATGCAATATTATTCTTAAATGTGTCCTTGAGTCATAATTGGGTTAGGTATATAAGGTTGAGTTAGGGACTTTCAGAAGCTCTTTCTGAACTCTGGTGAGGCAATTAAAATTGGGATGACTTACAAGATGACATGATAGAAGAGCTTAAAAGACAGAAAAAGGATGTTCCATGTGTTTCTTGTCACTCTAATTCGAGTGCCAACATTCCAAAATGGAATCAATTTTTCCAGACCAAGCTCAAGTTGAATAATAAATTATTGTTGTAAACATACCAAGTGACAACCTAGTTTTGAATCTGCCATAGGCACCACTGGCAACATCTGGCATGGTTAAAGAGTAACCCTCATAAACCACAGTGAAAATCCAAGTGGAGACAGAATCACAAACCCTTATGTCCTCATGTCTATCAATCTGCCAAACAACCACAGCAGGGCTCCCAATGACTCAGCTCGGTTGGATCATGATATTTTCTAAGCAACTCTTAAAGATTCTGGAAGTCTCCTGCAATCATATTTGCATTTCTACAACATTTTGCAGAGTGCCCATAGGTGTACAGTAGGTACTCAATACCTCTTTGCTGAATTTCATTTGAGTAGAGGTAGGGCAGTGCTTAGAAATTAGAGCTGCGATAGATATATTGAAACACACAAAATATTGCTTAACCATTAGTTTTTAGAAAATATAGAAACAAAGATATGTTTTTGATATGTAGCAAACAGGATGGATGATTGTGTTTTAATATGCATCCACTCTGGCTAGATTAACATAAAGCAGCTGTATTTGATAGGTGTAATGGGCATTTGTGTCAGATGTCCAAAGGCTGTCCAAGCAGCCTTTGAAAATCAGGTTAATGGATTCCTTCCTGAGAAGGCACTGTTATAAATAGATTCCCACTGGGGGAATTCTTGTGGCAGCCAGCATCCAAAGGTCACATTACCATCCACAGTATTTTACTGGGAGGGATTGGGGAAGGAGTTCATTACAGATTTGTAATAAAGAAAACTTCTTTGTAATCCTCTTGTCCCAAAGTATGTATTTAAATTACCCTTATGTAGATTTTCACATTCTTTAATATTAATGGAGTTATAAAGGCATCGTCATGGATGTGGACAGAGGATATTGAGATATTTGATGAGTACACATTAGTACTGCCTTATAAGTCAGTTCTCTTCCACATGGGCTAAAAGGTATATTCAATATGTACATTGTAAATAGCTACAGAAACACCCATTGTTGTAAAGCAGACTCTGGTCAAACACCAAGTCAAAGTATGTGAGTTATACCAAAGGTCTGAGTTGAACTTCCTCCCTCATTTGCCCTCCTTTCACCCTCGTCCCACACTTGGCACTAGTTATGTTTTGCACAGAAAGGGGCGGGCGGGCCTAGATGGGACAGTGAGGAATCTGTGCATGAGATGGGAGTAGGTCCCAGGAGATGCCCCAACTCAGCTCACCAATTCTGCTACAATGAGGGAAAAGCAGTTTTAGAGGGGATGACTCACAGGTTCATGCCTTGCAGGACATAGTGATTGATCTACCTCAAAGTGTGACTGATAATTATTTCCACTTCTGACCAGTCTGATTAGCAGCTCCTCCTGTTTTTTGGAGGAGAGCTAGGAGGTGGATGGGCAGAGATGTGAAGGGTGAATAATTTGAATGTAGCTTCCCTTTTTTATTGATTAGTAGTTAGTATTTTTGCCACATTAAAATATTGTCCAGGTACTTTAACATATAGGTACAAATTAGGCCATAGAACAGTCATACTTAAATTTTATTGATTAAGTACAGATACCTGCTAGTGTAGAAACCCTCTCCTCTGAAAATTACCTCTAAGTATTTTTGAGATGAGCAAAATCCCATTAGCACCCAGGTAGTGTCTGTCACTGTGCTGCTCAAGGAAGTGCCACGTCAGCTTCTCCTGCTCCTTTGCCAGGCACGGGAGCTTGTGTCATGAAAGCATCAGAATTTCCTGGTAGTTGCAGTGGAGTGAGGAAGAAAGGCTCTTTCCTGTTGATTTGTACTATCCTGGAGGCCCATGTTGATCCTGATTAAGAAAACTAGTCTCTATTATTACTTAAAATTCTTCTGGGACCCAAATATGAGTACAGGCTCAGCTAGGTATTGATGGAAGTAACAAGAAGTTATTTGAGACTCAAAATTGCTTTATCCATCGTAATATTTAAGTTCTCTCACTGGATGAACTTTACCACCTGCCTGCTGCTTTTCTCTTTGGAAAGCCTTTTCTGAAAAGCGTTCCATTTGCCTTTTTGACAACAGAACAAGCTCTGTTGGTTCACACTTGAGGTTAAGCAATGGGCAAAGTTTCAGTTTAGTCTCTGAGTCTACCCAGTTCCACTGCAAATGGCCTTATGAAGGTGTTTCCTTGTCTTTCTGAGAATTTGATGTGCCCAGCTTCTGAATCCCAAATAAGACTCCATTAGTACACTCCTGTAAGTTGATTCTTGGGCTTTCTCTTTTGCAGATCTGTCACTCAAACATACTATGCGCCTGACTTTGGTATACAGATTTATCAGGATTCTACTTGTTCATTCAAGTCAGCACGTGGGCCTGCCATTCAGCACACTGACTGTTCTACCCCTAACTCTTTTTTTTTTTTTTTTTGGTACCAGGCATGGAATCCAGGGGATTAACCACTGAGTCATTTTCCCAAACCTTTTTTATTTTTTATTTTGAGACAGGGTCTCACTAAGTTGCTTAGGGCCTCGCTAAATTGCTGAGAATGATCTTGAACTTGCAATCCTCCTGCCTCAGCCTCCCTAGTTACGGTGATTACAGGTGTGCACCATCATGCCTAGCTCTCTAATTCCTTCTGCAGCCTGAAAATCCTTTTTATGTTCTTAGAATCTTGATAGTAGCTTATCATTACTCTTGTTTCTGAGGTAGGATAATGGGATTAAATTGGCCAGAAGCTCTTGGCTCAGTTGCAAGATTTGGAGAACTGGATACTTTCAGATCGTAAAAATGCATAACTATGATATGAAAATAAAAGTATGTATTCTTTCATATAAGAATATAGCATTTGGAGTCTTTTAAACTGAATATTAACCATGTGATGAGAGTGCTTGCCTTAATAGTTAAATAAAATTACATGCTTTTTATTGTCTTCTTATTAGTGTATTTTAATTATGCAGAGTAATGGATTTCATTGCAGCATATTTGTATATATAAATAACATTGTTTGGTCATATCCATGCTTTTTGTTTTCAATAGCGAGAATCTGAATTTCAGCCATGTGTGCTGTTTGGTATGAGGGATTTGGAGCTTCTTAAATCTGAATTTATGGAATATACTCCTACAGGGAATAAAAAAAGTTAGAACAACTGCTTCTAAAAAATCCCTCAATTACAGCTAAAAAGAGAATTTTGAAAAAGTGCTACTATGTGAGAGAAGTGTCGTAGGTAATGCTTTGAAGTGTGCTATATGCAGTTGTTTTTCTTCCTTTTTGCAAACATTTGTCTCACTCTGGAGATATGGCTGGGGAGGGTTGTGCACCAGCACTTAAGAAACAGATGGCCATGCTAATAGCTATCCTGGGGATGGGCTGGATTTAGGACACATGAAAGCAGCAGAGAAAAGCCTGGCAGAACTCTATTTTGAGTCTGCAAAGTAAATTCTAAACTATGCAGTGAATCACAGTCTTTTGGATGCCCAATAAAGGCGGTTGAAATCATAGACTTGGAATTAGCAGGAACTAGTCGATGGAGAGAAGATTAACGGGGCTCTATTTTTTTTTTTTTTAGAACAATAAGAATTTAATTGGTTAGCTGAATTTTATTATTCCTTTCTGGAACAATGAAGTTTTCATGTGTGGAATTCTTAAATATGTCCGTCCAAGAATTTTGGATTAAATGCTTCCTATAATATAAAGATTCTATGAGGATAAAGTAATGTGAACAACATAAAATGACAGAGTTATAGAGTTGGAGTACTTTAGAAACACTAGTACAAATGCTTCCATCCATCTGGAGCTTAAAATACCAAGATCATTCTGCATATGGCAGGAACTGGGTCTGAAAGTCAGGTTTGTTCCTGTGAAGTCATCCTAAGTCATATTTTTTTTTTTTTTTTGCAAATGGGATAAGTCCACAAAGATATGAAACATTTATCTTATTATGTATTGATACAGAAAAAGGGCTCATTCCAACTCTGTGGCCAATTTTCTAGAGTTAATAATGTGATCTAATGAACATTTTCCTTCAGGGAACTGACATAATGACATTAAGTCAATAGAATATAAAGATTACATACAGTCAGGCTTTGCTCAGTGATGAGGATATGTTCTTAGAAATACATCATCGAGTGATTTTGTCACTGTGTGAACATCACAGAGTGTACTTACACAGACAGGATAAGATGGCTACAATACTACTAGGTGATATATCTTATGGATCCACCATTGCATGTGTGTTCTGCATTGACTGAGTCATTGCCATGTGGTGCATGACTGTATTTGCCTCTGGACATCATATCATGACTGACATCTGAGAGTTCATCAGAGTGAAGAGTTCAGGGCTATGGACTTTGGCACTAGACCTTCTTGGTTCAAGATTTGACTCTGTCATTTGCTAGTGGCTGGCTTTGGCAATTTTCTTAACCCCCCTTTCCTGAATAAAAGGGGGATAACAAAGGCACTTATTTCACTTGTAATGGGCACATTTTAAGTGCTCGAAAATGCTAGTTACTATTATATTCTTAATTTTAAAAAGGAAACCCCCGAAATAAAACAAAACAAGCAAGCAAACAAATAAAAAACAACTCCAATGTGATATGATATATGCCATGGTTGAGTATTATGGAATCTTAGAGGAAAGGCATATAATCCAGGTTTGGAGCAAGGGATCCAAAATACAACACATATCCCAAATGATTCTTCTTCTAATGTTTGCCTTGCCACCTACCCAATTCCCCCCAATTTTATCTCTTGCATTGCTTCTTTACTCAGTGACTGCTTAAGTCAAAAATGAAGACTTACCTCGAATACTGTATTTTTTACCTCCTAGCTTAAACTGTTTTGCAGGGGCTAATGGTATGGGCAAAAGGAAAACTCCTGCCTTAGTAATCACAGCCTCTCTATTGTTACAGTTTCCATTTTCACTATTTTTCATATACATTGCCTTAAGTCCAATCACTCAGATATTTTGCTCTTTCTTGGACTTACCTTGATACATGCATATTCTTTCAGCAGGCAAGTTTTGTAGCATTTTGGTCTTCCTGATTTTCTTACTCTCTGATATCTCTTCTTTTACCCCTTCCCATCAACAAAAAATGAATTCTTGCAGAGACAGGAGTGGTATTAGAAGGAAATAAGACCACTCTTCAAAAAATAATCCCTGCCCCTTTCCCCTTGTTTACAAAGGGGAAGAAAAGACTAGCTTGTATACTGTAATTACATTGCTGATTGTAACGCGAAAACATGCGGAAAAATACATTTCAGTATTTGGAGGAAAAGAAGTGGTACAAATGCATCAGAGGATTAGAGGCAGTGTGAAAGTGAGTAGGGAAGTGGCAAAGAGGCACCAGGAATTAGGTACTGAGTTCAGATTTTATGTCAGTGGCTATCAGATGAACTACCAAAGAAAAAAGTTTTATAAGATAGTTGTAAAGTTGGGTAGAATAAGATTAAAATGCTGGTTTTCCAACCTTCAGTCACTTACCATATTTGAGATCTCTAAACTCTTTTATTTTCTTCCATGTATATAATAATTATTATCAAATGACTCCTTAAGTATAATAGTTATGAGCAGTGTTTTCAGATTTCAAAGTAGTAATATAAAATGTTTCAGATAGTCTGAAGATCTAAAACAGGGTCTGATGACGCATTCTAGGAAGAAAGTGTGTGGTTATGGTTATAACCAAAATGTGTGCGCTGTGATAGCTGTCATCCCTTAATCTACTTAAGAGGAGAACCAGCTCTAGAAAATTCTGAACCAATCAATCAAAGCCAAAAATTTAAGCAGACCACTTGTTTTGTGTAATATAGTGAAGAAAACCAAAGTGGTTGAGTGAAATTTGCTTTTCCAAATGGTGTCATAGGTGATGTTAGAATCACTGCATCTTGGCCCTGGGTCATGTCAGTGCACTGCCCCATGCAGGAGGATGTGGCTGGTGTTGGAGATTTCCAGGGTGCACATCTTAGCCTCCATTTGCTGTCACTTAGATGCTCAGATGGGATCTGGAGCTCTTAATCCACTTCCTTAGACTTTTCCTTTGAATATGGCAACTACCATTACTCTTCGAGAATTGAACCTCGTTGTCTTCTCTGAGCAAGAATCTGTACTTGCCCCTTGAGGTTCTGTCATTACACCCAGGTTAGTGTCTGAGCTCCATAACCATGTTGAGATACCAGGCTGTCTCTGCTTTTGGAACTGATTTCTTCACACTTTGTATGAGCCATTCACTGCCCTACCTTTCTCATTTAAGCTTCAAATGCACACTCCTTTGTTTACTAGAACCTCATCCCATCTTCACCATTAAAAATTTTTTTTTTTCTGTCTAGTTTCCTTCCTTCCTTCCTTCTGTAAGTCCTTCCTTACTTTTAAGTTGTTTCCTTCTGTCTGGAAACTTTTGCACCAAAAACATTTCTTAACAATTGATTCAAAGGCCATCTCTCCATGAAACTGCCCTACATTTCCCTCAGATGAATTTAGACATTCTACTCACCCACCGACTTATGCATGATTTTTCTCTCCCTTAGCACAGGTATGATCTCTGTTATCATTTCTGTTTGAAATGCTGCTTCTTACAATTTTTCTGTTTGTGTTATGGCTGTAGGTGTCAGTCTCCCTAACCAAGTTATGATTCTAAAGGTCTGAGGCTGTGTCTTTCGTTTGCATTTCCTCATAGAACCTAAGCTAGTACCTGGCAGGCCAACATCATTCAGAACATATCTGTGGAACAGATAAGGAACAAAATATGTCTGGTCAATCAAATTTGATGGATGGTGTTAACACATTTGCTAATTGATGAATAGTGGGTACAAGGTGTATGTGGGTACTTTAGAATAACATTTGAGAATATTGGTTTCAGATGTTTTTAGGGGAGTATAGAGGAACAGACAATTAGAAGCATTCTTCTTATAATCTAAGCATAAAGTTTGAAAATTTAATATTACCTTCTCTTTTTCTCTTAGTACTGTGGATTTGAAAAAAATATCAAATTCTCATCAAATGGCCTTCTCATCTGTTTTCAAACATGTATGTATTGACAGGAAATACACTTGTGTTTTTTTCTTGAATATTAAATTCAAGAATAAAATATGCTTCTGTAATACTTCATAAGGTATTACTTCAGTACAACTTAACATCTTAGAACACGTTAAGGCTTTCAAACTTGACATCATGTCCTAAGGGAGACGTGGGACTGTGTTCTTTGTGACTGATTCCAAATCTAGGGCCCAGTGAATTAGCAGATTCTAAACTTGGCAAGCCTGTGTCTCCTATTCCTAGTGGGAAGTATTTGGGTTTTAACTTCCTTTGGAAAAGCTCCCAAGCTTGAGGGGAAATAAACATACTCCAAGAAGCAAGTCTCCTTTTAGAAATTCAATTTTAAAATATTTTTTCAGGGATTCTGGCTCTGGCTCTGAATTTTTTTCCTTCTTAATCAACATTTCATCCCTTTCTTGTCAGTTGCCAGAACCAGCCTTTTCCTGGGCTCCCAGGGATTTGAAATATTTTGGCAGGCTGAAGGGGAAAATGGGTGGGAGGAACTCACAAAGAGGGTAAGTGAGAAATGATGTTTCCACTTCCCCATATTCTTGGCCAGATCGGTTTTCTGTGTGGGAGAAAACTCTGGAATCATTTCAAATTCTCCACTGAGATTCATGGAATTGGAACTCATAGGGCTGGACTCATTAAATCAACAAATATGCAGCATGTGTTGGGAGCTTTAGTCCATACAGAGGTTTAAATACTCAATCCAGCTTAGATTTAGTTGTGGAGATAACATTCTTGCAGTGCTTAATAGCAATATAACAGATAAAAATAACTCCCAAAGGTCCATGATCAATTGACAGGTGTACAATTTAAAAAAAGATAGTAAGAAAAGAGTTCAGAGAATGAAGGGTCTTTGTAGGCTGCATGGTCCTATGAGGGTGAAGCATTTATTTCCAGAGTTCTCCAAGAGGAAATTGAAGTATAAGAAAATATCACAGAAGATGAATATTTGGCTGGGGTTTGAAAAATTGATAATAATAACTTACTGTTTGTCTACTATGTGTCCCACAGTGTGTTACACGCTTTGGGTACATTTCTTAAAGTCCTCATACTGTGCAATGTGGGTATCCTATAATTTTATTACTGTTTTTTTTTTGTTGGCCCAGGTACTCCCTAAGAATAGGGATGGATTTGTCTGCTTTTGTTCACCTTTGTATCCTTAGCTGATAGAAAGTACCTAATAATTATTTGGTACTATAGATAAGTAGTACCATAAATATGGACTACAGATAAGAAAACTAAGATTTCCAAGTTAAGTCACTCACCCAAGTTCTCAGGGCCAGTAAGGGGCAAAGCTGGCATTTGTACCTCAGTCTGTGTGACTGGGAAGCCCAGGCCTCTTGTGGTCCAGTGCTCTGAAGGGACGGATACAACTTAAATTGTTGGAGAAAAATGAGAAGGGTAGGTCAGGTTGGAGAATAAATACAAGAAAGATCAAGGAGGGGTAACTGCAAGGCCAATTTAGCTGTGTACGTATAGAAAAACAGGGTGGAGTCAGAAGGTGTAAAACTGCACACTGGGCTCAAAATTCCATTTTCTTTCACTTAGTGGAAAATCATAAGAATTTTTTTTTGAGGGGCTCAAGAGAAACATGATGAAACTGTTCTAAGAGAACTATTGAAGCTTCGATGGAAAGGAAGTTCTGGAAGGAGTGACTGAAAACTGAGGTCAGCAGGAAATGATAGATACATGATCAAGGATACCTGGAGCATTCTGTATGTGTACATGGGTCCATAATCAGATCAGTGGAAATGGAAATAATGGGAGAATGCAAGGGATAATTTAAAGGAAAAATCTTTTGATATTCATGGTAAGATCTGGGCACTTAAAATGGAAAAATTAAGGATAAGAATTTTGTTATGAGCCTGTATATTTGGGCAAATGTGACCTGGGAAGACAATAACAATTCTGTTCTTCTAGCAGAATTCAGATGTAAGCCTGTTACCATTGGGATAATGAATGACACATTCAATGGGAAGGAATTTCAGACTATTGCTAAAATTAGAGGTCAGAAATAGGGAAACGTGATAGAACAAAGCGGAGGAACTAACTGAAACAGGACTTGTGGGTGAGGAGAAACAAGGCTTGGTGTTAAAGAGAAGCTCTGTTAAAAACATTGAATTGCTTCTCTTGGGTAAATGAGTGTATTCAACCATAACATGGTTACATGGACAATTTTAAGTCAACTTTTATAGCAATACAACCATGTCTCACACAAAATTAAGCTCTAGAATTTTGCCACCATCCTGAAAGTCTCTGTCATAACAAGCCCCCTACAGAGGTAGTCATTTTTTCATCTCTACCATCAGAGATGTTTTGGAACTTTATATAATTGAAATCACACAGTACGTACTCATTTACATGAGGCTTCTTTTACCCAGTATTTTGACTTCGAGATGTATCTTTTCTAATTTATTCAGAAAGTATTACTTCATGCTAACAGATTTGGAAGTTTTCTAATTTTCTTTCTGTTACTGATTTTAGCTTAATCCCACTGAAGCCAGAAAACATACTTGGTATTATTTCAATCTTCTGAAATATATTAAGACTTACTTTATGGTCGGGCATATTTTCTATTTTGGTAAATGTTCCATTACCCCGGAAAAGAATGTGTATTCTGAAATGTTGACTATAAATGTATTCTATAAATGTCAATTAGGTCAAGTCTGTTCCTCCTGTTCAGACCTTCTTACAAGGCTTATTCGGTGCTTTTCTTGTTTACTTTTTTCTCTCCTTTTCTGAGAGAAATATGCTATTTTCCCACTATCATCATAAATCTGCTTACTTCTTCTGCTGGTTGTCTCTTTATTTTTCTTTATAGATATGAAGCTTTCTTATTAGGTGCAGACCAATTTAGGCTTCCATTCACATGAAATTTTTCTACTATGAAATACATTTATCTTTAGAACTATTTCTTGCTAAAGTTAACTTTGTCTAATATTATTATGGTCATACATTTTCTTTTTGTTAGTGTTTTTGTGATAAAACATTTTTCTATCCTTCTATCCTATCCTGTATCCTTGTATATAAGAATATCTATCCAGCTTTCAATCATAGTTACAGATTGGGAAGCCAAAATTTGAGGAAGATGTGTTAACTTTCTGTCACTGTTACAAAATATTTGAGAAAAATCAACTTAGAGCACTAATCTCCAAAATTTATAAAGAACTTTAAAACCTTTGCACCAAAACTACAAAGAACTCAATCAACAAATGGGCTAAGGAACTGGGCAGACACTTCACAGAAGATATATAAGCGATCAACAAATATATGAAAAAATGTTCAACATCTCTAGTAATTAGAGAAATGCAAATCAAAACTACCCTAAGATTCCATCTCACTCCAATTAGAATGACTATTATCAAGCATAAAAACAACAATAGTTGTTGGTGTGGATGTGGGGGAAAAGGCACACTCATGCATTGCTTGTGGAGTTGCAAACTGGTGTAGCCACCCTGGAAAGCAGTATAGAGATTCCTCAGAAAACTTGGAATAGACCCACCTTTCGACCCAGTTATCCCACTCCTCTGTTTATACGCAAAGGACTTAAAATCATCATAATACAGTAACACAGCCACATCAATGTTTATAGCAGCTCAATTCACAATAGCTAGATTGTGGAACCATCCTAGATGTCCTTCAATAGATGAATGGATAAAGAAACCGTGGTATATATACACAATGGAATATTATTCAGTCACAAAGAAGAATAAAATGATGGCATTTACAGGTCCATGGAAGGAGTTGGAGAATATCATGCTAAGTGAAATAACCTAATCCTAAAAACCCAAAGGATGAATTTTTTCTCTGATAAGTGGATGATGATACATAATGGGGGGTTCGGGGGGGGGGGGAAAGGGGGTAAGAGAAGAATGGAGAAACTTTGGATTGTGTAGAATGAAATGAGGGGAAGGGAGTGGATGGGGGGAAGGAAAGATAGTGGAATGAGACAGACATCATTACCCTATGTACATATATGATTGAATGAATGGTGTGAATCTACATCATGTACAACCAGAGAAATGAAAAGTTGTACCCCATTTGTGTACAATGAATCAAGATGCAGTCTGTAAAAATAAAAATAAATAAAATTGAAAAGAAAAAAAATTCTTCCATTAAATCTTCCAAATGATTGTTTGAATATATGTAAACTACTGATTTTTATATGTTGATTTTGTACTTGCTAATCTAATTGAGCTATCTTACTGTTTGGAGTAGCTGTTAATAAAATATCTTGAATCTATAAATAATAAAAAATATTTATTATGGCTCCTGAGTTCAGAGGTTTTAGTCCATAGTTATTTGGCTCCATTGTTTCTGGGCCCATGGTGAGGAAGAACATCATGGTGGGAAGTGTGTAGTGGAGCACATTTGCTCACCTCATGGTGACCCAGAAAAGAGGCAGGGGAAATAAGAATGGCCTAGGACAAAATATACCATTCAAAGGCACTCCCCAGTGACCACCTTTTCCATCTAGGCCCCACCTCCTGAAGTTCTTACCACCTCCCAACAGCACCACCAGCTGGGACTAAGCCTTCCACCCAAAAGCCTTCGGAGGACATCCAGGTCCAAACCATAGTAGAAAAAGAGAAATCAGGACCAGGAAAGAGGCAGAGAAATAGGAGGAGAATAAAGCTGGGAAGGAGTTAAACTAAGAAAGAAGAATTTCAAGCAAGATGGAGAAGTGAACCTGATCTGGTATTCTTTTAGCAGAGGTACCTGTCAAGTGCTGTAGACATGAGGACAAACATATTAATGAAAGGTCATTAGGTTCAGTAGTTAGGCATTCATTAAAGATGTTTTTGAGTTCACATGGTAGATCACACAAAGCAGGCTTAAAGAGATATTAGTGACAAGAACATGGAAGCATCAGATTTAAACATATTGTTTATGAAATCTAGCTGTGGAAAGAGTGATACTTTGTTTTTATTTTCTATAGAAAGCAATCTACAAGCCTAATGTTTAACCTGCTAGCATCTTTGATCTTCTCAATAAGTTATTCAAGCATCCATCTGCCCTTTTTTATTAGGTACTTTGGTATCGCCTTTTTAAACCACCACTCTCCTCTTAAATTATGCAGGACCCCCTGCAGGCTTACAGGATCCAAGGCAAGGTTTCAGTCTACTTGCATCCTAAGCAGGATGAAGAATCAGTCACCACTGTTCTCTGACTCACAGGGCACTGGTGGAAGTGGAGTCCTTCCCAGTGTGACTGTCAAGCAGAATTGCTACTAGAATGGCGTTTTGCTGGTTCATTTGTGTTTCTCCTTGTCTTCTCTCCCCAAAGATAAAACAGTTTTCTGTTTAGCTTCAGAACACAGAGTATGTGGTTAAATAAATTATGACTCAGCCATCAAAAGGAGTTGTTTGCATTTGCAAAGAAAAAGCAATAGAATGAACAAGCTGACTACTGACCTGGAAAGACCTCTAAGACACATGAGTACTGTGTGTAAGATAGAGACCAAAGGGTAGAGAAGATCACACTTCCTCTGGGAAGGGTGACTACTTGCACAGCTTTCTAAAGAAAGTTACCATCAGTGGTCTCAAACGTCTCTTCCTCTCCTTCTGAGGAGTATTCCTTGAGTGATTCTAAGATTTGCATGCATATCTGGTGGGGAGAAGTCACTGGACTTCTGTCTTTTTAATTTGATTTAGATACTTCTTTAGAAAGAGAAGAAATACAAATTGTGTCATGTGATTTATTCTTTTTCTGTGGTTTGCTGCATTGTGCAATTATCTTCAAAGCTGAATCAGGTTGTGCTTGCTTTGGTCAGATGAGATGTGGGGAATGAGTAGAAAACCCTGGAGGGACAATTGGATAGGTTCTTGGAGAAAGTCAGGGGAGTTAGCTTTGGAGAAGGGAAAAGATTCTTCCTTATCCAAAACAGTAAGGAAAGAAGAACTCCTCAGACTAAATGTTTAAAGCACACAGAAAGGGGTGGGAGGAGGAAAATTCAGAGTCGATGACCTTGATTTTCTCAGCAGAAGGTCACTAGCAAAGCATTTGACTATGATTTCAATTTGGTGGTAGCATGGAAAAAGGATAAGTAAACAGTAGCTTGTACCACATATGAGCATTATAACTTGTCCTTAGAAATATATGTTGTATTTGTAAAATTTTCAAACAAATACAAAAATAGATAAAATACTATGTTCAACCTTCTCCAGTCCATTATTTGGCTTCAATAAATATGAAATGAAATCAACTGTGCTTCATACATCCCCTACTTTTGTTTTTTAAATATTTCTTAGTTGTAGATGGACACAATATCTGTATTTATTTTTATGTGGTGCTGAGGATCAAACCCAGTGCCTCACACGCGGGAGGCAAGTGCTCTACCACCGAGCCACAACTCCAGCCCCCATCCCCTACTTTTTTGTGAATAATTTGCAACAAATTCCAGGCATCAGATTATTTTGTTACTAATTTGATATGGGATAAAAGAAGGATTTAAACAGTATAAGGGAAAGCACTCAATTCTGTAGACATCTGGATTTCCCAGATGACTTCTATCAAAATGCAGATTATCAAAATTTACTAAAGAAAGTTATGTAAAATGCAAATAAAGTAATTACCATTGAAGATATTCAAAAGATGACTAAAGATTTGTTATTAAAAATTTCCCCAAGACAATATGGTCTTACCACTGAATTCTTATCTGTCAAGTTAAAAATATTTAAATCATATATTTTTCAAGTTACTTAATTTGTTCCAGGTCATAGGGAAAAATGGAAACTTCCCTAATTTAATCAATACATTTGTGGTGGGGGGGAATGCAATGTAAGCATGGGAAATAAAATTTTATTTTGACTGGCAATAAAAATCCAAGATATTATTTTTAAAAATTTTAGAGTTAATGCAAAAATTTGATGAGGTATATGGCACAATATAAATATATGAAAATAAATAGGTCTTCTCTACTAGTAATAAGCATCCAGAAGTAGAATACAAAAGAATATTCCATTAAAATATAGATAATACCAAATATTTATATTTCATGAGAAAGGCACAGGATACACATGATGAAAACTATTCCATCTCACTGATTTATCAAGTATACACAAAAGATCTGAATAAATGGAAAAATGCTATATTTTTTGGATGGAAAAGGTTATATCATAAATAACAAATTGGTAACTAGAAAAAATATAATAGAAAAAAGGGGCAAAGAATTAGAATAGAAATTTCATAGATGAGACAATGTATTCGGCAGAATCTCTTAAATTTAGATGCACACATGCATGCCCTTCATCTTAGCATTTCTGGTGTTAGTCAGCTTTTCATGCTGTGAACAAAATACCCACCAAGAACAATTTAGAAGAGGAAAAGTTTATTTTGGGTTCATGGTTTCAGAGATTGTGTTGATTGTCAGCTGACTCCTTAGCTCTCGGTGGGAGTGGGGCAGAACATCATGGCAGAAGGGCATGGAGGAGGAAAGCTGCTTAACTCATGGAAGCCAGGAAGCAGAGAGAAGGAGGAACCAGGGACAAAATAAAATCCCCATGGGCATACCGCCAGTGACCTACTTCTTCCAGCTATACCCCATCTGCCTCTAGTTACCACCCAGTAATCCATTCAAATTATTAGCCCATCCAATGGATTAATCCACTGATTAGGTCACAACTCTCAAAATTTAATCATTTCACCTCTGCACATCACTCTATTGGATATCATGTTTCCAATATATGAGACTTTTCAGGGAACAAATTATATCCAAGCCATAACACTGCCTCTGTGAATTTAGCACATGGAAATAAAAAAAATGAAAAGTTCAGTAATATGATATAGGATGTTTATATTGAGGTTGCTCAAAATGACAAAGAACTAGACAAAAAGCCCAACATAGAATGTGCAAATGTGTGAGTATGGAGTATATGGAACCTCATTTTGGTAAAACCAGTAATGTGGATATATTTAATTGCATAAAAAATTATAACAAAAAAAACTAAAAGAGCAACTGGATTGTTAAAATGGAATAACCAGTTGGAGAAAGAGGAGATTATGTGGCTACTCGGGGAAAGAAAGGCAAAAAGGAATTATGAAAATAAAATTTAAAGAGACTACACTAAAAACCACAAGAGTATGTATAAAACTTTGTGTTTTTCTAAAAATATAAAATACACATATACATACATATACTTTTTCAAAGTTAAAAACACAAGATGAGTTTCCTACTTTAAGTAACTGAGAGTCTAGATTTCAAATTATAATATAAAGTAGTTACTGAACATACTAAATAAATGCATTTATTAATTTTACCTTACAAATCACCTTCTCGCTTGATGATCAAAATGTTTCATTCAGAATTATTTTTGAGAACATTATTGGGCAGGAGTTGGGCTTTTCATGCACATTTCCTTCCCTGGAGATTTCATATAGAAATTGTACATATGGGTTACTAATCAAATGACACCTGGACTGTCATGCTATTACTTAGGGCCAGGACTGAAAACCATCAAATCACAAGTTTTTTTGTTAAAGAGAATGTGGGTTAGATTTGAGATTAAAGCAAGGTCTTCCTACTCCTATACTGAATTTAAATCTTAAAAGAATCTAAATATTAAAAGGAAAGTGCTGAGGGATGCTTATGCAGGCAGAACACACTTGGGGGTCCAACTGCCCAACCAGCTACATGGAACCAGTCCATGGGCCAGTCTAACAGCTTCTCTCAAAGAATGTAGGGAGGCAAATTACATTCTTCTGCCAGCCTTTGGGGAAAGCCCAGTCCTCCTTTGCTAACTGCTTGAAACAGGAAGCTAACTTTGCTAGCTGCTGGAGGAAGGAGGCCACATCTCACCTAAGGGGAGCAAGAAAAAAAGAAAGTGCTGGCTTTAATTTTTGTTTTTGAGCTGCTGCAAGTCTCACTCCAACAATAAAACATGGTCCATGAATGTCTAGCTCTACATAATCAGATTGGTCATTCTCTTCTGGGTGAGCAAAAATGGGGAGAAAAAGAAGCCAGAGGCAGTCCATCTAACCCTCCCCAAAGTGAGGATCTGATGACCTTCCTCTGCAGTCTACCTACAACTTCAGTAGTAGTCCCCAACACTACCATTAACAGTGTACACTGTTTCATAAGAATGATAACCATTAGGCAATAGTCTTCTAGCAATTTTCAAAATGCCCACAGATAAAAGGGAAAATGCAGTTTCCATCTTTTGTCTAGGCATAAGCTAGTCACTTAAAATGCTTGATTTTTATTATGCCAAACAAATGAGCAAGGAACTTGAGAATTGTTATGGAATGCTGCCAGTGGTCTCAATTTGAACATTGCATTTGATTATCTTCAGACTTCAGAGTCTCCTTATATGCATGTGGGAGTTACAGAAAAAACTTTGCCATTATTATTGCCTAAATAGTTTTAATTAGAAAAGATGATGGTGCCGTGTTAATGGTTTATGTTAACAACTTGGAACTGCTTTAAAAGTGACTTGAGTTGTTGTTTTCTTCATTCCCTTCGACGAGTTTAAGGGATTGAATCTTAAAACCCTCAAAGCTTTCAAAAGTGTGTAGTAGCATACAGGATGTACAGTCTGGGAAATATGCATAATTACATCTGAGCACTTTCAGGTTTGCCTGAATGTTATTGTTATTCTTGATGTTGATATGCACACACACACACACACACACACACACACACAAATGTCTCTATCTCTGTAGTCCTTACAATGCTCCTAGGACATTTCCAGCTCTGGAGATTGACAGATTAATAAATCTTCATGATTGATACTTCTAAGGAATAAATGAATGACTCAGTACAATCTACTTGTCCTGATTGTGGAATCCCAAAGGAAGGCTACTGGCTCTATTTGTGTCTGGTATTGTTGTGGCAGACTCCTGAGTCTGTCCTCTCTTCTCTACAATTACTGTCAATATCTGGGTCACATCTTAACCCTCCCTTTCTTAGACCATTGCAGTAAGTCATATACCGATATTTTTAATCCCAGTTTTGCCTACGTTCCTATCTTTACTGCCTCATTCAGTGCCCTTCTGACACTTTTACTTTTCCTGATATAATTCTTCAGTAAGTTTATGACTAATTATATTCCAAGAGATGTTTATAAACCCAGAATCAAGTTCTCAAGGAATAAGTGTACTGCCTCTCAATAGCAGCTAGGATCTTCTCTTTCCTTACTTCAAGATCCTATCAAGTCTAGTTGACGGTTGTTTTCTTTCTTTTTTAAATTTTTTTTGGGGGTGCTGAGAATAGAACTAAGGGGCACTCGACCACTGAGCCACATCCCCTTCCCTATATTATATTTTATTTAGAGACAGGATCTCACTGAGTTGCTTAGTGCCTCGCTTTTGCTGAGGCTGGCTTTGAACTTGCGATCCTCCTGCCTCATGTTCCCAAGCTGCTGGGATTACAGGTGTGTGCCACTGCTCCTGGTTCTACCCCTACTTTCATTGCTTTGTTTCAGGCTCTTCACATTTCACACTTGCATTATGATTAACAATCTCTTACTTACAGTTTTTCCTGTTTCATTCTGCTTTACCAGTACATCTGGTAGAATGGCCTCATGCGACACATATGCAACCCAGTTCAAAGAAGAGCAATGACAGCAGCCACCTGCCCTTCAATGTCCTCAGCAGCTTTCACGAGGAGGCCACAGGTCTGTGCAGGGCAACCTCAGCACTGGAAGTTGTGGCCCCCACCTAACTCTTCCCTGAGCTTCGCTGCTCCCCTCTCCCCAGGCCAGAAAATTCCAGTCTCCCCTGTGAGCACCACGAGACCTTTTTGTGGTCTGCCTGCCTAGCTTTTGGCAGTCAGGCTGTCCCATTCTTTCTCTCCCCCATGACTCTTCGGCTCAATAACTTCTAGTTGTTTTTTAAAGCTTGTCTTACTTTTCCTCAGAAACCTTTTCTTTCTTTTTATTAAGTGTATTTCTAATGGATACATGAAAACACAAAAATTGAACATGCTAATGGGATACCATGGGGTAATTTCAAACACCTGTAAATTGTGTCATCAGATTAAACATATCCGTCTATCCGTCTCATCATATATGTTCCACTTTCTTATGTTGAAACATTCACAATCCTTTCTTCTTCTTCTTCTTCTTCTCCTCCTCCTCCTCCTCCTCCTCCTCCTCCTCCTCCTCCTCCTCCTCCTTCTTCTTCTTCTTCTTCTTCTTCTTCTTCTTCTTCTTCTTTTTTGAGGCAGTATATAATCACTACCTGCAGGGACCCCACAGAGAAATAGCACAATAGAATTTCTTGTGCTATCAAACTGCTCCTTAGCACCCATGGATCAGCATTTCCCCATCCCTCCTATTCTTCCCAGCCTCTTGTAACTATCCATTCCACTCTTCATTTCTCCTCCTGTTCCTTCCTCTCCTCCTCCTCCTCCTCCTCCTTCTCCTCCTCCTCCTCCTTCTCTTCCTCCTCCTCCTTCTCCTTCTTTTCCTTCTCCTTCTCTTTTTCCTCCTTCTCCTTCTTCTCCTCCTCCTTCTTCTCCTTCTCTTTCTTCTTTTCCTTCTTCTCCATCTCCTCCTTCTTCTCCTTCTTCTCCTTCTCCTCCTCCTTCTTTCTTTTTTCTTCATTCTTCTTTCTTCTTCTTCTGTACCAGGGATTGAACCCAGGAGTGCTTAACCACTGATCCTCATCCCCAGGCCTTTATATATATGTGTGTGTGTGTGTGTGTGTGTGTGTATATATATATATATATATATGCATATATATTTCTCTATATACACACACACATATATATGTATATATATATACACACATATATAATATTTAATTTATAATATTTTATATATATATATTTAAATTTAGAGACAGGGCCTTGCTAAGTTGCTTAGAGCCTCACTAAGTTGCTGAGGCTGACTTTGAACTTGGAATCCTCCTGCCTCAGCCTCCTGAGCCACTGGGATTATAAGCATGCACCCCATGCCTGGCCTCTCTACATTTCTAAGGGATCATTCCTTTATATTCCAGGTATGAGTGAGATCATTGTTTTCCAGGAAGCTTCTCTAAGCCCTCAACTCCACCCTGTCCGCAGGTTGGGTTTGACACATTCCACATGCACTGAGCACACTGTAATGGCCTATTTCTGAAAAGACCTCATCTTATATATCATATTGCACCTCCAGGGTGCAGCAAGCTAGTACCCAGCAGAGATCCATCTTGGGCAATCTTCCTGTTCTGAGACTCCCCAAATGAGCACAGAGAGACTGACTGAAATGGGAAACTGGTGGCTTGGCACAGGTTTTGTGTCAGGTTCTGTTTTTGTTTTACTATATTTTTTTTTCCACACCAAAAAAAGGGGAGTTGAAGATTGAGGAGTCAGATCAAAATTTTTTCTAAATATAGGGGCAAATCAGAAATTAATTTTATTTAAAGGTATAAATTATTTTAATTTTGCTGTAGCATTTTGATTCCAAAGCAACCACAGTTTTGTTTAGATAGTGCTGAATTTCTTAAAAAATAGCATCTGAGGAGTTGGGGATATAGCTTAGTTGGCAGAGTGCTAGACTCAAGAAAAAGGCCCTGTTTCAATCCCAAGCACTGCCAAAAAAAAAAAAAAAAAAAGCATCTGAATATTTTCACTGACTTTTGTCATAATCACTAGTGCCATAATTATGGTAATGCTTGTTTCATTAATAGGTACGACTACTCTGAGAATAAGCTTACTTTTTCTGTGTTTTTTTTTTTTTTTTTAAAACAGCTTTATTTTTGCCAAAAATGCTTCCCAATTAGTCAGCTGGTTTTTAAGATGTTGCTACATGATTTGTTGGACCATGGGTCTCTGGATATATTATATAATTAATGTAAACTTAGGAAACTTGTTTTGTTTTGGTTTTTAGTGATCCAAATTTAAGTTGCTTTTAGTCACAGGATTTCTGTAAATACAAACTTATGTTGGAAGAGACCTTTTATTTACTTCTTGATTCAGCTCAGCATGTTTATTTAATCTGCAGTGATTCAGCTCACTGGCTGCGCTAGAAACTTGGAGCGCATGTTCTCATGATGCCTGAGCATCTGATCGCTTTGATCTGAACTGTGAGGCTCAGAATGAGGGCTTTTCCAATTTGCCATTGGAATTTCTCTTTCTTTTCTGTTAAATACAGTTTTTTGATGGTAGGACCATTCTCATTTAGTTTAGATTTTCCATACCTGCAGAATTAAAGTTTTCTTTTATTCATTTTGGGTTGTTTTTTGGGTGCTTTTATATGAAAAAGGCAGAGTCATTCCCAGGCACTGACAGAAATCTGTGTTGTTGATGTTTTCCTCTCCCTTCTGGACATTCTGGAGGAAACACAAAAGAAGATGTTGAGATTAAACTGTTCAGGAGGTCACAAACACAACCCTAATGTACAAATAAATGATTATTTTAGTGACTATATTAACTTCTCAGAAACCCAAACAAGAGAAAGACAGCCAGTCTATATCCCTTCTTTAGGTTAGACTGACCTGCACAGTTTCTAATTGATACATGAAAACACATTGAACTTGCTAACCGGATACCATGGGGTGCTTTCGAACACCTGTAAATTGTGTCATCAGATGAAACATATCTGTCTCATCACATATGCTCTTCTTTATGTTGAAACATTCAAAATCCTTCTTCATTTTTTTTTTTGGAGGTAGTACTTAATTGCCTCCTGCAGGGACCCCACAGAGCAATAGCACAATAGAATTTCTTGTGCTATCAAACTGCATCTTAGCACCCATGGATCAACCTTTTCCCATTCCTCCTATTCTTCCCAGTCTCTTGTAACTATCCATCCTACTCTTCATTTCTTCTTCTTCTTCTTCTTCTTCTTTCCCTCCTCCTCCTCCTCCTCCTCCTCCTCCTCCTTCTTCTTCTTCTTCTTCTTCTTCTCCTTCTCCTTCTCCTTCTTTGCCTTCGCCTTCGCCTTCGCCTTCGCCTCCTCCTTCTTTTTTGTACCAGGGATTAAACCCAGGAGTGCTTGACCACTGATCCACATCCCAGCCCCTTATATATATATTTTAAAATTTAGAGACAGGGTCTTCCTAAGTTGCTTCAAGCCTCACTAAGTTGCTGAAGCTGACTATATTGACTATATTAACTTCTCAGAAACCCAAACAAGAGAAAGATAGCCAGTCTACATCCCTTCTTTAGGTTAGACTGACTTGCACAGTGTATCCCCTGGGTCACCAGCCTCCCTCCTCAGACAGTCAACATTGCTCATTTTCTACTCTAACATTGCTTACTAGTGACCAGCTTCTGTCCACCCTCCCTCTGCTTTCGTCACCCTCATTTTTGTAATTAGTCCCTGGATGATTCATCTTGATTTGCACTCCCCGTAGCTATATAAGCCCTTGAATCACCCAAATTCCTTGATGCCAGGTGAACTTGTCCCTAAGGTCGATCTAGTTTGCCAGTGTGTGCACAGCTCACGTCTGCTGTACAGGCCCAGCTGCCCTTTGCACCTTTGAAATAAGACTTCTTGGAACCATGGATTTCAAGTGAGGTCTCTGAAAAGAAGTGTGAGGAACCACACTTCCTAAGATTAATGGTTAGTATTTCAAATAAACGAGATGCTTTCAGATTCTCACCTTTGTCAGGGAATTTCAATAATGACCTGAGAGTTTCCTGATCTGCTGTCAAAGAAACAGATGTTTTACAAGCCTAAACCCAAATTATATTTTAAAATCTGAAAATCATTTTGATCATTAAAATGGACGAACTGTAAATAACAGTGAACATAAAATCACTCTGCCTTCCACAAAATAGAGATAAAAGAGGTCCTGTGAAAACTGGAAATCCATATGCAGCAGAATGAAACTAAACCCCTATCTCTCACCCTGCACAAAACTCACTCAAAATGGATCAAGGACCTAGGAATTAGACCAGAGACCCTGCACCTAATAGAAGAAAAAGTAGGCCCAAATCTTCATCATGTCATCTTAGGACCAGACTTCCTTAACACGACTCCCAAAGCACAAGAAATAAGAGCAGGAATCAATAATTGGGATAGATTCAAACTAAAAAACTTTTTCTCAGCAAAGGAAACAATCAACAATGTGAAGAGAGAGCCTACAGAATGGGAGAAAATCTTTACCACATGCACTTCAGATAGAGCACTATTATCCAGAATTTATAAACAACTCAAAAAACTTTACACCAAGAATACAAATAACCCAATCAATAAATGGGCTAAGGAACTGAATAGACACTTCACAGAAGAAGACAAACAAGCAATCAACAGATATATGAAAAAATGTTCAACATCTCTAGTAATAAGAGAAATGCAAATCAAAACTACCCTAAGATTTCATCTCACCCCAATTAGAATGGCAATTATCAAGAATATAATCAACAATAGGTGTTGGTGAGAATGTGGGGAAAAAGGTACACTCATACATTGCTGGTGGAATAGCAAATTGGTGCAGCCACTCTGGAAAGCAGCATGGAGATCCCTTAGAAAATGTGAACTGGAACCACCATTGACACAGCTGTCCCACTCCTCAGTTTATACCCAATGACTTAAAATCAGCATGCTACAGTGATGCAGCCACATCAATGTTTATAGCAGTTCAATTCACAGTAGCTAGATTGTGGAACCCACCTAGATGCCCTCCAACAGATGAATGGATAAAGAAATTCCGGTATATATATATATACATATATATATATAATATTTCATTGCATATACATATGTATATGCAATGAAATATTATTCAGTCATAAAGAAGAATAAAATGAGGCATTTGCAGATAAATGGATGGAGTTGGAGAATATCATGTTAAGTGAAAGAAGTCAATCCCCCAAATCCAAAGGCTGAATGTTTTCTCTAAGTGGATAACGATAAACAACAAGGGTTGGGGTGGGGTAAGGGAAGAATGGAGTAACTTTGGATTCTGTAGAGGGAATGGGGAAGGGAGGAGGCAGGGGAAGGAAAGATAATGGAATGAAACATTACTATCCTATGAACATGTATGATTACACAAACGGTGTGACTCTACCTCAGGTACAACCAGAGAAATAAAAAGTTGCACCCCATTTGTGTACAATAAATAAAAAAAATTAAAAAATAAAAATTAAAAACTTAAAAATTTAAAAGAAGAGGTCCCGAGGAAGCAAAGGATCAGGCTCCTTCTTTCTTTCTGCTCTATCATTCTTGTACTTGATTTTCAGTCTCAAGGTCCAATAAGCTGCTGGAGCTCCATCCATCACTTCCATCTTCCAGATTGCAGGAAGAGAAAGGACAAGGCATCTGTCTACAGTGTCAGCTTTTAAAAAGCATCCTGCTTATCCTTTTTTGCCAGAACTTCATCAAATGGCCACAGAGAGCTGTTAGTCTAAAAAATATAATCTTTAACCAGGTGTACTGCAAAACCAATGAAAATGGATTCTACTACTTAGAAGAAGAGAACAGCTATTGGGTGGTTACTATCTGTGTGCTAAAACTTGAAAACAGGCCAAGTAGTAATTCAGGAGTTATTGATGTATTTTAGTATATTTTACTTAACTCTCCTTTTTTGGATCAACTTTTTGCTTCAAACATCAGTAACAAGTCATCAAATTTTAAGTATATGGACATTTTTCATTTTGAAACTTAGATTTTTAACATGCATTTCTGTTTTTTGTTACCTTTTCTGGGTGTCCATACAGGATTCTTTAGCTTCCTCTTTTCTCTGCTCCTCTTTTGAGATTGATAGTTACTCAATCAGAACAGCATTTTTATGACTCTCAATCATGGTGAGTCACATTCACTTCCAGATTCTTAAGTCTTAGCGCTGTGAATCTTTGTTTCTTTATTTTTGAAAAGCTGTCTTCTATAGATTTTCAAGAGGGTGTATCTGACCAGTAAGCATTTTCCTTTTCCTGCCAATTTCTTGCTCCATTTTCCATCAGGGTGATTGTCTGAGCTCCCATCTGCGAGGGCAGCCATGTGACGCTGGTTTGCTTAGTGTGTTCTGTTCTCCTGTTCAGTGGTTGCTGCAGGGACAGCAAGTGATTCAACCAAAGTCTCTCAGTGAGACCAGTGCGAGCAACATTGTTTCTCTTTCCAAGACTGTGAGGGACTGTCTCCAACATCATGGGGGAGAGTGAGAGCGCGCATGTGCACCTAAGAAGGAGACCAACACAGAGGAAGGCAAACCTGAGAGTGGAGTTGGGAAGCTTTCTGAGCACATCTCTTCAGAACCTGGCTCTAACCCGCCTAATGCTCATGTAATTCCTGGCCTTTCATGTAACATAAGCCAATAACGATCTGTTCCCTTTTAAACCCATTTGAGCATATGCACCAGGGAGCTGAACAAGTTCTCATCACTCAACCTGGTAATGTTTGCTGGGTTCTTGCTCACCACACCAGCCAACTGCTTTTGCCTTGTTTGTTAAAATGTGCAGATTTTATTAGAGGCAGTTGACCCTGCAGGGGCCTGCTGAGTTACAAAAGGGGGGAGGGATAATTCTTCAGGAAGCCCGTCTAGTGTCTGTTGGATGGTGCTATAGGGAACCTGAACCTGAACCTGAACATGGTCAGGTTCTGTGTCGGTATGACAAAGGACCCGGTTCAACTTGAACTCCATCCCACCAGTTTCTCTGCTGATTCTCCTACCTTAGCACATAAGAAACACAGGGACAACTGAGCAGAAAGCTGGCTGTGTAACAGAGAGAAGGAAAAGGAGAATGAAGCATGAATAAATGTACTTCAGAGAACAACAGGGAGCAGCCATGTTTCAGAATGTTTTGAAGGAAATTAAAATCTCTTTGGAAAGAGATTAATGAGGTCTCTGTTCAATAGAACTTAGACCTTTGAACAGTTCTGGAAAGCAACCAAGAGTTCCCCAAGATTAACAAAAATCCCCGTATACTTGACCTGTAATTAGCCATTAAATATAAAATGACAAGGGATGCAGAGGAAGGGACATAAAACTAACATTTATTGAGGGCCAATTATGTATTAGGTATGTGCCAGGTTTCTTTGTGTAGAATTTGACACTAAAGAAAGAAGGTAAAGGCATTTTCAAAGCCACAACTTTCTAAGGAATATGGAAATCTAATGGAAAGCAGAAATATAGTTACCATTAGAGAAAATGCTTAATACATAGTTGAAATAATGGTTATCATTGATGATGATGATACTACCCCTGACTGAGGGAACATTTTCCAGAGTGCTGAGACTGGATTTTTGTTACCTTCACAACGAGGCCAGGTACACAATGTGTTCTTGTGTTCTTTCTGACTCAGCAAACTAAAATACCTGCATCATTGCCCCTCTCAAATATTAAAATTCAGAATCTTTTGTTTTGTTTTGTTTTGGCATGGGGAATTGAACTCAGGATGCTCTACTGTTGAGCTACATCCCCAGCCATTTTTATTGTATTTTATTTTATTTTGGAATTATTTTATTTTGAAACAGGCTGACTCTGGCCCTGAACTTGTGATTTTCCTGAGTCAACCTCCCAAGTCCCTGGGATTACAGGCTAAAACTCAGATTTGTATGTCTACAGTATTAGTGAATCAGAATCCTTGAACATGAAACTCAGGTCATTTATATTTTTATCACGTTCCTTAGGAGCCTCTTGGCCTCAGGGGTTTCACTATGGGAAGGAAGGCATGGGGAATCATTGTATTTCACTAACCCTTAATTTATCTTTGAAAATTATGTAATTAATTTAAATCTGGCCAGAGAATAATTTCAAAACAGATTCAGTAGCAATAAAATTAATTCTTTCAAGTCTGACTTAAAACATATTTTGCAATGACAGTGCAGTCCCATTGACTAAGCCATGACAACGATGTGGCAAACACTCTTTATTTTAATGCATGTCAAAGCCAGCACTTGGAAAGATTATAGGTCCCAATTTCACTTGTCTCCTTCCATTCTTCCTTTCCATGCAGTTTTTTCTTATGATGCAGTGTTTCGGTGTGATCAGCAGAGGGCACCAGGCTGCAGCAAGTCTGGGTACCAAGTATCTGAAAGAGAAATTGCTGATTGAATTCAAAGAAGACAGACTAAAATGAGCTCATAAATGTTACATACACAAATCTTGCTGCATTTTAATTATGACCATTTACATAGACTGTCATGATCACATGGCTCATAAACTTCATTGTAATAGCTAAGTTTCAGGATGTCTCCTTCCCTTTGTGAGAATGTAATTCTTTCTTTTCAACCCCCAAATCCTGAATATGATACTCTTAAAATAAGATGAACTCTACTCAGCCCCATGACCAACAGATCTGTGACTCCTCCTGAAACCCTTGTTTTATTGGTTTGTTCTACTGTGTAATTGTTTAGTTTAACTTGGTAAACATGTCAGTTTTCCCAGGATAATTAGGTGGATAAACAAAATGTTCAAAAAGAAATAGAGCCAATTAGACTTTTTATCAGAGATGTGCACATAAAACAAGTCTTTACAAATGGATGGACTTTTCCTTAGAGATTCGATCCCAAATTAGAGTTCCTAGAATTTACAAGGGACAAAAGGAGGCAGCTTTCTTAAATATAATAAAATCTCAATTATTTTGTTGAGGAGAGCAGATAAAGAAGAGGAACTCTCATGAGCTTCAAAGTCACACTTGGGTTAGAATGTGGGGTATGCATTCAGTAAGAGCATAATTTATCCCTACCTACTCACAACCATGCTTAAATAAGTTGGACACCTGGTCCAACTTATGGGTGAGAATGTTCTACAGTTGTGGACAATTGTCCTGCAACTGGACTAAAGTAGACAGGTACCCAACTTTTCTGTGCTATTAACTATGTTGCCCTGTGTGTTCTATACTCCTGTATTGAATAGATCAAGAGATGAAAAATTGTCCTGAAATTTGCAGTCTACTAATAAATCGAGTATTCTTTTGTAGCCCTTAAAGGAATCTTTTGAGAAGCAAATAACATCTGCTTACTTTATTCTATTTCTTATTTTTGGTTATTGAAAACAGACTCATATTTAGAGTATAATATCTGACCTGACTTCTTTCCAGACTTTATCTCATGTTTTCTGCTTCTCCTCAATAGATAAAATTACAAGAAGGTTCAAAATGTGGTTCTCTAAGTACAGATATGTTTGTGTCTTTTTGAAAAGTTTCATAATATAATACAAAGAATGAAATCTGTACTATTATTTTTTCTTTATTACTTCTTACAAGTTCTATCATTTTCATAATTATTATTCTCTTTGCATTCTGGAAAGCTGCTCAAAATCAAAAACCTTCAGAATCAATAAAATATGCATCTAAATTTAAGGATTTATCTCCCCCAATGATTGTAATAATTATATAGACACTGACACTTTTTCACACTTCAAGCTGATGTCCATTCTCCAAACCTATCTATTCTTATGACCTGGTCAAAGAATATATTCTAGGAAAAACAAGTCCCTCTCGTTCCATGGTAATAGTGCCTGTTTTTCTTTACACTTCTCTCAGGGTTCTTCACTTGCTCCCAGTCTTGTCCAGATTTCCAGACTGCTCTTTCTATTGCTTGTCTCAAAGTATTAAAGTCCTTTATATTTGTCACAATAACAATATCTGTTATCACTGATAATGTCAGAATGTCTGTCTCCTGTGCTGAATGGAGCTACTCAATCCCTTGTGAGACTAATTCCATGCAGGAACAAATTCGTATGTGGGTAGTGAACACAGCCATATGTTTCTAACTATGGAGGGGACTTTCAGGGGAAAAAATAAAGTGAAGAAACATGTCTTCGTCTCTGAATTACAATATTGCTTGAAGTTAGTTATAGATCACTGCCAGAGAGGCTTCATGTTTGAGTCTGGCATGTACTTGTGCTCAGTGATAATCTGAGGAGAGAGTGACTGCTCTCCCAAACCTACATTCCACATTGCAGTCCCAAGGTAGAGATTTGGAACATGTTTTCCAAAGGGTCCCTCAATATTTTGGTGGTTTTGCAAGAATTTTTTAAAAATTATACTTTTTTTTGTTTTTCTTTTAAAACTGAAACAACTATATTTTGAATAGAAATTTGAAAATAAAGTATTAATAAATAAAAGTCATCCTAAATAGCTAAACCAAAGAAAATCCAAAACCTTATTGAAAATATTGAAAAATATCAAGATGTAAATAAAGGAATAATAATAATAAAACACCCAAATCTCGTTACCTTGAATTCTACTACCTTGAATCCCGCTATCATTAACAGCATGCAAAAATTATTCCAGATATTTCCCTATGTGTGTGTGTGTGTAAAAATACACACACACACACACACACACACACACACACACATATATATATATATATGTATTTATGGACAGAAACATCATTATAAGAATGTGGTCATATGATAATACTGCTTTAAAATGATTTTATATTTAATTTTACTTCAATTTAACAGAGAGGGAAAAGATGAAGTGAAACTGAAGAAAATGCTGTACTTCAGATAAAAGTTTCTTTACCATAAAAGGCATTAAGCTCTAAAGAAATCTCAGGATTTTTTCCTAATATACTTTAAGACACCTGTGGAAGAAAAATCAGGTTGGTAATTGATTCTAAGCTCTGCCCTTGATAAATTGAATTCAGGTTCTGCTTTAATCCTGTGCACTTGTAATGAATCCTGGACTAGCCATTGGGCACTGTGAGCCTCTGCTTTTTCACCACCAGGTTGGTTGCATCACCTGGGACCAGCAGGTAGAGCTCCCGAGTGTTACAAACCAGTGATCAGGTATGAGCAACATTGCAGAACCCACACTAGGTAAGACTGAGAAGAATCCAATTCGTTCTCCCTTCTCAGTTGCCTTGAAAAGTAGTAAACAATCGATGAGGGTTGAAATGAATGGGAGCAAGAGAAGGGAAATATCTAAACTCCCCCTGTCCACACCCCCAATATGTCTTATATGTGACCATTATTTGGTCTGTGGCTGAATCCAGGAAGGATCCAAGATGGTGTAATTTTCCTCACTGGATAATGTAATAGAGTCATTCTGTTGACTTTTCATCAGATGGGTTAAAGATCACCATTTGTTAAATATCAACAAAGAAGAATGTGATTCCATCTTAAGGCCTAATCTCTTCTGTGTAGACCCTCAGAGAGGGGTAAACAATTACCATGAAGCAAGAGGGCAGGGAGGAGAAGCATCTGGCACACATGTCATCCAGATAGTCCCTGAGATCTTGCAGGTACTTCCAGGCCATCTACCAACCAAGAAGTCAGCACTCTGGTCATAGCAACTGGGTTCAGAAATCAAAGAACTCCAGCCATGTTGTTATAGTGTCATATCCTTCCATGCCAGTTGGACAATATTAGCAATATAGCATTGTGTCATCAGGTGTTTCATGAAGATCACAAGATTTTTATCACAACAACTGGGAAATCCTTAATGAAATCACAACTTTATTTTTTGTTTTCCAAAATATAGTATGTGATCCTTCAATTCACAAAGGAAACAGTCAATGAATAAATAAAAATTTCTTTTCAGCAAAAGGCTTATAAGACCAACCTAGGAGAACTAATTTGAAATTCTAGTCACAACATTAGTAAGTTTATTAAATTCATGGCCTTATTAACAGTGAGATTGAGCTGTGAGTGAAGGTGAGAAAATCAACAACATGGTCTCTGGGAGGTGCAATGCTTTATTTATGTTATGTGGATAAATTGCACAACAAGGATGCGGTAATCGTACTGAACAATGGGTACGTTGTCTATTCACAATAAGGAAGTAAACAGTTTCCAGTGTTGCCATCACAAGTTCCCTAAACACTTTCTGCACTTGTGGGGTTATTAGATTTTACAACTTGATCCAGAGAGTTGAATTCACCTACTGCTAAATGGAAAAAAAAGCACGATAGAAGAGAAGGTAGCAACTGAGTGATAAGCCTTGTTCCACTTCTGTCAAGTTCTCATTTGCGAGCTTCTTAGCATTTGTGTATTTGGGGAATCAGATCCCAAAATGGGGCAAAGTCAAAATTTCTATTCAGTCTTCCAATTATGTAATGAATAGTGAATATTTATTGAAGGACACAATGGTCCTCGAAGATAGGAAATAAGAAATAAGTGACTTCAACCTGGTAGATTTTAAGAACAGCCTGTAATCTAGAACTAATTTTTCCTCATTCTTAAGGCAATACACTTCTTTTTTAAATAACATTTTTAGTTGTAGATGGATACAATACCTTTATTTTATTTATACATTTTTATGTGGTGCTGAGAATTGAACCCAGTACCTTGCACATGCTAGGCAAGCGCTCTACCATTGGAGCCACAACCCCAGCCCCAAGGCAATACACTTCTGAATACTCAATTTGATGGTCTGTGAATTATGAAGTTTTGCACTTTGACTTCTGGGGACCCAATCTATTCCTGTCCCCATGTGATCCTTTAGGATTCAACCTCAGGTGGTTTCCTAGACTTGTGCAATATCTCCTCACCCTGTGCTGATAGGAATTCAGTTGAAGACTCAGAGACCTGCGGCACATCTTTTTGCACAGCTCTCTTCTTTGGGGAATCTGCCTGTGGACTCTAACTGTGTGGCTCCCCTGTACTCCTGACCCTGCTTCCTCAACTCAAGACTCTCCCACTCTTCCACTGGATTTTTCCTTGCTGAGCTTTGGCCTGGAAACTCCCCAGGCAGTAAGTTGGGGCAGTCAAAGGAATCACTTTCTTTGTTTTCCACTTCTAGGTCACTGTCCTATACTGTCTGATGACCAACATCTGAAAATCATTGTTTCATATATTTTGTTCATTTTTTTAGTTGTTTCATGAGTAGGAGGAGGAGGGCAAATCTAGTCTCTGTTAGTCTGTGTTAAGTGGAAATAACCATGTAGACTTTAAATTAGAAAGCATTCATCATTTCTATGTCCACTAAAAATTGCTTATGATTTAAAACACATGCTATCTCTCATACTGATAAGCCAGTTTACCTTCTTTAGCACAAGGGGAGGGCATTGTCAAGAGAAGTGTCAGAGGGAGTTGGCAAGACCCGTTAATGATATTACAGAGGTCTCTGCAGAATTAATGAGCTACAGGTTGTTCACTAAGATGGATAGCTCTGCTCTTGAATCTGACTTCTCATATAAATAAAATAAAATTTAATTTGCAAATTAAACTTACTCCGTTTTCTCAGATTTATTTCTCTTCTTTTTTAAATAGCTGTAGGTCTGGGGTTGCCTTTAGGATATGTAATCACTATCTAATCTGTGAATGTAAATGCAAATGAACAGCACTTTATTCTAGGCCTGTGTTTTGCTTATCCAGTCTTAAAAATAAGACTTGGTTTACATACCACAGACTAAAAGAAATGAGAATAGTATCAAAGAAAATAGATCTGGAGACAACAAAGTCAAATATACTTTGTTTTCTCTAGCTTCTGTGATTTCCACTGGGAACTTTTGTAAACTATATTAAACTTATTTGTGGTAAGTAAATATTGTGTGTGTATTTGATACAATGAAAATGAAAACATGAGTGGTACAAATAACATGAACAGCACATGTGGGAAGAAAAGGGCTCCTCTTCACCAACAGGGCACAGAACGACACAAACTAAGGCTGCATGTTGATTTTTAGCAAAGTTACAAGAAAATGGGAGAAATGATGTGCTGTTGCTATTTACAGTGAGCTCTTTTTTCAATTTCTTTTTTTTCAAGATCTTTATTTTTTTATTTTTTAAAAAATTTTACAGACTTCATTTTGATTCATTGTATACAAATGGGGTACAACTTTTCATTGTTGTGCGTGATGTACATTCATACCATTCATGTAATCATACATGTACATAGGGTAATGATGTATAAATTTAAGGTGTATAACAGTGAGTCTTTTAAACAAGACTGCAATTTAGGACACAGAAAATTCAAATATGAAGAGATGGTAGGTAACAGAGACTTTGATAAAGTTAGGAGTCTGTGGACTAGGCATAATGGCTCAGTATCCTAAAAATTCATTTATCATATGGCAATCCTCTATAATATCCTTAATAATTCAGCAAATTTCCTCTTTATTAACATTTTCTTTTAATTTAATAAGTCTGAATTAGTAAGGAGACTCAGGTAATATTTTGGTTAAGCTAGATCTTAACCATGATGAAACTATTTTCTGTTTGGAAGATATAATTACTTTTAAAAAAAAAACTACCTCTTTATAAGTTGATTCTTTCCTTTTCTTTCTTTCTTCCTCTCTCTTGTTCTTTCAAGGTCAATCTGAAGTTCATTCTGTTCCCTAAAAACTATGCCGAATAATCCCACTAGTAATGATCTGTGCATTTTCAGACTCATATAGTGTTTAGAGTTCACATTATCCAATTGTGTATCTGACTGGATAGTACCTTGCTAATCCTTGTGTATTTTAAATATTTAAATACTGTCAAACCATTTACAAATTTCCTGAATGCTGACTCCTTTTATTTTTCTTCTTTATAGTTTTTCTCTTCCTTTAGACCACTGCTAAGTCAAGGCTAGATTCTTGATAAAAACTTGTTGTCTTGAAACTAATTCTAAGGATTTAAAGCTGAAGGGAACCCCTCTCTTCAAATACTACTACCATAACTCATTTAATAGTTCAGAAAAATAAAACAGGAAATAATTGTTTGTGAAGGGCCACACAAGAAGTTAGGTATGAAGCTAAATTTGGACCTGGAAGTTTCAAACTCAATCCTAACTCAAAACAAAGGGCCACACAGCCTCCATCTACATAATTAGATTAAGAAAGCATTCAGAAAAGCAAAGCTGCTCTTGTCCTGAAGGAAGTTCTGTGACTGTGTATTCTTTGTAGAAAGTAAAGAGGGTGGCGCTCATTAAAATGTCCCCAGCCTAGTACGCTGGAGCTACTGGCAGAGTTAAATTCTTGAAGGGGAGCCTGTGCTCTGAGGCTGGGAGAAAAATCCCCTCTGGCCCCCTCCGGTGGAAGGATCTGCTGTGCTGTGGCGGCTCCTTGTTTGGTTGTGTGTAGGCGGCGAGAGTCATTTCCTCATCTTTATTCCAAATGAAGCTGGACACTCCCTTTTCATTTTTGAAAGGTAATCTGTGTGAGAAGGGAGCCAGCATATTTACCCAGTGGGCCTGGAGCCAGCCAAAGGCCGCCTACTTCTCTTGGTCCTTCCCCTGTTTCCCAATCTCCCCTCCTCTAAGATGGCCAGATATGAAAAGTTGCCAATCAGGATGCCAGAACTTCAAAGGGATCCATCACAAGTGCACACAAAGGCTCGCTTGTTCAGTACTTGGAGGGAGATGCCAGTGGCTTCCAGGCAGACAGAGAATCTGAGGTTTGTCTTCACTTGACTTGGACAGTGCGCCATCTGGCTGAGGGAGAAGCTCTTCTCTTCATATCCATGGCTGAACCCAAGAGGGAATGTGTGTGAAAAGAAGGGCCATTTCACCCTCATAGCTCACCTTCATTTTTTTGTTTGTTTTGTGGTGCTGGGGGTTGAACCCAGGGTTTTGTGCATGTGAGGCAAGCACTCTACCAACTGAGCTTTATCCCCAGCCCTGCACCTCGATTTTTACATGAACAAATAAGATCATCTCTGCTTCTGAAATTCATTAAATGATAAGGGTTTCTCAGAATAAATTCTATTTGCTATTAATAGCCCTGATATATCAGATCACAAATTTTAGAAATAAATGTAATAGGTAACTACTTGTAAATCTGATTTTGATGTGTCATCAAGGTATTTTATCAGTGTCCCTCTAAAGTAGAAGTACTCCCCAAATGTTCCACATAAAGCATAAAATTCTAGTTAAAATACCCTGGCAGAAATTTAAAAGAATTCAAATAGCCTTTGGGAGGATTGTGTTATTAGAAGGTATTTGATGTTGGTGTGAATGTTTCTGATCTGTTTTAGAGCACAGATTTTGAGGACAAGTATGGTGGGATCAGAAGGGGAAGGGCACTTGTGGATGAGAATGAAATTTATCTGAAGGCAGAAAAGGTCACAGATTTGAAGATGTAGGGTCAGGCTTAAGCAAGGATGCCAGGGTATGTGGGTATGTGTATGTTTTACTGTGTTAAGAACACTCAACTGCTCGAGATCTCCTATCATACCCATTGAACATCAACTCCTCTTCTTCCAACTCCAGCCCCAGCAACCACAGTTCTACTGTCTGCTTCTAGAAATTTGTTCTTAGATAACTCATGTAAAAAGCCAGGTATTTTCTAGATTAGAAACAGGAGGCTTTATTATTTCCACGGAGGTTCTAGCCATTTGTCAGTTTTTGTACTGATCCTTTGAACTCCAGCTCCCTTGAGTGATGGGAGAGGGCCAGATGGTATAGTCAGTGGGTCACAATACAGGAAATAAATCTCAAAGTTAAGGAACCCATTGTTTTATAATGGATATGTAAGAATGTCTGCCATCAGGCTGGAGAGAAATATTTCTAGTGTATTAGATAATATGCATGCTTGCTCTTTACTCTGAAGGATCCCTTCTTTATTTGCTTCCAGGATTTGTTTTTATGTGAGAGTGAAACAAACCCTTCTCTTGTTTAAGACTCTGTTATACTGAGATGCTTTGTGTATATACAGCCAAATTGAATTGTAACCAAGACAGATCTTGAGGAGGGTGCAATAACAGAACTGAACAAAACATGGCCTGGCTTAGTGGTGAGAAGGTATTTGGGTTGTGAGGACTCAGACTATAGGCTGGATAACTAGTAACTGGTATTATAGGATAGGAAAATATCTAGAAGCCTTATCCTGCACTGTTCTTTGGGGGAAATAACACATATGAATTGGAGCTAAAGCACAGGGGACATGGTAGGAAATGTCAGAATGTGGGTGTGTTTGGGGTACTTGTTGCCATTTTCAGCAAGTCCTTCAAGAGTGAGAGATGAGCTCAAATTACAGTAGGTTAGGGAGGAAGCACCTCTTTTGTTAGAAAGGCTATGTCTGTGAGAAGTCTGAGGTATAAATTGCTGATGAGTCCTGCAATTTGAGGTGTGAAGATCAGAGAAAGCTCCCCTTACTGGAAGTTCCAAATAGAGCAAGTTTAAGTGATGGGAGCGGTGTGGTATTACTTAGTTGGAGAAAACACTGTACCTACAAACTCTTGCCTACAGCCTGAGTCTCTACAGATAATGGGAACTAGATTGAAATGTGAGCTTAGTGTTCTTATTTTCCATCTAAGCCTATTTTGTGAAATGATCCCCAACCAGACCTAGTGCTCATTTGAGAAGTTTATAGAAAATGAAGAGAAGACAGGAAATAAAAGGGTTGTCAAGCTGTAAATATAGATAAGATCTTGGTTATTTTTTATGTGGAACTAATTGGAAACAAATACATTAAATGCCTACTAACATTTGAGAAGTGGTTTTGGCAAAGAGATTCCAAACTTGATTTACAGTGCCCTGTGACAAACCCTACCAATGAATCTTGGGGTCTCTGTTGGAATTGGGGTGTGAAAGCTGTGGCAGCCCCCCAGATCACATCCTCCAGGACCTACTTCAGTGTCCATACCTGATTTGATTATGGGGAAATTTCCCAGGCAAATGATCAGGGAAAAATGAATGAGAGTGTTTTTACAGGAAGTAGAGCCAGAGGCTACAGTAGAACCAACCTAGGAATTTCTTCCGGTGCCAGAACTGGGCATCTTCTCAACATTGCCCAGCTGGATTTTATAATTGCTTAGGCCAGTGAACATGGTGTGTTTGCCATTCCGTATGGGAAGTTTTATTATGGTTGTGTTATTCTTTTTCTGGCAGAGTGTATCAAGTGTGTTGGGAACAGGATTCTCTTAGTTCATAGGTCACCAGACTATGAAGAACAACACCTTGACCTGAGAAATGGAACTACCAGACAGCCTGGACTTAGAGCTAGCTGCAGTAACTGGGAAAGACATTGTGCTGTCTGCACTGAAGTGGAAGTATGTTCTTTAGGAAAGGAGTATACATGGAAGGAGTAGAAAATTCAAAAGCATAGATGATAACAAAGATCACTTATTATCTACCAAAAATCCAATTTTCTTCTCCTTCTCAATTTTAAAGTCCCAAATTCATTTTGAGGATCTGTTCACTCAACTGAAGGATTCTATTTCTCAGACTCCCTTGTAGCCTTGTGCAGCCATGTGACAAGCTTATAGCAAATGAGCTATAAGAGGTAGCATTCTATTATATAAAAGAGAGGCTTCAAACTCTTTTGTTTGTTTGTTTGTTTTCAGTCCTGCTTCCTGGAGCATGAATGCAGTGGCTGGAATTCTCATTGCCATTTTGGATGGTGAGAATGAGGCTCCTCACTGTAGAGATATTGGCATGCAAGGTCATGGCTGTAAGTGAAAGCACTGACAATTCAAGCAACTGCTAAACCATCTCTGGGCTGCCAGAATCCATAGTTCTTTTGTATGACAGAATAACACAGTTTTGTGTTTAAGCCATTGCTAATTTGTGTTATTTTTTCATATACAGTTGAACTTAATTTTGATAATTGTAAAATTCTATACAAATATAAGAATATTGCTAACACCAGACATCTATGAGAAACAGTGGCTTCATTAGTGTTGCTAATAGAAACAAATTTTTATATTCATTAAAAATAATCTTAATCGTGGGGTTAAAAGCTGTTTTTATTCTGATATAAAGCATGCCATTCTAACCTGTGGTTCTAAAGTCTTAAGTCCATATGGGCACAGTACCTTGCCATATTCACAGGGACTTATGAGGTAATTGCTACATCAGGATCTTGCTGATGGAACATGAGTAGGCTGAATTGTTTGACAATATGGCTCCATCTATGGTAACACTACTAACTGAACCAAAGATTGAAAACTAACCCGTGTAGCCAATACATAAGCTGGTTAGTGATCTATGATTGACATGTTCTGGTATGAAAAGAGGATCTGGATCATTCAGCATCTCTCTGTCAGCAGTGTGACCTAGGAAAACAGGATAGGTATCAGTTAGTAAAGGGAGATCAAGTTAAAGTCAGCAGCAATGGTCAGAGTCAGACTGTGATAGCCATGTGTAAGTGGAGGAAAGGATGATAGAAACCATGAGTGGACAGAAGTTTAGGTGAATAGAGGAAATAGAATAGAAGATGAGGATGCTGCCAAATATAGTACAAGAAGAGACACAGAGAGATGAAGAAAATACCAAGAGTCTTGCCAGGGGCAGATGCCTGAGGCCCTGTTCCTGAGGTCCTGGTGGCTATTGAGCAACCAGTTCTTATTCCTGTATGTAAGGTAAGACCATGTCCCTGGGCTTCCTGCTTGCTTTATCTCTTGTCCCCCACTCTTTTCTCATGATACATTACCCAATCTCTTTTTCCTATCTGAAAGAGCCTAATTAGAATGATTGTGATATAAATAAATATTTATGTACCTTGTTGCTGAAAACATAATGATATTTTTCTATTACTAGGAGCTAATGTATCTAATTTTAAATTATTTGAATTCTATTTGAATTCTATTTAGTTTTGAAAAATGTTGAATTAAGGCAATTTGTTATATCAAAACCAATGTGGTAGAAGACAGTTAAGATAAGGTTAGATGCAAGAGAAAGATCAGAATAGCAGGAACATAAAGAGGCATAAGAGTTTTTTGAGGAAAATAATAATTTACTGAACACTTCCAAACTGATAGCACTTTTTGTGTGTCACCATCAATTATATTTAGCAGCCTTCTCAAGTAGATGGTCTTCTCACCCCCACTGTGAAGGTAAGAACGTGGAAGCTAAAGGTTAAATATTTGCCATGGTTACTGAATGTCAGAGCTGGATTTGATCTGGGCTGTCTGACCCAATCTTAGTTCACTATGCTGTAGGGATTCCCTACCTAAACTTGAAGCATTCTGATCACTCTCAATGATAAGTAGCTCCAAGCTGTGGCAGAGTACAAATAGATAGATAGTATTGACAGGGCTCTCTTAAGGAAGCAGCAGCCCAGAAGCCATTTCATAGGGGACCCCAGGAAATATCTTGGACCTGGACCTACCAGACCAATTAGGGGTTCTTAGGGCATTCTTCAGGAGAGCAGCTTCTTCAGAGAAATAAGACAATTCTCATTCCACTCTGCCTCAGCCCCTAGGAACTTAGGGTAGAGTTGAAACTACTGTAACACAGGAGGCCATAGGGTTCTAGTTACCCGCATGGCCTTAACCCAGCCCATGCCACTCACTCTGAGTGTGACTCTAGGCAAATTCATTAAGCTGTCTGCCTGTTTTTCATCTGTAAAAGGGGATTTCATTCAAAAGGATTTCCTACGTAATTCATAAGACTAAGTGTTAAATGATTTAATGCAAGTAATGGTCTTGAAAGAGTGTTGAACGGATAGGAGGAGCTCAGTAAATGTATCATTTACATTTTGTATCATTACAATTGCAGTTTTCTGAACCTCTCACTGTCTCCAGCTGTCAGATCCCGTGGACTGAAGGTTTCAGTGGACACTGGAAGGGCTATCCTGGGGGTGGATGGGAGCAATGAACCTCATTTTTCCTCCTCCAGGCTTGAATGATGGATACTATTAATAAAGCTAGACCTGTCACACTTTATCACAGTCATCAATAACAACAGCAGCTAATGTCTTCTAAATGTTTAGTAGATGCCAAGGCTTTTAAACACTTCACATAAATCATGAGCTTTAGAGTGGGCAGAAAAAAATCAAAACTGTTATAAAGTTACAATGTTGAGGAAAGAAAAGAGGAATTTGCTCAATTAGACTGTGAAACCCAGGGAGGTTCTGCTCTATTTTTTAAATTTATTTTTAAAATTTTTACAGACTTCATTTTGATTCATTGTACACAGATGGGGTACAAATTTTCATTTCTATGGTTGTGCATGATGTACACTCATGCCATTCATGTAATCATACATGCACACAGGGTAATGATGTCTGTCTCATTCCACCATTTTTCATACCCCTTCCCCTCCCACTCTCATTTCTCTCTTTGTAAAGTTCCTCCATTCTTCTCTCACCCCCCACCCCCACAACCCAATTCTATATCACCATCCACTTATCAGGGAAAACATTCAGCCTTTGTGTTTTTGGGACTGGTTTATTTCACTTAGCATGATATTCTCCAATTCCATCCATTTATGTGCAAATGCCATAATATTATTCATCTTTATGGCTGAGTAGTATTCCATTGTGTATATTTGCCACATCTTTATCCATTCATCTGTTGAAGGGTCAAAGATCTGAACATACACTTTACAGAAGAAGATGTCCAGGTGATCAATCAATGTATGAAAAAGTATTCAACATCTCTGGTAATTAGAGAAATGCAAATTAAAACAACTCTAAGATTTCATCTTACTCCAATTAGAATGGCTATTATCAAGAACACAAACAATAATAGATGCTGGCGTGGATGTGGGGAAAAAGGCACACTTGTACATTGCTGGTGGAGTTGCAAATTGGTACAGCCACTCTGGAAAGCAGTGTGGAGATTCCTCAGAAAACTTGGAATGGACCTACCTTTTGACCCAGTTATCCCACTCCTTGGTTTATACCCAAAGGACTTAAAATTAGCATACTACAGTAACATAGCCACATCAATGTTTATAGCAGCTCAATTCACAATAGCTAGACTGTGGAATCTGCTCTATACTTTTATAAATTAGTTGGAGAGAGAACTGGCCGCAAGCACATCTCAGAATGAAAAGCTGAATGAAAGTACATGTGTATGCATTGGCTTAGGAGACCCAGTGAGCATGAAAACACTGCTGTTTACTGAAAGTATGATGACTGGGTTAATGTGCACCGCTTCCTTCCTTCTCTGTTTACCTCATTTGAGTTTTCATTTAACTACTCCTCCACAAAAGTCAACTCAGCTTGAGAGGTAGAGAATTCCTAGAAGTGAATGGGACCAAGGTGGCAATGTGAATACATCAAATGTTTCCTCTTACTTCCAGCCTACTAGAGATGAAGCAGAACTGAGAACCAGGCTTGTATCACACCTCTTGTTTAGTTGAAGACCTTTATTGCTTCATTCTATAGATGTTTATAAGTTATCTATTGCTTAAGTAATGCTGCATAACAAATGATCCTGAATTTCAGCAGGTTAGAACAATGGGCATTGATATAGTTCTAGTGGGTAGTGAATCAGCTTAGACTGGGATTGCTGTGCTCACTCACATTTCTGGAGATTGGCTGACACCTGATTGGGGCTGGCTTTCTCTGGGAAGACTGGGGAGATGTGACTCTGTTCCATGTATCCTTCATCCTCCAGGAGGCTAGACCAAGCCTGTGTTTATGCTATGACACAGGTGCAAGAGAGAGGGCAAAACCAATCACGCCAGCACTTTTCAAGCCTGCCTTCATAACATCAGTGAGCATTCCATTGGCCAAAGTAAATCACATGTCCAACCTATATTTGAGAGGTTGGGAAAGCTAGATTCTAGCTCTTGAGTTAGAGAAATCCCTGGAAACAGGAAAGAGAGATGAATAAAAATCATCCTTGCAATCTCTATAGGTGCCTTTTTTTCCCCCTCAGGAAAACGATACCCTCAATAACCTATTTTTCAAATTTAGCTTTTATTTCAATTTAAAATTACTTATGTATATGAGTCAAATAGTTATTAGAAATATTTACTCCCCAAATTCTCTTTTAGCTATTTCTTTTTTTCTAAGAGTTAAATCTGAATTTCTTTTTTTTCTTAATTATGTTTTAGTTGTTGATGGACCTTTATTTTATTTATTTAATTATATGTGGTGCTAAGAATCGAACAGAGTGCCTCACACATGCTAAACAAGCACTCTACCACTGAGCCACAACTCCAGTCCCTAGCTATTTCTTTTGATGTTAACATCCCAAAGTCTTAAAACTTCTTGCATTGTTACTTCTTGACTTTTCAGTTTTAGCATTGCCTATCGACTTCTTAGTAGGCAAGGTAGATATGTATCTGTCTTTCACTGCCCTCCTTCATACCTCACTTCACATGTACAACACCCTTGGCTCCTGCCTTTTCTACATTGTTTTACAATTTTGATTAGATTGTTTTCAGTATTTAGATATTTCACACATACCAAACACTGCTGATGATTGATTCATGTAGTAAACTGATTATTTTTCCATTGGTGCACACTTTTTCTTGTATCTAAAGTTAATTATTATCTTACTTTTCTTTGCCCATCTATTATTCTCACTAACTCAGATTTAATTCTCTTTTAATGATGTGGTTTCTTAGCATGTTCATCTCTCAGTTTCATCTCCATAGAGATATTTCTCTCAGAGATGATGACCTGTTCCATCTGGTGTGACTGTCTGTCTGGTATCATCCTCATTCTAGAGATCAATATTTACTGGACCTGCCCTTCTGATGCTTGGATGATTCCCCTGGCTGGTAGAAGGTTTCCTTTTATACATTCCTGGAAAAGATTAGTTAGAAACATTTTAACCTTATAAAAATAAACACAAATTCATACAGGTAGGTATTGAAAACTAATGAAAACAAATTTATAATTTTCCTTTGGTGGTTATGCTAAAGCTTTTACAGATGCTCAAAAAGAATTCTCCTTTAGCTTATTAGTGAGAATATTTCCCCCAACATTTTACAATATAATAGTTTAAGAAAATTCAGAAAAGCAGTAAAATGAATAGTAACTGATAGTTGCCTCCATCAACCTAGATTTTACACACACAAAAGCACACACATAAACTTATATGTATTTATATCTGTTTTTGACGTTATTCAAAATTTAGTGGTTGACACTGTGAAATTTACCCCTAAATATCTCAGCATACATCCCTAGGAATAAGAATAATTGACAACAAAAACACAGTATTCTTCACATACCTGAGAACATCTGGTATTAAGTCCATATTCAAATTGTTACCAAAATGCTTTTTATTCTTGTTAAAAACAACAATCTCAACCATCACAGTGTTCAAACTAGGTTCATACATTGCAATGATTTTTAAAAATTTTTTGACTCTTTTAATCTAGAAAATTTTCTCTATTAAAATATTTTAAGTTTTTTGAGTTCTTTATATATCCTGGAGATTAGTGCTGTATCCGATGTGCTTCTGGTAAAGATTTTCTTCCATTTCATAGGCTTTCTCTTCACATTCTTGATTGTTTCCTTTGCTGAGAAGAAACAGATAACCCAATCAATAAATGGGCTAAGGAACTGAATAGGCACATCATAGAAGAAGAAATACAATGGATCAACAAATTTATGAAAAATGTTCAACATCTATAGCAATTAGAGAAATGTAAATCAAAACTACTCTAAGATTTCATCTCACTCCAGTCAAAATGACAATTATCAAGAATACAAGCAACAATATGTGTTGGCAAGGATGTGGGGGGAAAGGTACACTCATACACTGCTGGTGGGACTGCAAATTGGTGCAACCACTTTGGAAAGCAGTATAGAGATTCCTTGGAAACTTGGAATGGAACCACCATTTGACCCAGCTATCCCACTCCTTGGCATATAGCCAAAGGACTTCAAATCAGCGTTCACAGTGATGTAGCCACATCAATGTTTATAACTGCTCAATTCACAATAGCTAAATTGTGAAACCAACCTAGATGCCTTTCAGCAGATGAATGGATAAAGAAAATGTGGTATATAAATACAATGGAATATTAGCCTTAAAGAAGAATAAAATTATGGTATTTGCAGGTAAATGGATGGGCTTGGAGAATATCATGCTAAGCGAAATAAGCCAATCCCCCCAAACTAAAAGTCAAATGTTTTCTCTGATATGTGGATGCTGATCCCTTACCCGGGGTGGCTAGGGAAGAATGGAGGAATTTTGGATTGGGCAGAGGGAAGTGAGGGGATGGGAGGGGTTTTGGGGGTAGGAAAGATGGTGGAATGAGACAGACATTTTTACCCTGTGTACATGTATGATTGCACAAACGGTGTGACTCTGCGTCATCTACAGCCAGAGAAATGAGAAGTTGTGTCGCATTTGCGCACAATGAATTGAAATGCATACTGCTGTCATGTATAACTAATTGGAACAAAGAAAAAAAGAAAAAGAAAAAAAATTTAAAATTCCTTCCAGTCAAATTAACTTTTTTAGTATCTAGCTCTATGAGTTTCAACACACATTTGATTCACACAGTCATCACCATCATCAGGATACAGAAGAGTTTCATCACCCCAAAACATTTCCTTAATGTGCCATCTTGTAGCAGTCACTCCCTCCCTCTGCCCAGGATCACTGGTAATCACTGATTCCAGAAACTCTCACCTGCAGGTTACTCCTCCTGCTGGGTGTTTTTTCACCACATATAGTATAAATCGCACAGTATGTAACATTTTGCAATTAATTTCTTTCACTTAGCACAACATATTTAAGCTTCATTCATGTTTTTGTGTGTATTAAGAGTTCATTCCTTTTAAAATATTCCATATATACACCATAATTTCTCCATACATGTACTCCTTGAAGAAAATTTGGGCCATGTCCAGTTTCTAATGATCATGAATAAAGCTGCCATAAATGTTCGTATATAGATTTTTGTATGACTATAGTTTTCATCTTTCTAAGCATCTAGGAATGGCTTGATATATCGAATGGTAAGTGTGCTTTTATTCCTTAAGAAACTTCGGATCATTTCACTTAAGCGGTGTACAACTTTGCATCCCCATCTGCAATGAAATGAGAGTTCCAGATGCTTGGTGCTTGGCTTCATGTTGCATTTCCTTAATAACTAATGATTTTGAACATCTTATCACATGTCTGTTTGCTCTCTGTGTATCTCCTTGGTAAAGTGTCTGTTCACCAAGCACATATACTTTTTTAAATATTTATTTATTTAGTTTTATTTTTACAAACTGCATTTTGATTCATTGTACACAAATGGGGTACAATTTTTCATTTCTAGAACATATTTTAATTGAGCTCTTTGTTTTCATATTGTTGAGTTTGGAGAGTTCTTTATGTATTCCAAATAAAAGTCCTTCAAATATGTTATTTGTAAATATTTTCTCTTTGTTGTCTTTTCATTCTCCTACCAGGATATATCAGAGAGCTAAAGTTTTAAATTTTATGAATCATTTTGCCTAACTAGAAATCATGAATATTTTCTCTTATATTTTCATTTTACTTTAATCTTTTGTTATTTAGCTTGTTAATTTTAAATGGCATCATTCAAATTCCTCTTTTAGCTATGCAAAAATCAATGATTATATTCTTCTTTCCCCTTTCTATTTGTGTTTTTCTCATATTCCTCCTCTTTTGTCAGAACACAAAATGTCTGTATACTGTTCTTTCACCTATGCCCCCAATCTTGTTTCAGACATAGATCTCCAGTGAAATATTATTAAATATTAAATGTTATTAAATGTCCAACTAAATATTGAATGTTCATCACCAGTATTTTTTCCTAATGTTTCTACTATTACTTCTCACTGAGTTGAAAACATTGTGTAACATCTACCTCTCTATTTCAGGGTAAACACTGAGCAGAGAAATTGTGTCTCATATATAGTGTGAGTCTTATACACACACAAGCACATATGTACATATTGCTTGATGATAGTGATTGAGTGAATGAATGTAATGGTCCAGGTAAGAATTAAGCCTAAGCTGAAATATTGAATTTACACAATGAGAGCCTTTTCTAATGCTAATAGTACTTAGTTGTATAAAGGATAGGAAAATAAAAATGATTAACAGCAGAGATGAGATTTTTAAAATATTGATTATTGCCTTTTCTATAAAATAGCAAAGATATGTACAAATAAGACCAATCTTTTCAGTTGGTCTTTTAACCATTACACTGAGGATCAAGAAGAACAGACTTTTTAAAAAAATTTGTTCTTTTCATTTATGCATGACAGTAGAATGTATTTTGACATATCATACATACATGGGAGTATAATTTCCCATTTTTGTGGTTGTACACGATGTGGAGTTACACTGGTCAAGTATTCATATAAGATCATAGGAAGTAGGTTACTGTAGGGACATAACATTGGTTTATATTTTACTCTTCACACCTTGCTCTCTGCTTCCTGGCCACCATTCTTTGCTTTCCTCCACCATGCCCTTTCACCATGATCCTCTACTTCACCTCAGGTCAAGAGTCATGGAGTTGGCCAACCATGGACTTAACCTCTGAAACTATGAACCAGAACAAATTTTTCATCTTCTTAGTTGTTCTTGTTGGAAAATTTGGTCACAGCATGGAGAAGCTAACACATTGTCCTCTATTACTTTAACCCAACTCTCCTTACAGAGAGAGTTAAGGGATTTTAGCACTTTAGATGTAATAAGTTCACTTTAGTTGAATTGAAAATCGTTACTTTCATTTTGGAAATATCATAAAGCTATCAATAAATGTTTGTTGAACAGATAGATAAATGTCTGGGTGTCCCTCCCCCACTCAACTTGCTTTGAGTGATTTAGTACATCAGGATGTACCTGCAGGGTAGGATCAGTGAGGATGGACATTGGAACACTTTAGAGTTACCCAGTGTAGATCAGATCAGCTCTTAGATCTGGGAGCACAGTCTTGAGAAGTTACCCAAGACTAATGTCCTGAAACTAGAAAAAGGGAAAAAAATACTTCTCAAAACCTATGCCAAAGAAAAATATTTCATAATCCATTTTTTTTGCAGATGTCAGAGTGAATGGAGTAAGCAAATAGGAATAGAGCAGGCACGTGCTGTGTTCTAAGGTTCCCAACATCAGATCAGTCTGGGATAAAATCATTGGCCACAGACACTAATTTTTGAGAGCTTATAAGAGTGAATAAAGCAAGCTTTCTCCATCAACAGAGTTTAGACTATCTCTCTCTCCTTCACCCCACTGTCTTGACAACCCCCAGACCATTTGAAAAGAGAGAGTTAGAAAAAAAAAAATGAAATTTAAGAATAGAAGGTGAAGGGATGCAACTGAGAAAAACATACTTGTAACTTCAGCATATGAAGAATTTCTTCATAATAGAAATTATGTTGAAAACCTTAGTGGTAAAATCTTATGAATTTAATTACTTGTGATTTATCTCATTTGATGTTAAACTATTTTCATAAATTTTTCTTTGCTTTCCTTAAAATTTTCATTTGGGGGCTGGGGTACACCTTAGTGGTAGAACACTTGCCTAGCCTGTATGAGACACTGGGTTTGATTTCCAGCACTGCCCGCCACCCCCCACCCCCCAAAAAAAGAAATTGCATTTGACCAGGAGAATAATCAGTAAACTCAAGACTAGAAAAGAATGAATTGCAATTTCTATTGTGGTTTGCCTTCGCAAGCAATAAAAGCCACTGTTTTTCCTCCTTTGAATAAGGGAAATGAAATGAGTTTGGCTGAGGATGGAAAAGATTTGTGGGTAAGAGATGAGAAGGGGAAGGGTACAAGGAACACTTAATTTTATTCTTTTTGGTAGAAACAGGACAGAGGCACCAGTATCATCAGTGATATGGCTTCCTGAGCTCTGAGAACGTTGGTGACTTCTGGTGGATGCCCAACAGTGGAGGACTGGAACTGCTGGCACACCCTCCAATCTGGTGGTCCACCCATTTGCCCAGAAAGGGGAAAAAGTCTGAAATTTCCCTGTAGAAATTTGTTGTCTACATCCCCAATTTCTTTTCCATTGCCAGCTAATCCTTCTGCTTCATTGCTTTGAAGACGTCTTGACAGCTGCTAGTTCTTTAACCGGGTCTGTGGAAGTACCGCTCTGCCCTGAGCATCACTTTTGGTGATTTCATCCTTTTGCCATTTTTGCTCCTTGAAGAGGACTCAGGTATGGCCAAAAAAGCCCACTGGGATGGTATTCCAGAGTGAAGGAATAACCCTTCCCTCCAAATTGTTGAAGAATATTTTATTCCTATAATAGAAAATCTTAAAAAACATTTGCTTCAGTAGTCTCTGAATACTTCACATTCTTTAGTCTCTGTGAAAATAGTTAAACTCACTGAGAAGGAAGCATTAGCAAAGGGTGAAAATAGAGTCCTGAGAATCAGAACTAAAATGAGCAATCCACAAATGGCCAAAACCTATTTGTCCCAGCTCTCTGTCCTGTGTTCCAAGCATGATGTGCGTGGATTCTGCATCTGTTCTCTGTGTATGTGCAAATGTCACAAAGGAAACTGAAGAGGGAGTTTTGTGAACTTGCTTGCCTCTACATCTTTGAGGCTCAGGTGTCGAGAGACTCCCAAGCATACTTTCTTATGATGTTTTGAGGATAAGTGAGGGATCCCACAATAGAATTTTCACCTCTCCTCTCCAATCTGGAGAGATATACTTCTCCCTATTCTGAGATCCCATCTCCTACTCTAAACAGAGAGGGTCTTCAGGAAAATGGAGAAGCTATAAAGTAATTCTGCATCGTATCTCATGGGAAATGTGCTGGAGGAGGTGACTGGATTATCACAGGGCCACTGAAGGTCGTGTCTTTCTGAGGTTGGATGAGGAAATGTTGCTTTCTTTCAACCTTTTATCCTCATTGAGGATGAAAGGACATCCAGCATCAGGGGGAAGGTGGGTGAATGATCCACTGTGATCCTAGCCAGGGACTGCAAGGAAGACACTCACTCCTAGAGAAGGGGGAAGAGGATGGGAGAGCAGGGGGAAGGACTGTCTGCAGCCCTCTGAGGTGGGGGCTGATGGGCACATGGCTTTTGAGTGTGATCATGCTGGAGTAAGGTTGATCTTTTGGTAACAGATAATACTGTGCTTTGATGCTTTTCTGGTTTTCCTGTAATATGGGTGAAATGAAGGGGACTCATTAACACCTTGTGCTGCTAGTCCTGCTTTCCCCACTTCCTTACTCCACTTTGCATGAACAGAATGGGCACCCTTTAATCCTGTTGCCTTGCAGGCCAGAGGAAGGTTTCTCTACTCTGGGCCAGTGGATTATTGTTCTGTCAGCTACCTCATGAGGGGAAGTGTCTGAGTTCAACACCCTTGGGTCAAACAGTCTTGAAGAGAGCAGAGTCAATTCCAAGGCCACTCAGAGGCCAGCCTAGGAGGAGGATAATATAACCTGGCTGCCTTACACCGGGTCAGGTCCTATGACTAGAGGAGAGGAAAAGGGTGCAAAAGAGAGGTCATTATTAATACAATAGTTGCTTAGGAAAGGAAACATTGCTCTTCTAAATTAAGAGTTTCTGTCATTTTTCTTTTTCTTTTTCTTTTTTTTTTTTTGGAACCAGGGATTGAACTCAGGGATACTCGGCCACTGAGCCACATCCCCAGCCCTATATTGTATTTTATTTAGAGACAGGGTCTCACTGAGTTGCTAAGGGCCTCGCTAAGTTGCTGAGGCTGGCTTTGAACTCGCAATCCTCCTGACTCAGCAACCCAAGTCGCTTGGATTACAGGCATGCGCCACCACGCCCGGCTTTCTGTCATTTTTCAAAAGCACATAAAGAAATGTAGAATGGCTAACCCAGCCCCTTAAGTCTGACACAGGAATAGATGCCCCAGGGAAAAAATTTGGTCTTCTTTCCTCACTGAATTTGCCATGAGAATGAATGGAAAATCCAGTATTCTGTCAGATGGCCTCCAGAACTAGTCCTTAAGAGGAATAAATAGGAGGAATATAAATAGCAGGAGAGTCACGGACAATTATGAAGGGTGAGGAATTGTGTCATTAGAATTTATGTGTTACCTATCTGATCTATAGGACTACTATTATTTGCAATGAATGCAGGTTATATGTTGCCATGGTTTTCAACACATTCTTTCACAAAGTTGCTAAGCTTCACACAACCATATTAATCGCTGTGGTTTGGATGTGGCTTGCCAGCAGGGTTCCTTCATGCGGATGGTGTAGAGGTAGTGCAGAACCTTTAAATGGTGGTTGCCTCATGGGAGTCTTCAAGTCACTATGGGTGCCTGCCCTCAGAAGAGATTCAGGTAACGTTGTGAGAGCAGGTTGCTTTAAGAGTAAGGCTGACCTCTGAATTCTGTCTGGCTTCCTGTTTTGTGAAGTGATCTCTCCATGTTACATGTACTCCTGCCATTTGTCATGAGGTCCTCATCAGAGCCAAACTGATGTCAGCACCATGAGCTAAACCTCTAATGAGCTAAACCTGCAATTATAGCTACTCAGGAGGCTGAGACAGGAGGATCTCAAGTTTGAGGCCAGATTCAGCAATTAAGTAAAACCCTGTCTTGGGGAAAAAAACAAAAAACAAAAGCTCTTTTCTTTATAAAGTTAAGCTACCAGAGTAATTTTGTTTTAGTAACATAACAAAAAGCACTAAAACAGCAATTATATCAAGTAAACTTAGCTAATTAGCAAATAATACCACAGCATTAAGAATAATTGTGTGTGTGTACGGTATGTGTGTATATATACACACACATACATATATATATAAACATACATATATGTTCATATATATATTTATATATATGTAAAATTTATTTTTTACTTATATATATACATATATATGTATATATATATGTAAAAGACTAAAATCAGAGTTAAAGTAGATTTGGGCCATAAGTAATTTGCCAGATTAATGAGTCAGTTTTCTTGGGATGAAACTTTTACAAATCTCACTTCTGCCAACCCTGCTAAATATAAGCACTGCATTAACATATTTTGAATAGCTCTTTATATCATTGGGCCACTTTCATGGGTAATAGATTTTTCACATAAGACTTCCAAACGAGGCAAGATTTCTATGTAAATATTTCCAACATACAAATGTTTGGTAGGGTTGAAAAAATATAAAGGACATATTAATAATAAGTGAAATAAAATATATTTTAATATGTTAAAGAAAAATTAACCTGAGGACAACATGATGGCAGATTTTCTTAAAATACCAATGAAGAGAAATTTATAGTTATGTTTTTTCTTTTAATGTCATAGTTAGAACATTATGCGAACATAAGGATACAAGGGTGGTGGAGGCAAACTGAGGAGGTAGTTTTGTAGATTAATTATATACATCAAGAGAGGTGAGGAATGTTCCTTGTTGAAAACCCACTGAAATTTGTCATCCTATTTAGAGAAGTAGTACAGTTTTGGTATGTATGGCTTGACCTAGATTGTTAAGACAGCCAATGTTGAAGTATGTATTTTAGTTTTGATGAACTAATTTAAAACAGATTAGAGATGCCAATATTGTCTTGGCTCTTCTGAGAATTGGTTCTTTACTGTCCCTGTTTATGAATCAGGTACTTTTTGGTTACTTTTTAAAAGCAGCAATGCATGTGCAAATCAGCACTAATAAGTGGCAGTGGAGTCAGGCTGTCTGGCAAAAATAAAAAAGAGCAGCGTTTTGGAAACTGACATTTTGTGGTTCAGCCTGTCTTTTAAGTCGCACCGGAAGTTAATTAAAAAGTGCTTCTTCTTTTTTTTTTTCTTTTAAAGTTTATTTTATCTTCTTTCAGTTTACTCACTTGGTGGCATATGCCAGAAAATTCCTCAATCCATGGTACTAATTGAAAAACAACTCTTCAATATGGGCAGAGAGCTCAGACATTCCAGATATCTCTTTTTAGTTGGATTAAAGGGTTTGCAATCTAAATATCTCGACTTGGAAGAAATGTGAGGAATTTCAAGGTTTCTAACCCTAACCCATAAACAGGAGAGTTGGCCATGCCAAGTTCATTTCTCCAAATTCTTTTGGAGCTCTGAGGGTGTGGGCTAGACCAGGATGCCCGCAGGCAATACTCGGGGTTACATGTACATAATCTGAGTGTATCCTTATTTTAGAAGCTTGTATATTAGTTCATATCCTGATTCCTTTAGGGAACTTCAGTTTGCTTTGATCAGTAAGTCTCAGGGTTGATGACATTTTTCCTGGTTAGCCAAGTACTTAGACTTCTGCCCTTCAAAGATAATACTTCTGGTAGTGATTGCTATCTCTTGGTGTGGGTAGATTGCCAGCAGTTATTTCACATTGTGCACCTTGGGTGTTTGTTTTGATGTGGCTGCAGATGATATTTGCAGATGCTGTCACTTTCGTTTGGAGGTTAGCAGAGACTTTTCTCAAAACAGAACAGTCTCTGTGTTGAAGCAATTTGCATACAAATTGTTGCACCTACAAACACAGCAGGTTTGAGAGGTCTCTGATGCTTCTGTGAAAGTTTTCTTTTTCTTTCCCTTTTCTCATCCAGTAGTGGATGCCACATGAAAAAGGTGCATGATTGGATAATAAAATTGGTCATGCACTGGGGACACTTCTGAATGGGGCACCATTCCCTTTTCTGGTCCCCCATAAGGGACAGTCAGTCTGGGTAGAGTGATCACTGAATTTTCCTTTTAAGTCAGCAGTTTAGCCTGGCATGAAGGCTAGATGGGTTTGGGAAAAGGGAGGCAGGGACCCTGGAAAATGTCCTAGGTGGAAGGAGAATCAGCGGAAATCAGAGCAAGGCAGGCAATTTTCAGGGAAAATCAGAGAAAAAACAAGCTGGTCCAGCTTTAAGAACTAAGGGGAAAACTTTCAAGGAGCAGGTGGTCAAGTTAAATGGATTACTTACAAAAGTTATGAAAATGGTTGTAATATGGAAACTGATTCCAGAATCAAAGTCATTTTGGGAACACTTGAGTGAGATTTCTGAATTTAATAATTTTCATCTGCAACAACAAATGTTTAAACCACATAAAGAAGCATTGGCTTCACATATTTTAGCAGTTTTTTTCCTTTTCTGCATATTAGCGCATTGTTTTCTCCTTTCATTTTGTGCTGCATTGTAACCATGTCAGCTCTTAGAGTTATAGGGGATCACTGTGTGGGCAGGACGAGGGTTTGGGTTTCAGGTTAGAGCCTGAGTTTCTATTTCTGCTTTTATAATTACTGGCAGCCTTGGACCAGCTACCTTAGATCTCTAAATCTCAGTTCCCTTGTCTATAAAATGTAATAGTATTTATCAAGTTCCTACAATGTGTTCTGAAATGTAGGAGACAGGTGAAATTGAAGCTGTTTCCGCTGCCATGATCATTATTTTGAAGGTGAGGTTGAGCTGATATGGAAAAATATTTAGTGAGATTTTATAACAAAGAGAATGAAATAGAATCTAAGGGCTGAAAATAGATCAAAGGAATGCTGCTTAAAATAAAATCAGTCTAGTACACAAATTTTACAACTGTATCTCATATTATGCCATATGCTTTCACTCTCAAGCTCATCTGCATTCTAGTAAATTAAATAGTGAATCCCTTCAGAGTATAAGTGAAGTTTTCCAAAAGTTAATAAAAGTAACTAATATGGAGATAAATTATGTACTCCATTCATTATTAGCCTGGAAATCATCTGAGCTCTGGAGGGCCTCTTTGTTTTCGTGTGTACATACGTGTGTTGAAAATATTGTATTATTTCTTACTTTTGGGTACATATCCCAAGAAATTGAAATCAGAATCTCCAAGAGATACCTGCACTCCCATGTTTATTGCAGAATTATTCCCTATAGCCAAGAGATATGGAAGCCACCTAAGTGTCTATGAAGAGATAAATGAATAAAGAAAATTGTACATATGCATACAATGGAATATTCAGTGTTTAAAAAAAGAAAAATTTGCCATTTTTGACAACAGGATGAACCTGGAAGACATTATTCTAAGTGAAATATGCCAGATACAGAAAGACAAATACTGCATATTCGACTTATATGAAAGTTCTCCAATAGTCAAACTCATAAAAGCAGAGAGTATAATAGTAACTGCCAGGGGCTGAGGGGTGGTGGAAGAAATGGGGGTTGCTCTTCAGTGGATATAAGTTTTCATCTCTGCTAGATCAGTAAGTTCCTGAGGTCTGCTGTACATAGTAATGCCTGTAGCTAACTACAGTGTTAAGAGTTCTTACCACAAAAACAAACAACACTAAAACAATTGGACATAAGAAAATTTTGAAAGGTGTTGAATGTCTATTGTGTTGAATATGTCATGATGGAAACAAGAATGTTTGCATATATTCAAACTCATTAAATTGTTCATTAAATATATACAGTTCTTTATGTATCAACTCTGATTAAAACTGTTAATTTAAATTCGGTGTTCACCAATCACTTTGGGAAGTCATTTACTTTTTAATACACTCAAAGTCATTGCAACCTACATACTTTGTTCTTATGTCCTGTTTTGAAATCAGCATATACTTGCTGACACATGTTTCTACCACATTGTTTGCTTCCCCAATAAGCAAGTTCAGACTGAGAAGGCAAAAGTCCAGTGGAAAGTACCAGAACTGAGGGAAGAATATTTGCCTAACTACCCACTCTACTGAGTGCTTTCTTGGAATGTGCTGTGTGTATAAGATAATATCTTACCCACACATGTAACTTTTGCCTGTCTGTGTAAAAGTTACAAATCACAAAAACCAAACTATTGTTCTCTAACGTTAAATCAGATTTGTTCTTTTAAAAAAATTATTTGGCTTGTTTTAAAAATTACAAACTGTCCCTCAGTGAGCACCTCACCATGTATGGAATTTAGCTTTGTAAGGTAGTGAAGGTAGTGAAGGTCTTATTTACAAGAAAAGAAATTTCAGGGTGACTAAGAGCTATAGAAATTAAGGTACATTGTTGTTGTTGTTTCTTAGTGTTTATGGAACTTTCCTTCCTTTCATTTCTCAATAGCTTTCCTGACCATTGTAAACAGAAAATCTTCTTTTGCTATCTGTGACCTATCAGTTGACCAAGTCTGTGCTGTAAAGCACATTGGACTTGAACAGCTAGCACATTTGATCCAATTAGCCATTTTCTCTGTGGAAATTCCTGTCATTGGCCCTTATAATAGCACTTTTGTGCACTTCTTCTACTGTTCTGACTACTTTTCAGCATCTGTTACTCCTTTTTAAAAAAAACTATTTCTTTATCATTAGTTTTCCCCTAGGATTCTATTCCTAACCCATTTTATTCAAAAATTTAAAGGTTCTACATATATTCCCTGTATACTTTCACTAAGTCATGAATAAAAGAAGTATCATGTGGACACTCCAAAAATTAATTATTTTTCTACCTGCCTGCCCTGGACAACTGAGCCAGTGTTTTGTAGATGTTTTATACTTGAAGTGTCCACAATACAACACATACTCTTACTTTCTTCCATCACCGCTCTTAGACTTGTTTCTCTTCCAGGGTTTTCTATCTGTGAATGGTGTCACTATTCATCCTAGAGCCCACAGAAATCTTTTTAACTTTGGGCTGTGCCAGGCTCCTTTCCCTCCAAGAGTTTTGCACATTTCTTTCTCAGATGTCCCTTTAGTTAGTTAATTCCTATGCATTCTGCACATCTTATGTAAAGTTTTATTCCCTTTTGATGTTCTCTCAGGTTGATTTTTTTTTCCACAGGCTATTTCAAAATAGATATTTTTCTTCACAGAACTTACTGTTGTTTGAAGCAATACACATATTTGAGTAATTATTAAATAAATGACTGTATTGCTCACTTCCCCACTGTTGTCCAAGGTCGTGGGAGCCATATTTATTTTGATTTGCCCTTTTGTTCTTGGCAAGAACAGTCCCTAACACATGAGTCCTCTCAGTAAATCTCTTGGATGTTGAATGAATGAATCCTTGGTGTTTCCTGATGCTTTTCAAATTCAACCAGTCACTATGTACTTTTGCATCTATCAAATCACATATCTGTCAAATCTGCCCTTATCATCATCCCCTGGACATTCCTTGGAGAAAGTCCTCAGCATGCCTTACATGTCATCAGCCTTGACACTACCCACCCAACTTTCAGTTTAGACAAAAACCCTCTTGTTCTGGAGTCTTTAAACACTCCTACATTTCTCCAGTGATAAATCTAAAGTCCTTAGCCCAGTTTACAGGGTTCTCAACAACTTGCCTTCAACCTCTTTTCCACTTTATTCATTTCATGATTTAGTAATGGCAGAAGTCTCATGTGCCCTGAACACATCACATTCTTTATATTCTGTGTTGCAATCCCTCTTCTGCTTTGAACTCCTCTGTCATCCATGTTTTGAACTGTAACATGAGTCTCATGCTTTTATTTAAACCCTTAACCTGGAAGGCTATTACACCCATTAGCCTCTAGGTACAATTGACCAATGATGAACAGAGTCATAATATGATGGAAAAAACATTTTCTTTGACTTTAGACTCTGTCTTCTTTACAGCTAAGGATCCCCTGGTTCCAGTTGCCAGCATTTTGCTCGTAATCATCTTTTATTGCCCTCAGCCTCTGACTACTGCATTCAGATCATTTTTCCTGGATGGCCGCTTGGGTTCTGCTTCAAGAGTGGTCATGAAGAGACTCATGATAAATGTCTTCTTATCATATGTGTTGATCTTATTTGTGAATTAAAACCCAGAGTGACCCCATTTTCTTGCTGTTTTACTGGGCTGTTAGTAGAGGAGTGCAGTTCCAGATTAATTGCTAATGTTGTCTCCCCACTCTTGCAGAAATTGTATTTGAGGGCTAGGTGGGAAGATAACCTGAGTAGCTCTCCTCCACATCTAAAATCAAGTGTTTTTAATTACTCTTAGTCAAAGTTCCTCATCTGGGTTTGACACACTGAAACTCTCATTTGAAGATTGAGGCCAGCTGTTGAGTTCCACCTCTTTCAAACATGATACTTAAGTGGATCTTACCAGTCTCAACCCAGACAGTACTTTTGCCAGACTTATTGGTAAACCAGTTTACTAAAATCATTCATGCACCTAAACCAAAAGAAAGGAAAGTCTAAATTGAAAAGATATCTTAAAATTGATGCATAAATGATCTAAGAATGATTTGCTTTTAAAGTTCTAATAATGGATTATTCATTGGCATTAGAAATCTCAAATTTATTTTTTTCAATACATTCTCTGACATTGTTTCATTAAAAAGAATGGAGGAACTTTGGACTGTGTAGAGAGAAATGAGAAGGAGGAGGGGATGGGGACAGGAAAGATAGTGGAATGAGACAGACATCATTATCCTTCCTATGTACATGTATGATTACCAGAATGGTGTGTACAACCAGAGAAATGAAAAGTTGTACCCCATTTGTGTACAATGAATCAAAATGCAGTCTATAAAACAAAATAAAAAAATTACTAATGGTCCCACGATGGAACCTTTAATAGATGGTTTATGAGGAGATACAAGTTAGATTAATTTATTAGACAATTTATATATGCAGTTACTACAAAAGTAGATTCTGATATCTTGAAGAAACAGGGTAGGAAAAAGAGGAATTCTCATGTTCAATGAGGATACTTCTGCCATTCATGGTCTTCTTCAACTAACTTCAGTCTAACTGAATGGAATTTGAACTGATTCTAATATGGTACAGTAAGGTGAAATATCTTGACCTTCTGCATTTATAGAGATATTTGTCTATAGTCTATTTATCCCATTCTATTTCCATTCTATCCCTAGTTTATCAATCTCATTTTCCACTCCTCTCTAAAAAAACAAAGACAGAAAAATGATCTGTATTTAGGTCCATGTTGATTATAAAACAAAAGAAAACCTTTTGTTCAGGGGAGCACAGCTTTCCTTTATGCTGAATTCCCAGAGAAATGTTCCCTTTGCATCATTTTTACAAAAAAAATGTATAATATAGTAGAAAGTAATACTATATACATAAAGTACAAATACAATCTATAATTTTCCTCTAATAGGTATAAATATGGTAAACAGTCATGTGGCTGTGTTTACCATGTCCTTTGAACTAGAATTCATAAAAGAAATTCTACAAGAAATCACAAATAGAGTCCATGTGTGTGGTTCTGATGAACTAGTAAGTAGCAAGAAATTTAAAATTTCTTCACAAAAAGTAGAAATTACCAAAGGTGTTTAGGAAATGTGTTTACAGAAAGATTATATAGAACATATAGGGGTTTTGAGGTTTAAATGCCTTTATTTTTTCATTTCCCACATTTTTTATTGGTGCATTATAGTTGTACATAATGATGAAATTTGTCATATATTCATACATACACACAACGTAAAAATATAATTTGGCCAATATCATTCCCCAATATTCCCATTTTTCCCTCCCTAACTCCTATCCTTGGTCCCTTAACTCTACTTATCTCACGTTGACAGCCCCCCAACCCACCACTCTCTTTTCCTTTTTGCTCTCTAGTTTCTAGTTTCAATGCTTTTATAAGTTAATTTAGCAAAATGATACAGCTAATTACATAAAGATTATAGGAGACAATATAAACATATAAAGATGTCATGCCATCACAAAATCATGGGTTATCTGTGGATAACTTACAGTAAAAAGTTGAACCCCAATAGAATTTTTCTCTGTATCACAATGATTTGTTATCTGTATAGATTAGTTATCTGTATTAATCTATTAAACAAAGTAGACGAGCTTGTCTTTTCAATATCTTTTTGCATCTTTTAAAAAATAGCTCTTACTTTTTAAATTTTTAGTTTTATAGACTGCTTTTTGATTCATTGTACACAAATGAGGTACAACTTTTCATTTCTATGGTTATACACAATGTAGATTCATACCATTGAAGTAATCATACATGTACGTAGAGTAATAATGTCTGTCTCATCTACTATCTTTCCTTCCCCCACTCCCTCCCACCCCATTTTCCTCTACACCATCCAAAATTCCTCCAGTCTTCTCTTGTCCCTCACCATCCCTACCCTCTGGTTATGTATCATCATCCACTTACCAGAGAAAACATTCAGCCTTTGGTTTTTTGGGCTTGGCTTATTTCATTTAGCATGATATTCTCCAACTCAATCCATTTACCTGCAAATGCTGACTACTTTTTTATTATTATTATTAATGCATGTTTTTTGAATCAACTTCCCTTCAGGATCCAAAGTCTCATCACCCTGTAACTTTCTTTCCCCTCTTTATTTGTATGCATATAGTCTATATTGCACAACATACCTAATTATTCAGGTTTATGCTTGAATTTTTTGCATCATTTGCACGTTTGTTTTTAATTTGGAAAAGTATTCTAAAATCATAGAATTCAATAAAACAAGACTTTTTAACATATATCTTACATACTTGAAGGTAGAACTTAAGGCCAAGACTCATGTATGTTATCTGACTACCTAGGAATCTTTTCGTTTTACATAAATATATGATGAATTCAGTCAAGGTTGAATGAGCCTTGAAGGGACATGTCAAGTTAGTAGAGTTTTATTGAGACATTGAATTTTTAAATTTTAGCCCTGTTGAAAAAGATCTCTGCTTGGGTTTATATTTCTGTGCAAAATCATTTCATTGATATTTTGCAGTGTATCAGAAATATATTTTATGGTCTTATTTATATATTATGATGTAAATAATTATATTAATAAAATTATTAATTTAATCATAATATTTAAAATATAATGTAATATGAATAATTATATTAAATGTAAATGTATAATTATTATAATATATTTAATATAAGTTGTTATATTTTATAAATAATTATAATATAAAATAATTATATATTATTTATATTAGTAAAAAGCACCATTCTATTCATGCTTTTTACTAAATGCATAAATGGAATATCATTTTACTTGCATCAATGTTTTCTACTAGTCTAAATTTCCTATAACTCTTTAGTTATTTGAAGTATACACTTTATTTTCATAGGAAGTCCTTGTGACTTCTTGATTCTTATGTCCCTGATTACACAGCTTTTCCAATGGGACATCACTACTTCTATTAAGATTCTCCTTCTCTGTCCTGGAATTTGACCCATCATTGAATTTACAGTTATATGTAATGAACAAGCTAACTGTTCTAGCATGGAAACATGAAACCTCATTTGTGATAATGAGATTTGACTTGTCTTCTTTCTCTCACTTTTAATAATTACATCTGAATGTAATTAGCATAAATAGTCTTAAGAAATGCTTTACTGTACCAGAAAATGTGGATTAGAATTTAAATTATTATTGTTTTTCCAGTCATTGACTTTTGGGACCAAGCCAAATGGGTTTCTGGTTCTTGGACTGTGCCAACCAATGTAATTGTGGGCATATGTTTTCAAGATTAATTTTATGACTAGATTTTCTTGTCTTAATGGCAGCAGCATTTTCTTCCTGGTGTCTATTGGATTGGATGAATTGTTTGGAGGGAACAATAGAAGCTAAAAACTAAAGGTGGCAAGTGGCAAGTTAAAAAATTCCTTTTTCCCTAATTTATTCTCTCTTTTTTTTCTTGCTATATTTCTTATCCTGGAAAAGGAGGGGAAAAGGGAATTTCCCTGCTTCTCCCCCCTTTAGATAGTGGGGAATTGAGTCAAAAGTAAATGTCATTTTTCTACTCAGGATTTATTCATATGAAGTGGAAAGGTAAGAAACAGTTAATATGAAGATTGATCTCCAAAGAAATATTCATTCAAAAAGAGGTTGGCTTATTTTAATAAATAACCATTGTATTTGACCCAAACTATATCCTAGTTGTATAGACAGAGATACTGATGAACAGTATTTTTATGGAAGTAATTACTTAGGGCAGAGCCTTGTTTGGGAGAGCCAGTACACAACGTCTCTGGCACCTCAGGAAGCCTCTGAGATAAAGAGGTGACAGGCTATGACTTCATTATAACTAGTTGGATTCTAGGGTGAGTTTGAGGACTACAGTTGGACTTCCTCCTGCTATGTGAGTGAATGAAATACCTCTCACTATTTCCTATCTTAGCTAAGAGAAGAATATGATGTTTATGGGTTGGACTAAATTAGGTCTTAAGTTAAATCTTGAGGTTCAGTAGTTATTATCTGTTGATTAGAAATCTTTTAAACTGTTGGACATTTTGAGTGATTTGTATATTTCTGGAGATTTTAAAGAATGTCTAACTGGGTTAATATTTATTTCTTGATCTTATTGCAAATACTGCAAAGAGCATTGTCTAGGAAGCATTGCCATATCCTCCCACTGTGGGCCTGTTTAATCTCATTTATGAAAATAAATATTCTTCATTCATTTTTGGTGTAGGTTCTTTTCCTTAGATCTTGGAAACTCTGAAGAACTTTGTATATGTATGAATCTCTGTGTGTTTGGTGTCTTCATGGGTATTCTGAAAAACAAAAAAATAGAAAGGAAAAGAAAGAAGGACAGATGAAGAGAAAAAGGGAGAAAGACTACAACTGAGAAAATGAGAAAGATGACAACAAAGAAAGGTAGGTAAGCATATGGAGCAATATGTACCGTGACAATAAATGAAATTAAAGAGACAAATGCAAGGTTTAGAATTCATTGTAATTATACTCAGAGTTTTAATTTATTGAATAATCTGGGCTATCATATTTATAAAACAGGCATATTAATAATAGCATCATGCTGATTTCAAAATTTATACTAATAATCTTCCACTAGACACCTTCCTTAAATTGTCTATTACATATATGTGTATGTGTGTGTGTATTTGCTGAATCCTTGATATATTGTAAAAGATGGAATTATTTGTAACTTAAGTATATAGAATATTGGAGTTAGCTCACCCTAATTATACATAGTCCAGATTCCAGGTAGCATGTCATCTTCAGTTTGTAAGTAGGTTTATATTCCTGTGGTGACACTGGTGAGAATGGCAGTGTTTGTATAGGACATTTTGAGGGTTCTGGAGCTGTGTATAAATAAGGAAAGAGTTCTATGATTGGTGACTTCTGTCTGCATGCATCTGGCATGGAGAATGGTGGCAGGTATTTGGTATTTTGATATCTCCAATCTATTTCAACATCCTGAATTTACAGGAAAAAAAGGCCAGACATTTCTATGACACTTCAGAGATTGTGCAACTTATTCACATATGCTGACAGTTAATTTTTACATTCCTGTAAAGAATGCAGTATTTTGAATCCCAAATATAGATGAGAAAGTGATGTTGTTCAAGTTCACAAGTTAGTGACAAAGCTAAGACCAAAGATAGGCCTTCTGTCTTCTAATAATAAAAAAAAAAAAATCCTTTCCACAATGAAACAAAAGGTTGTTGCTGTATCAGTTAGAAATGTCTCTGTGGCTAAAAGAAAACCTGATTAGTGAGTGATAGGCTAAGCAAATAGAGTCAGTTCCACATGGCACATTAGTTTCCAATTGCTGCCATAACAAATCATGAAAAATTCAAATAACACAAGTTTATTATCTTACAGTTTTAGAGGTCAAAAGTCTAAACTCAGTTTCACTGGGCCCAAAATCAAGGTGTCTGCAGGACTATGTTCCTTCTGGAACCACTATGAGAATGTTCCTTCCTTGGCCTCTCACAGTTTCTTGGGGTAGCCTGCGTTTCTTGGTTTATAGCCCTACACCTTCAAGGCACCAGCTCAGCATCCTCTTTCCTCTCTGACTTCTGCTTCCATCCCCTCTTCTTCTCTGACTATGGTCTTCCTGCTACCCTCTTAAAATGATCTTGGGCCTACCTGGGAAACCCACACTGATCTTCCCATCTCAAAATCCTTAAGGTAATCACATCTGCAAATCCCTTGTACCATGTAAGGCTACATGTTCACAGGTTTCAGGGATTAGGACATGGACATTTAGGAGCCATAATTTGGTTGACCATAATAAAGTCAGCATATTATCCCAGAGATGGTACAGACACTAATGAGTCTGCCAATCACCTTCCAATTAATGTACTGTATTTCTTTCTTCTTTTCACCCTGCCTTCTTTAAACTTTTCACCAATATCTCATCACAAGATGACTGCCATAGCAGGTAGTGTATGATTCTTTTTTAAGGTAGGAAAAGGATGGAAAGGCAAAAGCGGGCCCTTTCTTTTCACTCAGCAAGTGAAGGCCTGCTCTTGAGGTTCTCCCTCTGTCTCATAGGCCAGCACTTTCACAGGGGTAAACTTAGCTGTCAGGGAAAGTAGGAATGCAAATATTTCATGTTTTAGTCTTTCATTTTGAGGACAACAGGGAACAAAGAAGATTAAAAATGAGTTTTCAGTGAGCCAACTTCCTATTAGGATTCCTAGATGTAAACAGTAGAATTCACAGTATTTAATTGCAACGGAAAGATTTTCAATGTAATGTTAGATTACAGAATCTCTGCAAATATTAGAGAAGTAAGCTCATTGATTACAAAGTCTAATGATAGAAGTAGGATCACACCAGTATGGAACAGAACTTTTCTAACATAAACACCATAGCAGCTACTCTCCCTGGCAGGCAGTGGTCATTTGTGGATATCATATGTGGATTCCAGGAGCTCCACCATCCTATCTCCAGGACAGCACTTGTCAAAAGGTGTCCCCTCAGTGTGCACTCACAGTGCTTCTATTTGCAGTCAAATCTCTGACTAACAAAACCTGCATGTGTCCATCCATAACTGCAAAGGGATCTTGGAAATGGAAGTCCCTTAGACTAGGCTATCCAGAAAGCAGAGCCTGAGTTAAAGGATTAAAATGCTGACACCTTGAGAGGTGTCAAAGAGTAAGGGTGAGGTGAGGAGAAAGGAGAGTTGGGGCGAGGCACTGTAATGGGTTGTGTGGGTTCCTACTATAGTATTGGCTCTGGGCATGTGCCCATTGACAGGTTCTATTTCTCCAGGGCAGCTAAAAGAGGAACTGATTCAGAATGATCCTGAGACAGGAGAAAGGAGCGGAAATTTTTCTGTGGATCTCCCTCCAATGTTCATTTCCTGTTTGTCAAGGTCAGTCTCACAAGGACCAGCTCCCTCATGCTTTAAAGTTGTATAATTCAGTACACTGGTAACCATCCAGGAAGCCAGATCCCACTCCTGATACCATGGCATTGAATCTAAACCTGGAAGCAAAGGGAAAACCTAGGGTGAACAGCTTTAACTTCTTGGGGATATGGACCATGTGGCCCTGAGCTCCATCTCAGCCTCCAGCCAGCATGTGAACTCGGCAGGGTAGAGGAACAGTTCAGAAGTGAGAAGCACCTTCAGAAGGAAGGAGGCAGTTGAAGGGATCTGTAGATGCAAAATAGGGGTTTTGGTTTCTATCTTAAGAATGCTGTTTTCACAAAGTAGAAAGTGATCATAATGCAGGAGAGTGTTCAAAAGACTCATGATAGACATCCATTGTTATCTGCCACACCTGGCCACCCAATTAATGTGTGTCTTCCATATGCTTCACTCCAGAGTCCCCTAGAAATCATCACATTTTTTCTAGAAATTATCACAGTTTAAGCTTCAGGAGGGTAGTACTCAATGGTTTTAATCACCATTGTATACCCAGGAAATAATACAATGCCCAGCATTGTGTAAGTTTAGATAAGTATTTGTTGATTGGATGGATAGATTAATAGATGAATGAATAAGTGGATACCAGATAGCATATGGTAACAATGACAGAAGCGGTTGTTACACAGATTAAAACAATCTTCAATCACTGGGGAAATGTTCACAAAATAGAAAACTCTCTTGGTTTGGCCTTGGCATATAGTTTTAATAAGAAAAGCAAAGAGAATAGAGACACCCCAGGCAGAAAATCCATTCAAGGAATGATGCATGTACGCAAATGCTCTTAGTCTGTTCATAAGATGGTAGAAAAACCAATGCTCAATCAAATTTCTGGTAAGCTAGTTCATATATGTGTTTCTGTATATTTGCAAATGTGTGTATGTATATATATGAATTTGTACTGGTCTCTCATTATCTTCCTGATTGGTCCACAAAACATCATTGTGTTGAAGAGAATCACACCTTAATTCTATCATATCCGAACCTTGCCTGAGAGACATTTTTCTTGAATGACCTGGGAAGCTAAACTTTCTTAATGGGATTAGTAGCATTTTCTGTTTCAAACCAAAATAGGACCTATTGGCCTACTCTAGCAAGTACTTTACAATCTACACCATCTATGTTGTGGTCATTGCTGAAGTATTAGAGCTAACCCAGGAGACAGGAAGTGGCATTAGAATTCTTTCTGTTCTGGCCCTGCTTAGAGATGTAGCCCATGATAATGAAAACAGTGCAATTTTTTTTTTTTTTTTTTTTTTTTATCAGAATACATCTTCCCTGTAGAGCTGAGGTTTCTGAAGAAAAGCCAAAAAGAACTTGTTGGTCATTCAGGGTGAATATTTTCCTAGCACTCAGTGTTTCAAAGGACCTTAGATTTAACCCATTTGCCCTAAACTATTTCCTTATTAATGAGATGGGGGTGGGGAAGAGAATCCTGGAAACCTTAATCCCATTTACCAAAATGCCAAAGCAATCTGCACCTTATATCACATAATTAATTATGTCTGAGGTAAGCTTAGGGAATTTAGTCATTTGTTGAGGGTTGTTTTTCCAATAACAAAGTCTCTAAATAGAATTATCAAGTCTATCAAATGTTAATTTGTCAAGAAAAACAGAATAGCTAATAAGGATAATTAGATTTATATTGCAAATAGAGTATTATCCTGAAGGCTTCCATGTCTCCAGAAGGAAATGTGACTGAAATATGACTGAGGAGGGGGAAGTCTTAATCAACGAAACTCTAGGGTCACTTTCTCTTCAATGTTCCACAAAGTCTTTCTCTGGACCTGTGTTAGGAAGAATGCAACCTAACTTGGCATTTTAGGTTTTCTGTGCGATATTATGATAGCTATAGAGACAGTCCTGACTTTAAGATCCTGGTTCTCAGTTGCGACTTGTCTCCTGCAGAAAACAACGATCCTTCATGTCACAGACAGGAAGGCGACTGCCTGGTTCTCTCCATGAGGGACAGAGGTGAGACTATAGATTCTATTCCTGTGCAAGGACAGACACCAGCATGCTGGTAGGATTTTTAAGGATTCTGCAACTTCTAGTGAATGAAGTTTCTCGTGACTTCCCTCAGCAGTTGGATATTGATCACATTGGTATTAAGGTCTTGATCACATATTGAACTTCTAGGAATCTAGGAGCATTTATTCCACACCCTGTGTTCTGTTCATGCCTTCATTCCTTGTTTTCTACCCCCAATGTCTCTTCTATAACATTCGCTATAATTTTGAGAAGTTTATGTAAAATTGCTTTTACATAAATTAATGCCTATTATTTATGTAGTATGTAAGTTATTTAAATTGTAGGGCAGGGACTGCAAATGTCTCCTTCAGTATACAGTGTCCCAGAGGGCATAGGAAGAGACAGAGGAATTTGCTAAGAAAATAAAATTAGAAAACTGCTGACACTGAGTCTCTTTCTCAGGAAAAATCAGAAAACTTCCCTCGCTTCCCTTCCACAGCCCCTAACTGGTGAGGCTGCTCATGGGAAGAGCAGCTGTGTCAGCCACTTCCCTTTCCTCAGATTTTCAGTGGAAACAACTAGAAACTGCAAGACACTTACAGGGTGGCAACTGCCTGGTCTCAACAAAATCGCCCTGAAGATCTGCAGGTTAATGGATGGAGCTTCAGTGACTAGAAAACCAGCAGGAGGAGCACACCTCCCAGCTCCACATATTGACTATCCCCACTCACCTTTTCCTCACCTTTTCCCTGTTCACTCCACTGTCTGACTTCCATTCTAGGCTTTCTGCTGGCCTCCTTCCTGTTCCATGTTCCCTTTCAGTCTTTTAGAAGTTTTATATATATAATATATTCAGTTTTGAAATTATAATCCCACTGCTCACAAAAGTATCTTTGACATTTTCTTTGGTTTTTCTATGCATGTGTATGTATTAGTGCATTGGTTTAGCAGAATTAGAATCATTCTACATATTTTTAACAGCACATGATAACTATTCCTCAGGTTAATAGGAACTTCTATACTACAAATTTTGTTTTTCTCTTGCAGCACTGGGGATTGAACTCAGAGGCACTCTACCACTGACCTACATCCCCAGCTCTTTTTTATTTTTTGTTTTGAGACAGAGTCTCGCTAAGTTACCCAGCTGGCCTTGAACTTATGATTCTTCTGCCTCAACCTTCCAAGTTACTGGGATCACAGGCCTGGGTTGCCAACATTTAGTGCCAGTTTACACTACCTTTTCTGTTATAGTATGCTCTTCCATTTTATGAAAATCTCAGTATTCATTTAACCAATCTTATAATTTTGGACATTTTGAAAGCTTCTGTTTTGAAATCTGTTATCACAAGTAATGCTGAAATGAACATTTCATAGTTAATTTTGAACATACCTCTAAGAATTATCTTAGGATAAATTCCTAAAGGGAAATGATAAAACCACTATATAGATCATTGTAAAGCTTTAATCACCAAAAAGTCCACAGAAAGGTATAATTTATCTTCACTTAAAAGTATATGAGATGGTGGAATGAGACAGACATCATTACCCTATGTACATGTATGCTACACAAGTGGTATGAATCTACATTGTGCACAACCATAGAAATGAAAATTTGTACCCCATTTGTGTACAATGAATCAAAATGCAGTCTGTAAAAATAAAAAACAAACGAAACAATAAAAAAAAAGGAAAAAAGTATATAAGCTTCAGTAAGGTGGGTGAGCAAAAAAGAAAAGGGGGGGTACTTTACTGGAATTTAATACTAGATACTCAAAGCCGATCAGGGACTCAGGAGGTTGGATATAATGACGTAAGGAAGAACTCCCCAGCACCACAGCTGTTGCTGCTGCTGCTGCGGCCAGACGCATAAGCCAGAGCCATCCCTCTGCAAACAACGTGGGGGGATAAGGGGATTAAAGGAGCCCACATTTTTAGGAGGCCTGAGGCATGTCTGGGTACAGAGAGTTCAGAGATCAAAGACGCTGCCCTACTAAACTGAAAGGCATGCTGGACAATATGCTTGTGTGGAAAAGAAGCCACCATCTCTCCAGGTTGCATGCAGAGGACAGAGAAAGCAACCATTTTACAGACTCAGTGTGGGGGCCCCCAGTTCAGTGAGTTGATTCCTGTCAAATCTGAGTTTGGCCTGAAATACAGGTCTGGCAAATCCAAACTGAATGACAGACAGAAAGTGTGCCGAAGTGACTAGGAGAAAATAAAATATGGAGAAGTTTTACACAGGGGAATATTGGTCTTGGAAATCCACCCAGTTTTACCCCTCCCCCTCCAATCGATTGCTTACAGGACTAACTGGGAGAAATACCCCTCATGCAGAATTTGAAAGGGCAGGACCTGGAGAGATTGAGTTTGGAGACTGAACCCAAGGCCAGAAAACGTGGGGTCTTCAGGTGACATAGTGGACTAAGAATTGGTTCCTCCACCACACAAGTGGGACCCAGGGGAGAACCCTGGAGTACTCCCAGTATGGACCAGCAATTGCTAGACCCTGAAGGTGTGCTAATTTAAAATCTCCAGACCAATAGGAATTCAGCAAAGAGCCTGGATCATACCTAAGCCTAAACCCCACCTCCAAGAATTATGCCTACAGGATTACCTCTCTCACTCCAGCAATCCACCAGAGAGTGGGACCAGAGGACACCACCCAACACTGCTGAGAAGAGAAACTGAGAATCATTTGAACTCCAATAGGAACAATGCTTTAACTTTTCATCTGTACCAATTCTTTAACTTTTTTCTCTTTCTTTTTTCTTTTCTCTGTTTGTGACCTTAATGGTTCATGGACATTTATACATATTCATATTTATATTTTCTCTCATTTCTAGCATTTTTGAAGTCAGTTAATTTTCATGGAGCAGTTGTGTTTTTTTTGAGAACTAAGATGTTTGATTAGTATATTTCAGTTTTGTTTTGTATTCTTTTATTTTACTTTTTAAATTTTTTATTTTTTTCTCTTACCTGTTTCCATTTATTCTTTTTCTCTCTTTTCCTCTGCTAATAGCCAATTTCTAGTGTTCTCTTTCACTCTTCCTTTAATTTCTTTACTTCCATTTTCTCTCCTCCTCCCTCATAATAATCATATCCTACATCACAGGATAGAAACTCTACTGCCCCAGACCATACTGTAAGATTGGTAGATGTGCAAACAGCATGAAAAAACAAGGGAACAAATCACCCCAAAAAAACCAAGATACCTCAATAAGAGAATCCATAGACAACACAGTGGAAGAAATGTCAAAGAAGGAGTTTAGAATGTGCATAGGTAAACTTCTCTGTGAGGGAAAGTATAAGGAGTGAAATCAGAGAGAAAATACGGGAAGTGAAAGAACACTTCAATAAAGAGAGACCATGAAAAGATATCAAGCAGAAATCCTTGAAATGAAGGAATCAATAAAACAAATTAAAAATTCATTGGAAAGCATCACCAACAGACTAGATTACTTGGAAGACAAAACTTCAGACAATGAAGATAAAATATTTAATCTTGAAAATAAAGTTGACCATGGAAAAAAGATGTTATGAGACCATGAACAGAACTTCCAAGAAGTATGGATAACCTGAAAAGACCAAATTTAAGATTTATCGATGGATGAAGGCTTGGAGATACCAAAGGAAGGCACAATTATTCAATGAAATAATATCAGAAGATTTCCCAGACCTAAAGAATGAAATGGAAAATCAAACACAGGAGGCTTATAGGATCTCAAATATACAAAATTACAACAGACCCACACCAAGGCACATTATTATGAAAATGTCTAATATATAGAATAAAGATAAAATTTTAAAGGCTGCCAGAAAATAAACAACTGGTAACATTTACAGAGAAACAAACCCATATCTCAGCTAATTTCTCAACCCAGATTCTCAAAGCTAGGAGGTCTTGGAATAATATATACCTAGCTCTGAAAGAAAATAAATGCCAGCCAAGATTACTATACGATCAAAATAAAGCTTCAGAATTGACAATGAAATAAAAACCTTTTATGGTAAAGTCAAAAGAATTCAGAACTACAAAACCTGTGTTACAAAACATACTCAGCAAAATATATCATGAAGAGGAAAAGAAAAATAAAAGTGAAAACCAGCAAAGGGAGGACTACACTAGAAAAATAGCCAATCAAAGGTGAAACTAATTCAAATTGAAAACAGAAATAAACCAAAATGAGAGCGAATAAAAATCATTTCTCACTGGGCCTGGTGGTGCACACCTGTAATCCTAGCAACTCGGGAGGATGAGGCAGGAGGATTGCAAGTTCAAAGCCAGCCTCAGCAAGGGTAAGGTGCTAAGCAACTGAGTGAGACCCTGCCTCTAAATAAAATACAAAATAGGGCTGGGCATGTGGCTCAGTGGCCAAGTGCCCCTGAGTTCATCCCCGGTTCTAAAAAAAAAAAAAAATTCATTGCTCAATAATTACATTAAATGTAAATGGCCTAATTCAGCAATCAAAAGACATAGACCGTCAGACTGGATTGAAAGACAAGACCCAACAATATGCTGTCTAAAAGGATGGGAAAAAACATTCACATGGATCTCATAAACGAGCAGGGTTTTCTATCCTCATAACAGATAAAGTATACTTCAATCAGAAGGGAGAAAGAGGGACATTTCATACTTTTTAAGGGATTTATACATCAAGAAGACATAACAATCATAAATATTTATGCCCAAACAATGGAGCATCTACATACATCAAACCCTTCCCAATTTCAAGAATCAAATAGACCATGGCACAAGACACAATAATGTTCAGTGACTTTAGGAAATTGAAGATGCCATGAAAAACCTACCAACAAAGAAAAACCCAGG
>JAJEJO010053348.1:41014-57003 GCA_020662805.1 Glaucomys volans | reverse complement strand
GCACCTGTTCTCATAGAATTTTATCCTGAAAGAAGAATAGCAACAACAAGACAGGATGATTGAAACCCAAGTGCCCTCTACATAAGCTTGTTAGAATTGCCAGAACACACGTGGTTGGGATGATTAGAATAAGAGTAGCCCTTCAACAGATGAATGGATAAAGAAACTGTGGGATACATACACAAAGGCATACGACTCAGCCATAAAGAAGAATAATATTATGGCATTTGCAGACAAATGGATGGAATTGGAGATTATCATGCTAAGTGAAATAAGCCAATCCCCAAAAAACAAAGGTTGAATGTTTTTCCTGATAAGTAGATGATGATATAAAATCTTGTTGCGGGGTGGGGGGTGAAAGAAGAATGGAGGAACTTTAGATTATGTAGAGAGAAATGAGGGGGGGAGGGGGTGGGGGTATGAAAAATGGTGGAATGAGACAGACATCATTACCCTATGTACATGTATGATTAACAATAATGATATGAATGTACATCATTCACAACCATAGAAATGAAAATTTGTACCCCATATGTGTACAATGAATCAAAATGAAGTCTATAAAAAAAAATAAAAAAAGTTAAAAAAAAAAAAAGAGTAGCCTGGTCATGTCATAGTTGAGAGGTTTAGAAGGAGAGGTGCCTTAGAGTCCTTCTGTATAGCAAGCGATGATTTCCCTTTTCTGGGTAACTATCCCCATGCATGTGAATTCCAGGAATCTGTGTCTGCAAAATCTAGCTATGTATGCCCCTAACTTCTCACTTCTCCCCAATGTTCTTTGACAATATGTACAATTTAAAATTCTTCATGTATAACACAGAAAAGAGCCACGAAAGGGGATAGTTCTCAACACCAAAATGTACTTTTCTAGTCTGTTTTTATTGAAGAATAATATATATTAGGGACAAGTTTAATGCATAAAATGGCACTCATACATGGCTTATAGTTTCTTGGCTTTTCTCATCCATTTCTCTCACAATGCTAGCGAAACCAAGCCATTTAAGAATATAGAGGATCATTCACAAATTGTGGCAGGTACTCAAGCTGCAAATTTCAGAGCTGTCAAGGTTGAGTGTTTCAATCAATTTTGACATCCCCTGGCATTTCCTTTGATATTCGAGCTTCTATAAATAATATCCTTTCTCAGGTACCATTTGAGGTTCACAGGCTTGTTTCTCCCCCTACCATACAGAGAGGTTGTATTTTATCTCTTAGTGTGTCTTTTCTTTTCTACCTTTAGTCTGAAAAATAAATGTGATGTATTAAATGAGTTACCTGCTTCTGAAATGTTACCTTGAAAAGAAATTCAAAGGTACCTGATCTATTCAGAACATACTATTTTCCATTTGTAAAAATATAATTCCTATGAAGATCTTAAAACATTTAAGAACTTTACAATAAAGTATGCAATAAAGTAGTTTTCCTATTATTTGAAATAAATGCTTTCTAAAGATTACCAATAATTTTTTGTATATAAATACCCAAAAATATAATAGGAATACCTATATTAAAACATTTTTTAGCCCTAATAGTTCCGTTATATTCAAAATAGTTTCATCTAGGATCTAAAACTGGCTTGTTTTAATTTTTTTATTATAAGAAAGGTCTGCTTATAAATTGTTTTCACTCTTAAAATGTCACATAAGAAAGATTCTAAGGGAAGAACAAAGAATAGTTCCTAGTTTTTTTGAGTTTATTTTATTCTTTAATCTGCACTTTGATGTGGTGTGCTATCCTAAGTAGAAATCAAATAAGACAACTCAAAGTGCATCATGTCAGGCAAAGTTAGTAGTGTTTGAGCCAGAAAACTTTGGTCACAACTTGTTGAAAATTCCTTAAAATAAAAAAGAAAATTGATATGGAAAAGTTGTGAAATTTTTTTTTCTCCCAAAATCTCAAGAAGACTCAAAACAAAATTACTCACTTGCAGTACAATGTATAATTTGTACGAATCTGTTTATATGCAAGGAGTCCTGCAGTTCCAAGTGGCTCTCGTGGCCAGAGACAAGGGAGAGATTTCACTACTGCTGCTATTGTTTTTTATAATCTGGCAGGGCTGATCTTAGGTACTATGGACATTTCTGACAATGGTTTATTACTGTTGGTTTTTTTTTTCCCCCTTTTCTTCTTTGTTGACAGTGAACATTTCAGTCTCTCCTAGATTTTATTACAGGTGGGCCCACTCTCCGTGTTTACCTGCCAGAGTAGATTGACTCACGTGTTTCTCTATCGGACGTCTAGTCCCACATCTCCTCCTCTCCTTTCTGGGCATATCTTGCAGCATCTGTGCAATCACTGGCAATCAGATTATGGCTCTGATTGCCCAGTGGCTAATTTTAGATTTGTAGAAAATGAAGAGAATTACCACATACACAGTGTCCCATTCCTACACACGTACAACTGTGCCTATGTTGATATACTGCATCAGGCTAATAAAATTGTTCCAAATCATGGAACCCACAGTGATTCATCATTATCATTCAAAGTTCATAGTTTTCATTAGTTTCCTTCCTGGTGTTACCCATTCTCTGGCTTAGACAAATGTACAATGCCATGTGCTTAACAACTTTCTAGGATTTTGGTTAGTGTTGTGTTGAACTTGTAGATGGAACTGGGTAATGGTAATTCTCCTCCTACAGATATTGTGTATATTTTATTAAGTCTTTATCTGGGTATTTCATTTTGGAGGGGTGCTAATGTAAATAATGTGTTTACACATTGGATGTTTTTGTTTATTTCAAATTTAGCACTTTCAGTGCTGTTTTGTAGAAAAAATTGACTTGTGTTCTTTAACCTTTATTTATGGACATAATTTTTCAACCATTTGAGTATGGTCAGTGATGTTGAAAAACCAAATGGTGATTTCAAAGGATTTCAAATACTAAGTAAGAAAAAAATTGTGTCTGATCTTCATACATACACAAAAAAATGTATCTTCGGAGTATGCCAGTAAGCTGGAAAAAGTGAATATTGAATAAGTTTTTCACACTGATTACAAAGTTCCAGTTGTTCACTCATTGACCAGTGGTGAAAATGTCAAAATGGTGATGAATCAAGATGAACAAGGGAGTGAAGATGATGTTAACATTGGAAAAAACAAAACAAAACAACAGCAACAAAAAAACAACTATGCATGACATGATCAAAATGTGTTTTGAACTTATTTCAAGAGTCTAATTTTTCTTGTGTGGCTTTTGGCATATTGTTCTTTTAAGAAATTGGTCTATTTTATCTAAGTTTTTGAATTGGGGATATTTAAATAGGCTATGCCTTTGTTGCTATTTTCTTTTTTAAAATTTATTTTTTTATTTAGTTGTTGAAAGATCTTTATTTTATCTATTTATTTTTATGTGGTGCTGAGTGTTGAACCCACTGCCTCACACATGCTAGACAAGTGCTAAAGTGCTCTACCACTGAGCCACAACCCCAGCCCCTGTTGCTGTTTCCTTGATACTTCAAATATTTTGCCATATTCTCTGCTTGTGTCTGAGAAGTCATGATCAGAGATCTTTTACCTTCTTTACCTAGAAATTTATATCTTTCTTTAGGTTTGGCATTTTTTCTGCTAGTTTTTTCTTTAAGTAATCTTTCTACGCCCTTTATGTTTCTCCTCTCTTTCTTAAGTTCCTATGACTAGGATATTTACTATTTGAATACAGTCCCATAAATTATGTAGGCTTTTAAAAATTACTTTCATTTTTTTCCTGTCCTCTAATTATAGTTTCCAAATAACTGTTTTCAAGTTCACAAATTCTTAGTTTTGCTTGATCAATTCTACTTTCAATGTTGTCTATTGTAGTAGTTTTCATTTCATGCATTACATTTTTCAGCTCCATGATTTGTATGATTTTTTTTTTCAGTATCTCATCCCAATTACGTATTGTCTTCCTCATGAGTTTGGCTTTTTTTCTGTATTTCCTTAAAGTTTTCTAAGTTTCCTTAAAGCCATTATTTTTAAAATCTTCACCAGGAAGTTCATGCATTTTATTTTATTTATGGAAACTTGTACTCTGTTTCATAATGCCTTGTTTCCCTTATTATTCTTGAGTTCTGTGGTTGTGGGTTGGTCTCTATGCATTTGAAACAGTAGTCACTTATTCTAATCTTCAGAGACTGACTTTTTCTGGACACACTCTTCAACAGTAAGCTTGCCCCAACAAGAGTCTGGTCAGGTTGTCTGCATGTTTCTTAAGCCTAGGAACATTGTGGGTGTTCCCACAATGAGGGACTCCCTATGTCCAGGTTCATTCTGCTGGATTGGAACCTGTTATTGCTAAGAAAGGCATAGACTGTGCCCCATACTCATGCCACTTAGGACTATCTGCAGATGGAGGCTGTTGTGGTCTTCTGATGGTGTACTAGGATGGAGATCCAGCCTACCTCACATAGACTGTGATCTTCCCAACCCAGCACTGGGGCTAATGTCAAGGTTTAGTCCACAGACACTGGCCAAGAGTCAGGTGCTGATATGGGGGTCTGTATGGTGCAGGATTTTACAGTCTACACACACTTCCCGTTTTTTTCTGCAATCTGACAAAATCTGTCTTCACACTGTGCTACCTAGTGTAAGGGAGGGGTGCTTTGGAAACGATAAAAGTGGTCTCAGTGTCCCTCAATGCACCTTTTCTTATATATATGTACACTGTGACTTCCCACATTGTTTCTTTAACTCTTGTGAGTGTATTTTCACTTGTGCATAGTTGTTCAAATTGATGCTTCTGCAGGGAGGACAGTTGCTAGGAAGTCCTGTTCTACCATTCTGCTCTGTTTTCCACTTCAGAGGTAATGGATGATTTTATTTTTTTACATATCAATCTTTTATGATAACTACTAATAAATTGTATTTTCATTTTATGGCTGTAACATCTGAGCCCCCAAGAAAGGTTAATTTCACAGCTAAAACGGCACTAGCTAAAATAGTACTCCAGTAGATTATAAAGCAGGACTTTGAAAGGAATGTTCTGCTTAATTTGTATTTTTTCCTATTCTTTCATATCAATCTAACAAAAAATTTGAAAGCTATCAAAGAAAAAAAGTTATTGTTTTACATTTTGCAATCTTTTAAGGTATGTTCGCACTGCATTATATGTGAAGCAAACTCTAAAATTATACTTTTATCTCATAATTCACAAACATTTTATTTATAAGACAGTAGAAATCCTAATTAGAATTTTGTTTCTTTTAGTGCTTTACTGACTTTTCTCCATCACATTTTCATTTTCACACGTTCTGAAATAATGAAAATGTATATGATTTATTTTCAATTTTGGCTACTCTTTTATTTGAGCAAATGGCAAAAATCTAGTAAATTTTTTTCAGACACTAATGTGGCATACGTATTGTGTCAGTCAGCTTTTCATCGCTGTGACCAAATTACCCAACAAGAACAATTTAGAGGAGGAAAACTTTATTTTGGCTCATAGTTCAGAGTTTTAGTCCATGGTGGTCCAACTCTATTGCTCTGGGTCAAAAGTGAGTCAGAACATCATGGAAGAAGGGCCTGGCAGAGGCAAGCTGTCCCCTCATGGCAGCCAGGAAGCAGTGGTGAGGGGAAAGGGGCCACAGGATAATCCCTCCACACATCCCCAGGGACTCACCTCCTCCAGCCACACCCGACCTGCCTGCATTACCACCCAGTGGCCCATTCACACTAGGATGAACTAATTAGATTACAGCTCTCCCAGTCCAATCGTTTCATTCTTGAAATTATACAGGAGCTTCTGAATACCATGACATGTATTTTTGTAAATAATTAACCAGATACTGTTTTTACATTTGAAGAAGCAATTGTTGATTATTGTGGTAAACACAATGACAATCTCCCACAAGATTCCTACCTTAGGCTGTGGGGGTTATTATAACAAAATAGCATAAACTGGGTGGCGTATAGGCAAGAACGATTGCTCGCTGTCAGTTCTGGCAGCTGGGAAGTACAAAGCCAAGGTGCTGGCTGATTCTGCCTCTGATGTGCACTCACCTCCTCTCAGATGTCTGTCTTCTCACCATGAACCTCACACGATACAAAGAGTATGGAAGAGCTCTCTCTGAAATGTCTTTAGGGATGTCTGTAGGATCATTCTTCCATTATGTTGGACAATAACCCCTGGTTTTCTGTCCAGTGACTGACTAAGGTTCCCACTCTGTTAGAAAAGAGCCATAGCTTCCACTGTGGTTGTTGATCTACTGTCACCTCTTTGTCAAATGATTGCTGATCGGGCCCTTGCTCTCTCCCAGACATGCTATCTCATTTATTTTTCTAATATAGATAGACTGAGATTTTTTCTTGATTTCTGGGTTCTGCTTCCCATGTATTTAGCAATTTCATCTTTAAATTATTTCTCTTCTTGCATTTTACTATATGCAATCCAGAGGAGCTAGTCTACTTTTTCAACACATTACTTACACATTTCTTCAAAGTCACAAGAAAGAGTTTTAAACCCTAGCCAAATCTTGACTTTAGCCTAGAGTTAACCATGTCAGACTTCTGACATACTGAATTCTAAATAGATCTGTAATTCTTTTAAGGCAATACATGTGTTAGAATTTGTTACAGAAGCAGTAGGAAACTAATAAATTTATAAATTGATCTACTTTTTATGTTAACGTGGGGAATGTTAGTCATCTTATTCACTAGTTTAAAAGATGAGATAAATATCAACAGAGAGCCTTGAACAACATTCTTGAGATGATGCAGCTGTTTACATATTTACCTGTGAAAATATTTATTTAAGTAATAGACTATTTTAAATCAAGTGTTCTTACAGTAATAGGTGTGGGTGTCTGGCATGTGCCAGTAGGGGGTGCTCGTGGACAGGGCAACAGGCTGCTGCCTGACATCCTCTGACTGAAGAAAGGGCAGTTAGAGTGACCATCTGGAAATACATATACATTTGAAGAAAAATTCAGAATCTACCACTGAAATGAGCCAACTACAAAAAATCGATATTTTGCATTTATACTTGGATACTTCTTTCACATATGAATAAAGATTGATCTTAAAGAAAGGCAACTTAAATTTCAATTTGAAATTCATTTGATTTGCATAAAATATGGCAAAAATGTATCTAACTATGAACAAAAAATTTATACAATTTAATGGAATGCCTACTTTTCTATCCTGTAATTTTTGAGGTAGAGGAGAAAAGCATAGTTTGATTGCTATAAAGTTTGGATGGGGATGGAAACCTAGATTTTTGTCTTGTTATGTATCTTCTCATAGCATAATTTATTGTCTGATGAATTGGATATCTCTTTCTCTATGTTTTCATATCATATTAATTAAAACATTGCTTCCCTTTTGATTTGGAATTGCCTTAAGCACTAAATAATGAATATTCCTAGAATGTTAGTCTCACTGATTTGTATTTACTTCTGTATCTCTACCAATATTTTAAAAAATATTTGCTCACTGATACTGACTTGGGTTCTTTATTCACATTGTGGATGGAACTTATCTCAAAAATTAAACTACCTTAAAGAAAGTCTTGCTGCAATTTGAGATGTTCAAACAATCCATGAAGAATGATTTCATAAAGCAATTCCTAGAGAAAATGTGCATGTACACACACACACACACACACACACACACACACGAAGAATTCTTCTACACATAGTATAACTGCAGTTGTTCCAGGCCAGTCCTTCGGACATGTGTGAGTCTTCATAAACCACATCAAAGGCCCAAACCTAACCCAGCCCCAGGGACCAAGTTAATCAATTGATTTATTTTTCTGTGGTTTCTTCACCACTGATTTAACCTTGTTCCCCGATTCCCATAAAATAAGAAACATCCTGGTTCCTTGAAATCAGCTCTCTGAGTTACATCATGTTTTAGTAACCTGCTATTGATTTCTTCCCAAATTTCAGTTTCCCCATCTTGTTTCCATTCAATTACTCTGTCTAGGACAAAGTCGCTGCTTTTCCAAAGCATGATCTTCCTACTTAATGATGTCATGCTCTTCTATAGCCACTCATTCATATAAGTGTAGGAAAACCACAGCTATGAGATGTTTTTGATATTTTCATTATCCCAGAAAGTTCTTGGCACATCATAGCTATAAGACTCCAATGCTGATCATGTGTCACTTCTCTCCTCTTCATAGAGTTTGCTGGTGAAATATTCCCTGCCAAAGAGACTAGACATTTAAGTAGGTTCACTCCATCTTGGGACTAGTTTCTCTTAAACCTGAATCCTAAGGTTACTACTACTAGAGAGTCCTAAGGTTATTACTACTAGAGTATCCTAATGTAACTACCATCAGAGAAGTCCATGTTTCTTGATTGAGTTTACTTTCCTTAAACAAAGGTGTATTTGTAAACATTATGTGTAACCATTGAAAACGGATTACATGGAGACTGAGTGGAAATGGGATTGAAAGATCACACATCTATTGCTAAAGAAAGGTACCAGTGCCTTCAAAATCATCAGACTATTGTTTAATAGTTAGATAAGCAGAAGAACAAATGGGTACTCAATCAAATATAGTTTGTTATGTCAGGCACTGGGAAGCAGCTTTCAATGAGTGGATAATTTCTAGAACGTCTCCATGTACGTACTAATTGGCTGCATTTCTTCCTTTGTTCCTCTTATCACAAGTGTGGGTAACTTCATATTTGCTTCAATGATGGAAGTCTTTCACTGTGTTTTGACTTTTTAGTCAATTTGGAATGCTTTTTTACTGTGTTCCACAGTTAGGAAGGATTGATCCATTTCTATGTAAGGCTCTTGCACTAGATGGCCACTTTATATATCTGGGTCAAGACAGTTCATAAACAGCTGAACACATATTTTATTGGTCTAATATTGCAGGTGGTTATATCACTTTCATAAAAGAGCTTTTACTTTCTTTAATTTCAATGTAGAATCTGGCAAGCGAACTGATAATCAATCACATTTGTTCTGTTGCTTTTTAAAAGCTTAAATGTTACAATGTGAAAAGCTGCTACTGAGTAGACACAGTGGGATTTCATAAGGGGTTTTATTAGACAGAACCTACACTAGCTTAAAAAATGATTTAATTTTCAATGTGCATATAGCACAGATATTACCATCGCAGAAGAACCTATGTGGTATGAAATATCAATTTACATTTTTTTCAAGAACCAATCCTTTTAAATAGGTGTTGTGTCTGTGGGCCAATTCACAAGGGAAATAGGAAATGGAATGATAAAACAACAAGCAGGTGCAGCAAGTGAATTCATCTTTGCTGAATATTTGAAATCATGAAATTCAAGTAGCATTTACTGTTCCCTTTTATTCCTACAGCTGCAAGTTGTAATGGGAAGTGCACTTCTCTGGGACTCAGGAGTCTTGGATTCTATAGATGGTTCCATGCCTAAATAGAAACAAAATTAGGTTCTCAGATACTAAGCTAGTGTAAATGAGGTGATCTTAATTAAAATAACTGTGCCAGCTAAAAGGCATTCTGAAAAAGTTTTCAGTTGCTCACAAGAATGTCCTCAGTCAATTGTTTCTATAACTAATAGACTTGACAATGGACTTGTCTGAAGTGGGTTATTAAATTTTGGTCAATTCTTAGCTGAGTGCATGTCATATGGTAGGTATTCAATAAATGTTCATCCGTTGTTTGCATCCTTAGAAATTTTGTTTTGTTTTAAGTGGTGGGCTATCAATCCAGATTGCCATCTGTAAATCTCTTTTCGAATATCTAACGCTCTTTTAGTTCCCTGCAGAATGGAGGATGAGTGGAGGTTTCATATGTGAGGGAGATTCCTTAGCTATGTTTTAGCAAGCACATTATTGTGACACGGAGACATAATTAAGATTGATAATATTTGCTTAGTGCCTATTTTACTTAAAGAACTGTAATCAAAATGTTATCTTATTTTAAATATCTAAATAGTTCACAGATGCAGATAGTATCATCTACATAAACAAGGAACTGAGCATAAAGGATCTAAGTGATGTCATAAGCAGTTAATGGTGGAACTGGGATTCAAATTGTTCTTTGATCATTTGCAATGTACCTAAATCTAAGCCCTTTTGTACCTACTGTGGTTTTGACATGATTTGTTCCCTAAAAATTTATGTGCTGGAAATGTAGACTCCAAGGTATCAGCATTGAAAGGCTGTGACCTCTTTGAGAGGAGGGTGCCCTTAGATGCTGATTAGGTCATGACCACCTTCATAAAAGAGTTAATGTTGGTCTTGGGAACTAGATTAGATTGATCAGTCCCCATGAGAGCAGGCTGTTTTACAAGAGCAAGTCTCGCCCCACTTCCCTCCATTTGAGTCTTTATGCAGAAGCTCGGCCATGCACTGCACCTTGGGATACACCCACCATGTTGTGATAGAGCCATGGTGCCCTTGCAAAAGGCCAAGACCATGCTGCTTGGAATCTCTAGGTGAGCCAAATAGACCTTTTTGCTTTATACATTCCCCTGTGTTTGGGATTCTCTTATAGCCACAATCAAGTCTAAATTTGAACTGGCAAGATTTGTGTTCATTCTTAATATTTGTAGGAAAGTAATAGAATTAAACAAAAATGTGTTAATGTATGAAGGAAAATTTCCTTTGCTTAAAGAGTTGAAATATCATTGAAATCAATGTGTAGCAGATTATTTACTATGACATATTCAGCTATTTTATGCAACTGCTAATTGAATCTCAGTTCATATTTATATTGCTACTTAAAAATCTGGAAAAGATATCTGTCTCTCACAGACTAAATAAATTTGGAATACTGGAACTAGTTGCCTGTAGGAACACTGAATCATTTACAGAAAACTTTGTCATATTAGCAATGTAAGTTCCTAAAATGCCTGAAAAAGTTGTGAAAGATGATCCCTGAAGAATCTAATGTATGGCCAGTGACTCATATGCCAGAAAGTAGTTGAGTATTCATTTCTGAAGGCCTTTTCCTTTGAGATATGTTGAGACACATAAATTGTTAGAAAACAAGCAAGCAAACAAACCAAAAACCAAATCACTGAAGGAATGATTCACTAATTACATTCTAAATCAAACAAATATCATTTTTGGAATGTCTGGGACTGAGTGTTCCTGAAGAATAAAACTTATAAACTAAAGCATCAGACAGCAGAAGAATTAGATAGCACAAGACCACATAATGCAGGGAAATTTTAAATGTCACAGGAAAATTTGTTAGAACTGGAAAACTAGCAACACCACCTCCTTTGTCTTGTTCTCAAGACTGTGTATGAATCACATTGGGAGTGTTTGAAGACAGTGAGGTCGGGACTCCACCTCTAGAATTATCAGTGTTCTTATATGGTCCCTGAGCACGCAGACTTTTATAATCATCTAGTTGTTTTAAATATTCAACCAGAATAGACAACTACATTGCTCCTTTAAAAACAATCTCCAAATTGTTTAAATTAAAAAAAATATTTCTTTCTACCAATTCTACCTGAAGTTATATTAGTTGAACTGACTGTTTTGGTACACAGGGAAATTTTAGAATGTCACAATCTATTGGTCAATGTAAGTATCAAAGACAGCCCATGTGGGAGGGAAAGGGAAATTGTCTCTATGTCTTCATGTGGGAAGTGGAAAACACCCTGTGGCCATCCTAGGTCCACTATGGGAGCCATGGTTCTAACCCTACTAACTCCCCTTAGGTACCTGTGCTGTGGCTGTCAGAGGAAGGTGTACTTGTGTAGTAAAGCACAGCTTCATTTAGGTTAAGAGGAAAACAGAGAAAGAAGGAAGGGGCACTGCCAGTAGGTTGGGTTTCTATAGCAGCACATTAGTCATGTGATATAAGCAGGAGAGAGGAAGTTTTGGAAGTTTTAGAAGAGGGCAGAATTTCAGGTGCCTATGTTCTTTGATGTTATGTATGTCCATGTGGCCTTAGACAATGAATGTGAGCACCCGTGAGTTCTGTCACCATTGGGTAGAGATGCCAAGAGAAACAACACTTTACACTGCACATAAGTGGGAGCATGTGGCATAACAGGTCCTCCTGTTATGGGTCTGGATACAGAATTGTGCTGTAAACACAGGTGACATCCTGAACCCATTGCAGATGAACTCTTAACTTTGTGTTTCTGCAATAGAAGGATTTATAGCATTTTAGCATCTGTTTGGGGTTAGCAACAAAAAGGTCACATCTTTAATGGATTTTCTTAATATCAGAGTGAATAGACTGCAGCAGAGGGCTTGATATTTTCTATAGAAGTGAAACACCCATATCAATTAAATTATCTTTTTGAAAAGATGTTGATGGTGTTTCAGAGCATGTTCCACTTTAGTAGCATCCTTGGTCATTGGAACTGTAGTGTTGTTTTGTGGCAGGTAGAGAGAGAAAATCCTACCCTGTATGAGTTTTCTTTATAACTAGGATAACAGAAAAATTGAGCATAAAGTACACAGAATTCCCTTCCCCCCTTTCACCCCTGTCCTGTGTCTGCCTCTCCCCATATCTCACCAGATTGGTGTACTTGCTACAGTTGAAGGACTCAACACTGGTACATCATTACCACTCAAAAGTCCACCGTGTACCTTAGGGTTCAGTGTGGGTGTCAAACATTCTTGGGCTATAATGAATGTATGCTAACATCACTCACCATCATAGCAATTTACAAAGTCAGTTCATTGCTGGAAAAATCTCTGTGCCCTAGTTATTTGTCCTTCCTCCCAACTACACCCTAGAAGCTATTGATCTCACGTATCATAGTTGGTCTTTCACAGAGTGCCATACAGTTCAATCATCCAGTACCTACCTAGCCTTTTTAGATATACTTCTTTTACTTAAGGTTATGCATTTAAGGTTCCTCCATGTCTGCTCCTGGTTTGATGACTCAATTAATTTTAGAACCAAATAAAAAGAAAGTGGATGCACCACTTTTTTTTAAATCCATTTGCCTACTCTGTGACATTTTGTTTGCTTTCTAAATTTGACAATTATAATTGTGACTGCTGCAGATTCCTATGCACAGGTTTTCAAGTGCACCTAGGTTTTCAACTCATTTAGATAAATGCCAAGTGGCAGGACTCCTGGATTGTGTGGTGATGCAGAATGGCTATATTGTTGGTATGGCCCCATATTGATTAGACTTCCTGTTGCTCCACATCTTGACTCCATTTGGGATCACCAGCAGGCTGAGTTCTGACCATTCTCTTCGGTGGATTTCAATTTGCAATGCCCTAATGATATACGATGTGAAATATGCTTTCATGTGCTGTTTTCAGCGTTTTTGTCCTTTCGGTCAAGATGTTACTCAAGTTTTTGGCTTTTTTTTTTTTTTCTGATTGGATTGTTCATTTTCTTCTTCTTGAGTTTTAGAAGTTCTTTATGTACCGAAGATTATAGTCCTTGAACAATGTCTTTCAAATATTTCCTCCCAGCCTTTGGCTTATCTGCTCAGTCCCTTGACAATGTCTTTTGCAGAGCAGCAAGTTTCAGTCATGAAGAAGTCAATCTTGTCCATTTGTTTTTTTCTGTACTTGTGTCTATTTCTGCATCAAAGAAGTCTTCGCTATACCTGAAGTCACCTAGATTTTATACTATGCAATCTTCTCATTTACCTTGTACATTTATGTGCTCTTTATGAGTCTGGTGAATTTACAAAGCTATTTTTCACTACCAAAAATTTAACTGGTAATCAAGTGAAATACAGAATATTGTCAAGTAAGACAAATTCAGTCATTTTTTTTTCACTCACTTTCATTGAACGGCTGTTTGTTTAATTGAAAATAAAAAGTCCTTATTAGGTAAGAATCAGCTCACGCTACCTTTCATTTTTCAGAAAAAATAAGAAATTTGAGTGATCTTAAAAACAAGTCAATATTTCTCATCTGAAGTAAGATAAGAAAGAGAATAAAATAAAATCCATAAGCATCCTGAATATCTCGTCTGTGTCAATGTGTAAGTGTGTGAATGGAAATAATAGACAGAAGCAGGGAATTTTATTTATTTAATAGGATACCTTGAGTTGAATCCCCATCTTCCTCCCCCTGGGAAGTGCATATTGTTTGCTTCCTTTCTCCAGCCTGCCTGCTATGTAATTTAAGACTGATTCCTCCCTGTGGGAAGCAAAACTTGATCAGAGAACAGACTGCATTCCCTCCTAAAGAAATTATGCCTTAGTGACTGCTGATGCTGGCTTTGTCACAATAGAAATGTATAATTACTGCCTTTGCTTCAACAGTTTTGGAAATAAAACCACCTGAAACTGATTCAAAAAGAAGGATTTAGCATTGAACCCTCTCTCTGTCCAACCATTAATGCATTGGATTTTAGGAACCATGGCTTACTAAAATGGAATGATTGGATTTTGATATCTAAGCTGTCATTGTGCCTGGAATTCAAAATACTAAACGGTGGAAATCTGCCATGCAAAATCAAAAAGAATTTAAAAAGCCAATTCCACACAGGTGAGATTCTTTTGAACGTCTGCAAAATAAAGAAAGTGATAAACCACTGTTCTTCCAGTGTTTTGGTTTTAATACATTTTTAATTTCGGAGTTGTATTTATTTATGCAGTGAAGTTTTAAATAGCATTTTTAATGCATCATGACCTCAAATATCTCCAATTAACATTTTTTTTTCTTGTTTTTGACTTCATAGTGAAGGTTGAACATCTGGTAATATGATTCAAATGTCCTCCATTCTCTTACCCCTGAGATTCAGTTAGGCTATCTGCTATTTATATTTTGATTCAAATTTTCATATGCCTATTTTATTCTGCTGTAATATGTACTAAGGGATTTGGAATGGATGAATCCAATGCACCCTTCAAGGTAGATAGCTATCCCAATCCTCAAAATATTAGTGCTAGAAAGAGCTATCTTTTTCAAAGGAAAAGAAAAGTGCTAACTGGAAAAATGGCTTTGCTAACTGAGTATTATTATAAATTATAAAAAATTGAAGTTCAAAAAAATAATAAAACATAGAAATCCTACTTTATTGAGTATAGTAATCAGGGAAGATGAATAGATGCAATTTTTTTTTTGAGGAAAATACACCCCCCAAAAAAATTAGAAAATACATTTTGGTTATTTATAATTACTTGAGAGTACTACTCAAAATCTTCATTAATCTCTGACCATGCCTGGCTGGCTAGTCTGACTATAGCCTAGATATACCACTTCTAGCTCCGCAATCCTAAGTTGTTTATATATAGTCTTCTGTTTGTTCATTTACAGTAGTGTGCTTACAATGAATAATATTCATGTTTGTGAGCCAGTTGTAAAGGTTTTGGAATTTTGCAAGCCAATTGAGTTGGTTGGTTAGGAGTGTTTTGCATCCTAGAAATCAGTGAACACTATCTATCAGAACCTGTTTTGCTTTGTTTTTCAACAACTTGTTAAACACTTGACAAGCCCACAAATACCTCAGTCTTTGTTTCTATAATTGTAAAAGATGAATATAATTGTACCTATCTGGCATTTTTTTGTTGTTATTTTGTAAATTAACATTTTAAAATATGTAGAATAGTGACTGATATACAGTGCACTCTCTATAAATGCTATTTTCTGGAAAAACTACAAAATGCAAGTATAAAAAAGTTTGTATCAAGCTCTGACGCTTTCTGTAAGTATTCACTGAGGTTCTATTTTAAGACTCTTGGCTTGCACTCCCACCAGCAATGTATTGTTCCTTAGAAAACTTGGAATGGATCCACCATTTGACCCTGCTATCCCACTCCTTGGCTTATACCCAAAGGACTTAAAATCAGATTGCCTCAGTGATGCAGCCACATCAATGTTCATAGCTGCTCAATTCACAATAGCTAGATTATGGAATCAACCTAGATGCCCTTCAGTAGATGAATGGATAAAGAAACTGTGGTATATATACACAATGGAATATTACTCAGCCATAAAGAAGAATAAAATTATGGTATTTGTAGGTAAATGGATGATGTTGGAAACTCTTATGCTAAGTGAGATCAGCCAATCCCAAAAATCCAAAAGCCGAATGGTCTCTCTGATATATGAATGATGATGCATAATGTGGGGGGGAAAGATGGCAAGAATGGAGGAAAGATAGCTAGCATAGAGG
>JAJEJO010053348.1:11202-40914 GCA_020662805.1 Glaucomys volans | reverse complement strand
CCATTTGTGTTCAATGAATCAATAAGTAAATAAAAGAATAAATAAAAAAAAATTGAATACAAAAAAAAAATAAAATAAAATAAAATGGAGGTGGGAAAAAAAAAAAAAAAAGACTCTTGGCTTAAGTCTGTGAACAAAACAAAGATCCCTGTCCTCTCAGAGTTTGCATTCTTGCTGAAAAAAGAGAGATACAAAGTCTCACACAAACACACACACACACACACACACACACACACACACTTTTATTTTAGCTGGTTAAAGACCATAAGAGGACAGGATGAGGAGATGATGAGGTAATTATTTTAAAGACTTATCAAAAGTAGATATCATGTTAAGATTTCACAAATTTGTTGGAAAAATACTCAAGTACTGTCATTAATTCCTACCTACACTTTTTCTAAAAGTATAAAAGGATTTATCAAACAGACCTATTCTGGAGCTACATGCAAAGCACAAATGAACTTGATTTCTGCCAGTCTGGGTCTTGAGATATTTGTGAGATTTTTGAATAAACATGAACACTTTGTCTAGATCACCCAGTCCTAAAACCTATTGGACTTCAAGACGACACTGAATAAGTGTAAAGGCATTAATTACCTTTGAATAATTCAGCTACAAATTTTTTGTGGCTTGCCAGTAGAGAGCGCTTACTGGCAATGAAATAAATTCCAGGTAGCTAAATGAAAGGCCTGGGGAGTTAAGGGGTAAAGATCCTGGGGGACTTGTTGCCATCTCCCTTCTAATGAACCTTTCACTGTCAGCTGCTCTACAACCCATTAAAGTTGCAGTAGTAGAAACTGTTGCATTAGCTGAAGATCCTCAGGATGGAATGGCTTCCTTCATTTCCTTGGAAGCCAAGAAAACATATGGCTACTCATGTTTCTTGCAAACAACTAATAATAATTTCCCTTTTCAAGGCAATGCAGAAGCTGGGTGCATGGAGTTAAAAGAAGGCAGGGAATTGCAAGGGGGTAAGAAGGAAGATGAACAAAATACAATCCATCAACTTATTTAAAGACTCATGTACTTTCTCTATGAATGTAATGGATATTTACTTTCTAATGGTGTTACGAAGTCATGTAAAGTATAATAATTTTTCCCACATCTTACCATGAAAGGGAAATAAAATGAAACTTATGTATTTATCTTTAAAAAATCTATTTGTCATATTTTTTAATGCTAGGAGCTTTCTGTGTACACACATGGATATCTTCTTAATTCCCTTTCCTCTATATTAAAATTTCAGAAGTGGAAAATTGATTCTTTAAAAACAGTTCTCTATTTATATATTTAGTGTACATTTTTTTACCATAGATTTTTATCTATATAAGTTCTGCTTAACATAAAATATTTTAGAATCAAGGTAGAGCAATTTGTTTAGTGACATGTGAACATACGAAAGTCCATGAATTAAAATGAAACTTTAAGGCGTATAGTGGTGAAAACTTTCCCAGTGAGTGTGAGAAATAGAGATAACTTTCACATATCACATGGCTTGGGGACATGAGGGTGAAGAGACAAATTTAATACATACGTTTTTTTCTGTTACTGTGAAAACTTTGCTTATCACTGACCCTTCAAGTGTTTGAGTCGTTAAAAGATAAAATGACATCTTAATTAGACTTGATTTTAATATATCAAACTGTTTTCAATCTTACATACAATATAAAACATTGTATATTTGTCTTTCATGTGTTTATAAAATATATATATTTATAGTATCATAGTAAATGTATTATACTTTTCATAACTGTGTATGTTTTCCCTTAGGTAATATTGACAATACATTGACAATACATGGAAATAGAAATGTAGAAGATTGAGTATAAATAAAAACAAAAAGGGTTCTTTTTCTAAAAGTGCCATAGAAAGCAACACAATCTGGGGCTTGAACAACAGAATGTTGTTGTCTCACAGTTCTAGAGGATAGAATTATAAAATCCAGGTGATGGCGGGGTGCTTTCTTCACAGTGTTGTGATAGAAAATCTCTTCCATGCCTCTGTCAGAAGTCTGTAGCACCAGGCATTCTTGGCTTGTAGATTGACTTTCTCCCTCTATCTTTCTTGTTTTCTTTTTTAGTTGTCAATGGATCTTTTATTTTATTTATTTATATGTGGTACTTAGTATTGAACCCAGGACCTCACCCATGCCAGGCAAGGGCTCTACCAATGAGCCACAACTCCAGCCCCTCTCCATGTATCTTCATACCGTCTTCCCTCTGCATGTGTTGCTCTCTGCGTCCACACTTCACCTTTCACCTTTTATAAGGGCACAGTTAAATTAGGTTGTAGATTGTCCTAATGACCTCATCTTAACTTGGTCATCTGCAAAGACATTATTGAAAACAAAATCAAATTCACAGGCACTGGGATTAGGATGTCAACATGTTTTGGGAACATGATTGGGCCTACAACAAGATGTAAAATACTTAATTGTTTATGGCAACAAAACATTTCAGTTAACACCTGTTCAAATGTATTTCCATAACTCCAATTTAGAAAAAATACAAGTTTCTTTTTAAAGGGAATTTCTCACTCATGTTCAAAGTATTATCTTTTCCTTAAAGAAATAAAAAAAAATGTGTTTACTTTGCTTAAAATATCTACTAGTGAGTGTATTAATGCAAACCATATCTCATCATAAGGTAGATCAGTAATTTTGAAAATTGTCTTTGCATGAGTGGAAAATGCACAAATATATTGAGTCCAAGTTTCACCTTAGTGAAAACAGGTATAATTTCACATCTCAAATAAGAATATTTATAGATATTTTACCTAATTTCTTGTCAAATACAATTCATTGAACATTATTTCTATTCCTTTATATGACTGATATAAGACCTTAGATCAAGATCTTAGTAACAGAAGAATATTCATTTGTGGTTTTTGTGTGGTTATGTGTAGTTGCAATATTTTGCTGTATTTGATGTGCATTTATTTTCCAGAAACTTTTTAAAATCTCTGAAAAAATTGTAATGGATAATTCTGTTAGCACTAGATGACATAATTTCAATTACACATACACTGACTATAGACCTCAGAGTTAACCTATGTGGTTTCTAGATTAATGTAACACCAGAGTCCTACATGTTATTCCCAATGAATGGTAGCCTCAAGGATACAGGTATCATATTTTGATACTGAACTGAAAATATCTAGAGGAATTTTATGAGTTACATTCTTACACACCAACTTATGCAAATGGGTAAGTCAACCAGAGGAGTCAGTGCAGATTGTCTAGTTGCATCAGTATCATAGTGCTTGTATGGGTTGTATATTAAGTAAACCATGAAACCAAAAACAATGAGGGTGAATGGAAAAAACAACTATGTGTACTGTGTACTCACCTGGGTACCTGTATATTTTAACTTCTTTTTTAGAATACTCTTTGTTTGCTAACCTAAACTAAGACAATGGAAAAGGAGTCCCTCAGACACATCTCTTCAGGTGCAGAACATGCAGGAATTCCTCTGAGGTTCTCCTAGTGCAGTAAACAGATTTCCCATATTCACTTGCCTCACAAACAGCTATTTTTAATCATCTCCGTAGTTTCAAGGCACTGGGGGAATAATTTAAATTTAATTGTTTTGTTTTCAGGTCTGATGGGTGCAGATTTAAAGCCAGAACACTTTTCATGCTTGTGTACTTGAAACCATTCTAAAAGGATCCACAGCTCAGTGAAATGTAACGAAAAATAATTCTGGCCTCTTCGCTTAACATGTTGATGTGCTGAACAAATTTAAAATCATAGTTCAATAAGTCATAAAATATGAAAGTACCATACCAGACGTCTTGTCAGCAGTCCTAAGATATGGGTCCAATAACCCAATGTACATATATCAAAACCATGGGACTCTGGAACGGGAGAAGGAAGCATTATAGTACATTCATCATTCATACTGCATGCAAGGTTAGGACCCTAGCTTTCTTAAGATGGTTCCACTTGAGTGGTGTAGGAATAAATGTATCTCAGGGCTCCTTCGGCTTCAGAGTTATGCATTACACTGTAACAGATTTTTCCAGCAAAAGACACTTTTCACACCAACAGAAATGAAATATATGGGGTATAACAAAACAGTGGCTCTTATATAATGTGTTTCCTTAATCTATGCACAGTGTGCAGGTGATCTTTTACATAATGTATAAACAATAATTCCATGTTTTCAGAGGTCCCTCTGGTCACATTAATATTTCTAGAAACTCTGAAGTCAATTTTAACAAATACATCAAACTAAAGTCTGGGAGCATTCAGTATGATTGCTGAACTCAGGAATTATTATGTACTATTAGCAATGATTCAGAGGTCTTAAATATGGTCAAAGAAAGCATAAGAAACAAGCAAAACTTTTTTTTTTTTTTCCTTGAGCACTGCTGGTAGAGAACAGGTTCAGTTGTTTCCATCTCTGTTGGGTTGCTGGCTGCTTCTTGCCTTCCCCAGTGAGTGTTCTCCACAAAACCCCCAGGGGCCCCGGGAAAGCCTCATACAGAAAGCTTGCATCAGGTTGTTAGGGGGACTTTCCACCTCAGTATTCCCCTAAGAAGGGGAGTCCTCACACTGACGTCTATTAGGGTGTTTGCCTGAACCAAGGGCATGTACACTAAATACGTAAGGGAAAGTGTTATACTTTCCCTTTGATTCATGGGAAATATGTGTATAAATATTCCTATGGTAACCACCAGAGTTACAGGACTGTCTTCTTTAATTATTTTAATGCATGTTTTATTTAAGGGTAATAATGAGACCAGAGGAAAAAAAAAACAAAGATAGAAGCTGGAAAAAATGATCTTTCATTAATATAGTGGTCTAACAGCTATCAGAGAGATTTTAATTAGGTATTGGAGGGAAGGGGTAGAGAAAATCTTAAGGGTTTGAAAATACTATAAAAGGTTTAGTTGGACCCATTTCAGGCAAGAAGACACCTGGCCCAACATATCGATCTTGATATAGCAGCAGAAGAGGTCCCTTTATTTGACATGTTCAGGTTACCTAATTTTTTTTATGCTGAACAATTGTAAACAAGTTCCTATACTATAAAGAATGTTGCCAGTCAATCCTGAATCTTTAAGCTATAAGATGGTCATGACTCCCTTGTAACAATAATTTAAAATAAAATGTATTTTTAACTATTTCAAAGAAATTTAACTCACTATATCTTAGTTTTCACTCTTTTTTAGATAGATAGGTAAGTATAGATAACTTCAAGGAATATCAATTGGTTGTGATAAACCTATTGTGTACAAAACACCAAGAAATCTTCTTAATAATATTTAAAAGTTCCTGTAAATTGTCCATAATAGACTTTTCTTAAGTTAAAAGAGAAGTTTCCTATAAATACATATTTATGGTCATTTGAAATGTTGTATATATTTTCAATGCATAAATAAAACATATTAAAAATATTACCTTTTAGCATTAATGCTAACTGACAAAGCTCATTCCCTTAAAAGGAATCCACATCTGAAAGCTGTTTCAATGAAAATGCATGAAATTAATTGACACAAATGTATTCATTTAACTCTTTGATTTTTTAAAAATGTCAATCCATTGTTCCACTTAATCTCTTGGTGCACCAAAAATGCATCATTTGATGTAAACTCACATTTTAGCATGTACTTAATAATCTTCCACTTTTCTCAAAGTTAGAACACAGGAAATATTATGGACAATCTTGAAAATATATATATAAGCATACCTCCATAGTGGTTGATAGGTATTTCCTATATAAACCTTTATTAAACTGCATATTTTGTGTACTCTGGACATGTACATTTTTTTACAATAATACTTAAAAATCTGGTATAAAGTTATTACAGCAAAGGTTTCTCCTTCAAATGTATCCAGATCACTGTCATCTTAACCTGCTAAGGTAATTATCCATTATCTTGTCTATCCACCCCCCACTCCTATCCCTTTTGCCTTTTTATAATTGATTTTTTTATTATTATTTTTATTTTTACAAACTTCATTTTAATTCATTGTACACAAATCGGGTGCAACTTTTCATTTCTATGGTTGTGCACAACGTAGATTCACACCATTCATGTAATCATACATGTGCATAGGGTAATGATGTCTGTATCATTTCACCATCTTTCATATACCACTCCCTCCCCCTCTCATTTCCCGCTACATAATCCAAAATTCCTCCATTCTTATGCAGCCACATCAATGTTTATAGCAACTCAATTTACAAATGCTAGATTTTATTATTTCTTTTCAATTTACTTTAAAGACTGATAAAAACTCTATTCTAATAAGCTTATGTTCTGGTGTCTTTGTAACATTTGTAAACTCATATAAATTATGCTTAAAATTCCTTAAACATTATATACTGAAACTCTGTTTTTTCCTAGGAAAATAGTAAATAAGGAATCATCATTTTTCATATTATTTTCAGATCATAATAAATTTTTGCAGATGTTCCATGTTGAATATGGATTATGGAGTCATAAGCATCTTTTCTTTGCACAGTTATTCTATGTTTTTGTGTGTATGTGTGTGTGTGTGTGTGTGTGTGTGTGTTATTCCCAAACCAGCTAAGCTGTTTCCCAGTGCTGTGTCTTTTCTTATCAATCAAATATTAATGCAGGAATGTAATTTGTGCTATTAGCTAGTCAGCTCTTGCCTAGAAATATTCCACTGGATTCCTGACCTTGCCTTTTATCACTCCATTTCTCACCTCAGTTAGATGACCCTCGATATGTACAAAAAACAAATTTTACCAGGGAAGTTAAACAGATAGGGATGACTTTGTTCCTAGCAATTGGAGTCAAGACAATTCAACTCCACTAACACTGAAGGAGGGGAAGGAAACTGTAAGGGTTGGGTGGCCCATCAATAAACTGCTGGGAATTTCAGTGAGGGGACTCATCAATGGCTTAGGCCATTTGTGTTTGCTAACCAGTGCTCTTCATGACAAACTAATAGCCTTTCAGCCAGACTGGAAGCCACAGATACTTTTTTAAAAAATAATTCTAGTTCAAAGGGATAGTTTCAAGGTGTTGGGAAAGACAACCCTATCTGATCCAGCCAGAGCCAGGGAGGAGATTCTCATTCTAAAGGGGCAGAGAGAGAATATATAAGTGCAAATTTTCTAAAGTAAATATTCCAAGAGAAGGGAGGGGCCTATAGTCAGGAATAAACTTTCCTAAAGTTTAGTAAATCTGAGGGAATATTTGAAGTTGCCTTTGCCAGATCAAAAATGGGCTATTTCTTGATTGCAAAATAATTGAGTATTCCCTTATGAATCTTGAATATGCTTCTTTCTCCTCAGCCCATCAGTTCTCTGATTCAAGAGTTAAAGGAAGATCAAGCTAGGATTAAGCATTTTAAATAATAGAAAAATTAAGTTTTGATAGTGATGCTCTTTGATGCTACCTGGAATAATTTTTCCTCACAGTTAATCACAGAGGAATAATCAATAACTAGTCAATAATTTCACAACAATTAAAAATAGAGTGTGACGTTTACACTATAGGGGAACATTTACCAATATGAGAATGTGCTTTGGACCAATTATTTTTCTTCTTTTGAAGAAAGATGCTTTTTTTGTTAGGGTCTAGTAATTTGAAAGCCATTTTCTAAATCCTCATCTTCTATGACTGAGGTTTTAAGAGGAGGAAATAGTTTTAATCTACTTATATAGGTCATCAGGAATTAGGATATCAGTGAGAGGACATGTCGAAGGCAGGAGATTCAGAACCCAGTGAAGCAAAGCATGTAATAAAATAAACATAGGTTACTAGAAGGAAAATATGTATGTTTTGACATAACAGCTTATTCTTTTCAGGGAACTGGATTTGGAAAATGAGAAATTATTATATATTGTACTGAGAACCTTAGAGAGTTTCTGCATATCTCCACAGCAACTAGGCCAGCGCTGAATAAATAATATATATTGAACATGGGTTGATTTCTCTTCCCATTGGAATAACACAGGCTAAATAATCTGGTAAAGACCAGTGCCAACACAGAAGCAATTTGCAAAAAAGGAACAGTTCCCATTACTGAGATATAGCACACAAAAGAGGTAATTATTGTAAATGGAAAGTGTCTTAGTATTGCTCAAGCATTCATAGTGAGGTAAAAACATATATTATCATAACATTATAGGGTCAAGAGAAAAATAATCAGTTTTATATTTGGGGTACTGTACCTCATAAATTATTTCTTTAATTCTTACAACAAAACAACATATTACCATTTCAGAGATGAGGTCATTGAGATATGGAAACACTCAACCATCACAATGCTGGTGCATCTGCATTAATTATCATCATCTTGAATGAACTTTGGCTACAACATTTAAATGTATTGTTTCTTTGAATCCCTATATGTAGAGCATATATCATGAGGACAAAAGAAAATCCAAATAATGTTAAAACTCAAAACTAAAGCTTTCTCCTTTCCTCATCCTCCAAAAACTCCATCAAATGTTCCTGTTGACCCTATGGTTCAAATATATTTAGAAGTCAAATTACTCTGCATTACCTCTTCAGACCCACCATGACTTCATGTGCAGATTAGCTTCCCTGTTATTCTCTTGCCCATAGAGCCAGCTACATAATTTCTGGAGTCCAGGACAGAATGAATATATTTTGAAAAAGAGATAAACACAGCTGTCTTAGTCCCCTGTCGGCCTTCCAGATGAACCAGCACATCAGCACTACCCTCAGAATGGTGCACTCAATAAAAAAAAAATTGTGAGAAATCATAAATTCCTTTTCTTTTAAGGTATTCAGCTTTTTGTGTGCTTTTTTATGTGTGTGTGTGTGTGTGTGTGTGTGTGTGTACTGATACACAAGAGAGGAGTTTTCTAGTTATAAAAGTTGTTTTCCATAAGGATTTTTAAAAATGCCCCTCATAAAGGAAATTTGCTTGCTATATCTATTGGGATTTGGTTTTCTCACTTCACATATTTTTTTCTAACAAATAAAATCATTAAAAACAAAAACGTGGGAGGAACCACAAACAGCTCTTGTGTGAACTTCCTTTTTGGTTGTCATTTTGTTGTTTTGTTCTCTTTTATTTCTACCAATCTGGAGCAAGTTTCACACCAATTTCAGTAACTTAACTCATGCTTCTGCTCTTGCTTTTGATCCCCTCTAGCTGGTTCTATTCAAAAATGAAATTTGAATTTAATTGTTTCATTATCAATGAGAATTTTCTCAGTGTCTTTCAGTGGAATATGCTTGAGATACAGAATTCCGAGGCTGAGAAACCATTTTTGCAAAGGGGCTGTATCTCTTCTAAAGCAAGCAATTTGACTAATGTTGAAAAAGAAAAATGCTGCAAAGTTTTTAAGCCTGTAAAAGTGACTTTGCTGCAATCACTTTCCTTCAACTTGAAACAGTCAATTGGTGACTGTTAGGATCAGTCTCAGCCAGCACCGCTCTCTTTAACTCCCATGCTGTTTGACAGGGATTATAGAAAACGGGATGAATCATCTTTTAAAACGTTATTTCAAATGCTGAAATAATGAATTTGGGAGAATATTATAACATTTCCTATAAACAAACCCAAAAATATCACTTAGCTTTTCCCAGGAGCATTTTATTACAACTTACTTTAGTTTGAAAATTGAAAAAAAAAAAATAGCTCCTTAATGTAGTGACAATAAGTTTTGCATCTATTTTAAGGTCAATTTTTAAATCATACTCATATGCTTACATTTGATTGAATAGGGTTTGGTTTGTTATATTTTTCTGCTGGGAATCTAATTGACAACTTTGTACCTGTAGCCAAAGTCGCTCCCACCCATTAACACAGTCAACCCTCATAATAAAACTTAAATCTATAGTTCACGAAAGAATGAATCATAAATATGACTGATGAGTTTATTAAGCACATTCTCAGAGAGATGTAGGTGCTTTACTTTTGATTAAATAAAATACTTTAAAATGCACATAATTAGCAGATATTTAATAATGTTTATGTACGTGAAGCAGGCATCCTTTTACTTGGAAGATGCATGTGGCCCTAAAACAGAGCAGGAAGCATGTCGAGGAAGTAGGACCATGGGACTGGCCAGGCCACCAACAAACCAGGACATTTATAAAATCACTTCATCTCAAACAGTTTCCTAATCCAAAAATTAAGGTGTTTATACTCAGAGTTCCTTGGTAACCAGATTAATTGAATGTTTGTCAAAAAGTTATTAAAAATAAATTAAGGGTGAGAGAGGTCTCCTCACAAGTTTTATCCAGAAGCAGGGTTCTTCTAAGCATCCTCTCTTCCTCTGCAGTGGAGTGCAGGTGGCCCATGCCTTCGTGGAGAAGACTGCCTCCAACACTGAAAGAGCATGGAGTGGCAGATGTTACCATGCTGAAGGCAGCCACTAAGCCCTACAACAGTCCAAGTTTGCACAGACACAGGCTGACAAATTGTAATGACAATCATCCCATTCTGCTCTGTGGCTATCTCCTCCTTTTTAGCTGGTCAGAATATGTAGAGAAGACAGATGATCTGGCCATTAACTTGTAGTCAATACAAGTCATGCTTGCCTACTCTATCGTTTCATTTGAAGATGTCACCTATGTACAATAGAGAACAAATTGTAAACCAACTGAAGCCTGGAGGATACTGCAGAAAGATAATGACATTTTCTGGTTTTGCCTCTTTCTCCTCGCAGTTCTTGCCCTCCTTAAATCACGTATGACAGATACAGCACAGCACACATTTACTGCAATCGGGGTTACATCCATGGCACCTCTGCCATGATAGGAACTGTCCACTCCAGAGTAGAGATGAAGGGCAGGGATAATTTTCAGTGTGCAAAATGCAACTTGGTCAAATTTCTGTGAATGATTAGAGAGGTAGGAATCACTACTTCACGTGAACAGATGCAGGTGCTAACCTTGACAACTGGACTTTTGTAGCAGTTGGTCTGTTTCATTCCCTGACAGTAGTATATTGGCACCTTCAGAATAGATCCTGGGCAATAAGAAATGTCATAATGTTTCTAATTTTGTACAGACTGAGGAATTCACACCTGGGTAAAACAACCACCTGAGTGGGGGCACCTGCCAATACTGAACTCCAAACAAGTTGTGTTGAAATGAGTTGTCTAAATACATCATCTATGTAGATCTAATAAGAGGATAGATTGAAGACCATGATCTTCCTGGAAGCCTAACAGACACTTCAATATTATTTAATGTTTTGCTAATTTAAAAGTGGGTATGTTGCATGTTCTAATTTACATAAAATATTGCCGTAGCAAAATAGAAGGTGATGGCACATGTGTAAGAGAACAAAAAGGGCAAGTTAGACAACATCAATGGTGGGCTGGGGTTGTGGCTCGCTTGTAGCACACTCGCCTGGCATGCATGAGGCCCTGGGTTCAGTCCTTAGCATCACATTAAAGTAAAGGCACTGCGTTCACCTACAGCTAAAAAATTTAGAAAAAAAACTTCCAAAAAAGAAAACATCAATGGTTTCCCTATCCTCAGATAATGCTCTATGCCATTGTACATGTATAAAATTAAAATATTAAGCTACCATCCAATTAGCTTAATCATGGAAATTAGTCATGGAAACACAAGGCAACTTTGCCAAAGTGCTAATTAGCACTCTCCTACGGCATCTTATAGGAACCCCTATAATTGCTCTCCATCAAGAAATAATAAGCCACTTAATTAAGAAGGACAATTGATATTCAGATTCTAGTAGCTCCCCAATGTAGTGTACCTAACATTCAATAAAGATGAAGCTTTATTGTCAAATTCTAGTAATGAAATATCTAATACAGTTGTAAGTTTGAATATTTGATGATTTAAGTCTAAACACAAAGGTCCAGAAATAAAATTTCATGGAAACAAAATTTCTTAATTTCTTCATCTTCAGAGTTATGTAATGCTGTGTAAAGTGAACATGTGCTATGCATAACATTTCATATGTAACAGTCTATATCATATATGAAACATTTTATCTAAACAAATATTAGTATGCTTATAACTGAGGGTTAGGGAAAATCATGAAAATTGTAAATAGATACTATCATTGGGTAATATGATTTTTTTAATATTTTATAATATGAACTATATACTACTTTTAAAATACCAATAACAGTATGCACCAAAATATAATATATATTTGAAAGTGATGTGAGAACAACTTTTGAAATTACACTCCAGAGAGGTATACAGTGAGCTCGATCACTAATGGTACTCTCATGGAATCAACATGGAATAGGACAATATTATTCTCTTAGAAATTGGGAGTAATTTATGGCTAAAGATCATTTAAAATATTTTTTTTTTGCCTTTTCTTAGTATGTATATTTCCTTGACGTAAATCAATTTTAAAGTTCTTAGGCCATTACACCCCTTGACCCAACCATGTGTTTTTCAAAAGTTTTTAAAAGGACATTCTCAGTCAGGTGAGGGCAGCAAAGAGCAGAGAAAAGGGAAAGTACATTTCTCTGTCCCTTGGGCACAGTAGCTAGGAAACTGTTTGAAGCAAGACAGACACAGGAATAGCTCAGAACAGGGATACCTGTGGCATTGAACCAGGCAGGGGATTTAATCTCGTGAGGATTTTGCACAGCAGACAAAGTTTTAAGAATAAAGTGAGCAGCAGCGTGCAGATTGAGGGGTGGGGAGCATGCGAGTCCTGGGCAGAAACAAAGCTCAATGAGGAAGACACTTTAACAGGGCTTTCGGGCCCTGAGCATACCTTGGAGGGCTAGCTGCTTTGAACAACAGTCCTTCAAAATCAGGGTTGTACACAAAGTAGAGTCACACCATCTGTGCTTTCTTGCATGTACACAGGGCAATGATATCTGTCACACACTCTGTTATTGATTTTACTCACTTTAACAGGGCTTTCAGGCCCTGAGCATACCTTGGAGGGCTAGCTGCTTTGACCAACAGTCCTTCAAAATCAGGCAATCCTATTAGATAGTCAGGTCTAGCCAGAGTGAAGCTCTACACCATCAAAGGAAGGGGAAATAAGAACCTCGCCATACTCCATCAATCCTGAATTCAATGTAATGCTCCCCTGCAAGCACACAGGGGACCTTAGGGAAAGGTAACAATTGTGGTCAGATCCACCGGAAAGGGACAAAGTGGGCCAAATATATACATCCTTTGCCTTTCTTCTCTTGGAAAGAAAAAAATAAACTAGAATATTTGGTTGCTCTAATATTTGTCAATAATCTAATGTAAATCTTCTGTAAAGAAAGCAAATAGATTGCTGAAGTCTGATTGCAATTTAGTAAACCAGTCTATGGTTATTAATCAGATAAGGGCTTTGCATTCTTGGATATCAATTATTCTTCCAACCTAAAGGATGGGGGAAAGGTAACATTTCACCATGGGACAAAATAAAATAATTTCTAGGACATGTTAAAAAATAACCATTTCCAAAAGACTGATTCCTTTCTGTGTTTTTTCCATTCCATCTGAAAATTGCAAACACAGTGATAGTTACTTTTAAGAGTGCATTTTATTACCGTTTGTAAAAGGAGAGAAAATGTGTTAATGAAACAAAACAATGTTTCTAATTGTTAAGTAATCCAAAGGGTGCATATTTAAGAAGTATTAAAGCAATTTAGGCTATTTGTAAAAATAAGTGTCAAAATTTAATTTTAAGCTTATTTCTCAAACACTGTATGTTGACAGTGTGACATTCCATCACACAGGGGCAGTCTCCATTTTTGAGATTTGACTGCTGGCAGGTTTCAACTCCCATTTCTTCCTTCTTTCTCTCTTATTTCCTTCTTGGGCTAGTCTGTAAGAAAGCACAGGTGCTTTCTCTTTGGGACAGGTGGAAAGTTCAAACCACATAAATCACGCAAGCCCCAACCCCATGGCCAGATCACCATAGATCCCAAACCAGTCACCCTCCCTTGTTCTTTTAAACCACCTTGTACCTGCTTGGAAACTGGTGCAACTTTCCCAAGAAAGCAGCATTTTGTGGATAATAATCCTTTTTATATCTTCTTGGTGTGTGCTTGGCATCATCTGTCTGTACCCACCACAAATTTGGAGTGAGGAGATCTTCCTGCTCCCATGGATGATGGTTAATTTTGTGCCAGTTTAACTGAGCTAAGTGATGCCCAAAGAGCAGGTAAAACATTATTTCTAGGTGTACCTGTGACGGTTCTCAGGTCAGCAGATGGAATAGAAATGATAACCCTCAGCAGGGTGGTGGGCACCACCCAACCCCTGGAAGGCCTGGTGGAACACAAAGCAGAGAGAGGGCAAATCTACTCTGAGTTGGGACATCTGTCTTCTCTCCACCTAAGACCTGCGTGCTCCTGGTTCTTGTGCCGCCAGGCTCAGATAGGACCTGCACCACAGGCACCTGGTTTTCAGGCTTTTGGCCTCAGAACCACTGGTATGCCTGACTCTCCAGCCTTAGGGTTTACTCGAGACTTCTTGGTCTCCATAAGCTTGTGAGCCTATTCGCTCTAATACCTATTTCTGTATGTTTTATTAGTTCTATTTCTCTAGAGAACTTGAATGCACATGTGAGACAACAGTTATGTTTTTTCCTTGGGAGTATTTCACTTAATGCTTTAAGATATTCTAATAATATATTGCATTCCTTGTTATCATAAGCAATGGATTTAAGAGGAAAATTTAAATTGTCAGCTTATTACGTAGATTAGTTCACAGCATACACGGTATTTTTTCATAGGATACCTGCTCTAAAAAGTTTACTGAATATCCATTTAGATATCCAGTTGCAGCCAGTGAAATCTGGTGTCTCCTTTCCTAACTAATTTTGGAGTTACTTTTTACTCATCGTTATTAACATCACCTTCCCTGATACTTTAATTTTTTCACCTTAGCTTACCTTTTTCTATCCTTCTCCTTAATTTCCTGATTTTATTATGATTGTTTTCAAACTCTCCTTTACTCCTTTCCATCTTATGTATTATAAAGACACTGGCTACCTTTGTCTTCATAGATTGCAGACTTCACTCTTCCTTTCTATATTGTTTTCTTCCTTTATTGCTTAATCCATGAGATCTTGTACTCTCTAAGCTCCAGATACTGTTTTTTCCTTTATTATGAACTCTTGCTATGTTATGGTTTGAATGTGAGGTGTCCCCCAAAAACTCACATGTGTAACAATGCAAGAAGGTTCAGAGGAGAAATGACTGGGTTGTGAGAGTCTTAAGCAAATCAGTGAATCAATCCCTGATGGGATTAACTGAGTGGTAACTGGAGTACAGTCGGGTGTGGCCAGAAGAAGTGGTTAATTGGGGGTGTGGTTGTGGTGTATATATTTTGTGTTTGGAGAGTGGAGTCTCTCTCTGCTTCCTGATCATGATGTGAGCTGCTTCCCTCCACCACACTCCTTTGCCCTGATGTTCAGCCTCACCATGAGCCCCAAGGAATGGAGCTAGCCTTCTGTGGACTAAGAACTCTGAAACTGTGAGCTCTTAAATAAACTTTTCCTCCTCTACAGCTGTTCTGGTTGGGTCCTGTTAGTCACAGGAGCAAAATAGCTGACTAAAACATGCATGCACACTTAGGACTTCTTAAAATAAGTGTTTATCTAATTTTTTTTTTCAATTTTTGCAGTCAGGATCTTAAAATTTCTTCAACATTAAGGATACAAAATTTAATATGTTAATATACTAATTCAGATTATTAATGAAATGAAAGCTAAAATGTTATTTTATTAAATAATAGGAATTGAACATATTTCGACTCTGTGAAGTCATGTTCTCTGTTTTATTTATTGCATACATGATTTTGAAATTTATATTTACATTTATTTTGTTGTTTTTATTAGTGCATTATACTTATACATAATATTGGGTTTTATATTGACATTATCATACATGTGTAGAGTATAATTTGCCCTGATTCAATCCTCAGTACTTTTTCCCTCCCTTCTCCCTCCTCCCACTCACCTTCCTCTACTTTACTGGCCTTTCTTCTATTTATTGATGGAAACATTATATTTTTAATTAGTGCTTTAGAGACAACGTTAAAGTGAAGCTCACTGTGATATATTCATATATTTACACAGGATAGCTTAGGCAATTTCATTCCACCATTTCTCCCTTATTCTATCTCTCCTCCCTTCTTCTCAATTCCCTTCATCAGTTCTACTATTTTCCTTCTGTTTTCCTCAAATTTCCCTGACCCCATTTTTTCCTTATTTTGGGAACAGCTTCTGCTTATGAGAAAAACAGATGACCCTTGACCTTCTGAATCTGGCTTATTTCACTTAGCATGATGTTTTCCAGTTCCATCCATTTACCATTGCCAGTTCCCTTCTTCTTTGTGGCTGAGTAATACTTCATTGTTTATATATGACACATTTTCTTAATCCATTAATCTGTTGACAGCCATGTGGGCTGGTTCCACTACTTTGTTATTGTGAATTGTGCTACCATAAAAATTAATGTGAGTGCATCACTGCAGTATTCTAATTTTAGTAATTTGGGGTAAATGCAGAGGAGTGGGATAGATATGTGATATGATGGTTCCATTCCTAGGTTTTTTGAGGAGTCTCCATACTGCATTCCAGAATGATTGTACTAATTTGCAATCCCACCAACAATGTGTGAGGTTACCTTTTCACCATATCATTGCCAGCATTTAATATTACTTGTAGTCTTGATGATTGCCACTTTAACTGGAATGAGATGAAATCTCAATGTAGTTTTAATTTGCATTTCCCTGATTGCTAGGGATGTTGAACATGTCTTTCTCATAAATTTGATGGCCATTTGTATTTCTTCTTGAGAAGAAAGAAGAACTAAAGTGACACTTCTCACTTCTTTGAGAAGTGTCACTTTAGTTCTTTTGCCCATTTATGATTAGAATGTTTTTCTGATGTGTTTTGAGTTCTGTATATATTCTGAATATTAATCCTCTTCCAGAGGAGTAGTTGCCAAAGATCTCCCATTCTGTAGGCTCTCTCTTTCCACTCTTAATTGTTTCCTTTGCTGTGCAAACCTTTTTATTTTTACTTTAATTTAATGTTGTCCACTTACTGATTTTTGGTTTCATTTCCTGAATTTTGGACACCTTGTTAAGGAAGTCAGTGCATGTATCAATATGTTGGTGTATTTAGCCTATGTTTTCTTACAGCATTTGCAAAATTTCTGGTCTAATTCCTAAGACTTTGATCTATTTTCAGTTGACTTTTGTGTAGGGTGAAATACAGAGATCTGTTTTCATTCTTCTATATATTGATATCCAGTTTTCCCAGCACCATTTGTGTAAAAGGCTATCTTTTCTCCAATTGATGCTTATAATGAAGACAATGGCATGTTTAGAAAGCCAGAAATCATCCTAAAATCTTATCATAGATGATAATAGATATTCTAATCCATTTAATGTCCTATTATTTTAATATAATGTTCAATGACTAGATATATTGTGCAATTTGAGACAGTTGGTTCCATGTAAGACAAAAAGAATGCATTCTCATAAAAAGATTATAGAATCATAAAAACCAATCATGATTCAATATACTTTAAATTTTAAGATAGTCTCTATGTTATAATGTTTATAAAACAAAAATTAGTGCCGAGTACAATGTAAAGCTATATTTTAAACAAATCTAACAAGAGTTCATGCAAGTGTTGAATATTAGGAAATGGTAGGAATATAATTGGTTATTCTATTTCAGGGAAGGAATAATTTACATTATTAGGTAAATATTTAAATTTAACTTTTTTATTTTTTAAATTAGAGAGTTCTTATTGAAAAATGAGTACAAATATATTCAAAATAACTGTTATGGTCATAAATAGCAGTATCCATCTTCCCAGAATATGATGAAAGAGTATGAATGTTAAGTAGAAGACATTACATTTACATAAAATTATTAACTAAAGATATAAACAAATGTACTTGAGAGGAGTGGACTTTGTCTAAAGGAGTTTACCTTACTAGTGATTTTCCAGAAAGGAATGACTGGCCATATGCTCCTCCCTTATTTAGTTAACTTGACTGATATAAAAGACAAAACAGATGAAAATAAATAAAAAGCCATATTCCATAGTGAACATTTATTCCAGGAAAATAATGACTTTTCCTTTGCAACATCAATGTCATCAGAACTTTCCTGAATTCTAACTTTCCAACTTTTTGGGGATGACTGTTTCATAATTTGCATAGTTTGTGTGTTAGCTTGGTGTCACTGTGACCAAAATACCTGAGAAAAACAACTTAGATGACAAAAAGTTTATTTGGGCTCATGGTTCTAGAATTTTAGCCCTTGATATGCTGACTCCATAGCTCTGGGCTTGAGGTGAGGCAGAACATTATGGCAGAGGAAAGTAGTTCAGAACATGACAGTCAGAAAGCAGAGCAGGTGGCCAGGGGGAAGGAGAACACCACCAGGGCACTCCCCCCAGTCACCTACTCCTTTCAGCTTAGACCTACCTCTCAGTAGTCTATCCAGCTTTCCATGGATTAATCCATCCAATAGATGACTTCACTGATGAGGTCAGAGCATAAATTAGCTCATCATTTCCCAAAAACCCCACCTTTAAACCTTGCTGTATTGATGTTTTAGTCAGCTTTTTTGCCGCTATGACCAAGAGACCTGGCAACAAGAATGCTAGAAGAGGAAAAATGTATTTGGGGTTCACAGTCTTGGAGGCCTCAGCTCATAGATGGCCAACTCGATCCCTCAGGGATGAAGGTGAGGCAGAATATCATGGCAGAAGAGCGTGATAGAGGGAAGCACCTCAAGACATCACATTAGGAAGGGAAGAGAGAGAGAGAGAGAGAGAGAGAGAGAGAGAGAGAATAGAGAGAGAGAATGCTCTGCTCAATAAACACAAAATATAACCCCCAAAGGCATGCTCTCAAGGATCATCTGCTCTAGGCACACTCTGCCTACAATTACCACCCAATTAATCCCTATCAGGGGATTAATTCACTGACTGGGTCAAGGCTCTCATACCCAATCACTTTACCTCTAAACCTTCTTGCTTTGTTTCACATGTTAGCTTTTGGGGGACACCTCACATTCAATCCATAACCATTAGGCACCATATTTACAAAACATGAGCTTTGGTGAGACATTCCAGACACAAACCATAGCAGTGTATCTTTGGATCAAAGGTAGAGGAGTGGTAACATGTTCTTTAAAATGTACTCTACTCTCACAAAAATATGCTGCCACATTAAAGAGAACAAACTTTATATATGAATAAGTGACATGGAAATTAACTCCACTGTGCATATGTGCCACTTCCATTTCAAGGAACATTAGTCATATATTCACATTGCATTCCTGAACTTCTCTGAATTACGTGTTATTTTCTATTTTTTTTCTGATGGATTTTGTGTCCACTCAGCAGAGAAGATGTTTTCCTCTTTTTTTATGAACACTTTAGCAAGTGCCTTGCCTCCCACAATGTGGGAAATCACTGTTCTGCCATGATGTGGTTTTACTACCCCCTGAAGAACACAGAAGTGTGAAAGGCTGAAATAAAACTACATGTGTGCTTTGTTTTGTTTCTTCTTATGCCACAAATAAAAGACTACTGTGGTTGCCCTTTTCTAAATTTTCTACTCTTCCACAAATAATTGAAATATGATGAAGAGTAACTGCACACAAATATTTTATGATTAATATTAAAATTAATCATTTATGCCTATGTGTATATGTGTGTGCATGTGCGTATTCAAGTTAAGGTTAATTTCAAACTCTGCCAGATGGGTACCAGTATTGCAAAAGTACTTTTCTTGTATCTAGAAAAACCTCTTGTGTCCTTTTATGAAAACATTTTTATTCAAATGTACATTTAAAGAACAAATGCTATTTTATGGAAACCAAAAACGTTGGCAAAATACACAACATTACAAAAAATGATTTCAGAATTCCTCACTAGAAAATGAGTTTATTAACAAAAAAAAATTTGAACCACATATCTCAGTAGGATTTTATGAGAAATACTATTTTTTTCTATATGAATGCACTTACCCAAAGACAGCACCCCTTAAAAGTTCAGTAGATATTTACATATTTTTGAAGTGAAAATAGCAAAAATATTGTGATTTGAAAAGAAATCTTAAGATGAATCATAAAATAAGGAATTCAAATAGCATCTGGCCTCATCATAGATTTGTGGTATTTCTTCCTAAACATGTTGAAATATATTTGCCCAACATGCAAACATACAAATTAATAAGTTACAGCAGTTAACCTAGGGAAGCCTAAATATTTTCTTGGTAGGGAGTTACCAGTATATTTCTAGGTCCCCAATGCATTCTAGCCTATATATAATATCACTTCTTCTGAAGTAAAAATCAATTCACCTTCAACCTGCTAGGGATTTCTGTTTTGGAATCCCAGATAATTTTGCCATACTATTATCTTTTAAATTGTTGGATATTCTGGAAATTTTAACATCTGATGGTGATTGGTTTCTCATACTTATGGCTTTCTTCTGTTCTCTCTTCCTTGATCCAATCTCACTCCCTTTAAGTCCTTCTCAACCCCTTCATTGGGAAACTCTATAAATATATTTAAAAAGTAAAGCAAAGAAGAAACCAAGGCATTTTTAGCATCCTCTCAGAACAGGGGTAGTGTAATCCTGTATCTGCTCCAAGTTTGTCCTCACAGACAAACCCACTGAGTGGCTGTTTCTGTCTTCCAGATCTCAATTGCTTTGGGGATAAGAAATAGGATATTGTTCCAAATGCCCTTAAGTTCCATTGCAAACCCACAGTGAAAATAATTCAACTTACCTTTTCCATGTCCATTCTGTACCCAATGTGGGCTAATATCCTAACCACTCATTCTCCTTGGGTGACTATTTTAGGAATCCTGCTCAAACTCATTTTCAAAGTCTTCTTAAAATTAAATTTCTGAACAGTGACATCATTCTTATTCTTTAACTTCACTCACATTGTTTATGGTGTCAGTTCAGTTGGTTGCCACCTTAACTTACCTTGTGAATGGTTTTCACTAAGACTGGGAGAAAGCGCAAATTTCTTAGCAAACTTTTCAAAGCCATTCATTATTTTATCTGATTCTTGTGGATCTGTGTAGCCACTCTGCAGCTCTTTCTGTCAGCTGTCTGTATCAGCTGCACTGGGTTATGTTCAGGTCTGTGGGAACACACTTCATGGGGTGTGGGGGACTTAGCTGATTTCCACTGTCCTGGGAATGGGTCTTTCACTGACAGAGTCACCTGCCACTTGACCTACCTGGTAATCGTCATTCCTGCTGAAACTCAAATGGCATATTACATGGTCTCCTTCCATATGCTTTTCTAGACTACACAGGTGTTTCTCCTATTTTTCCTTTGACTGCTATATGAATATTACTCTCATAGATTTTTCTCACTTGTTAGATTGCTTTCTTATGTGTTTATCTGATTAATTTTCATATCTACATATATTTTGTTTACTATTGTATTCCCATTCTCATTCAAAGTGATTTGCATATCACATGTGTAAATACTAATATGTTCATATGTGCACAGAAAAAATAATAATAGTTGCTGCATATTTAATCCCTTAGAATGCACTAGACAACAATGTAAAATTTTTTAGTACATTTCCTCTCCTTCCTTGCATTGAGTACATGAGCTCTAAATTTGTATTTTCATTTATAGATTAGTAAATTGAGATAATAAGATGCTGGGGACTTGATACATATCACACAAGAGTTAGAGATGTAAATAAGTTTTAAATCTCACCATCTGGCATGAAAATCCAAATATAGTAAACCAATATAAGCTACATTTTTCAATCAATATCCTCATGACTCATTTAGATTACTCATAAAGTGTGTAATGCTAAGACCCTTCCATCTTTATAATCAGCAGGTTCACCAAGTTTTCATTGACTTTAACCACTTGGTGTATGTGGTGCTTCAGCTAGGAATAGATATAACTGTATCCAAGAACCAAAGATACAAAGGTTTAGTGGTTAAAGACAAAAATAATTATCGTCATTAAATGTTAGATATGGGCATTCAATTATGTTTCACAAAATTCTCAGGCACTGAAGTGTCCTCTGTGTATGTTTTGTTATTATTTGTTTTGTTTTGGGCTCACTTTGTAAGACCTGTGTTCCCAAGGTCACCTCACTTATTTAAGTTGTTCCAGATCGAGTCATTGGAAGGAAAGTGGACATTAGAATATTCCAAGAAGATTAATGTCACTTCTATACTAGATCCATAACTGGATACAATGGGGAAATCTTATGAGATAATTTGTGACGTCTGGCTTGCTAGATTTTATGTATTTTTTTTAACGTTTTTTACCTATAGTTAAGGAGTTAGTGGTCCCAAAGAATCTTTGAGGAGCTCTTAATATTTAACTTACATAAAAATTTTGAGCATCTCTCCTGTAAGAAATAACTGGAGTTTGGTATTATAATGAAGTTAAGAAAAGCATGTCCATTTTCTCAAAGAACTTCTAACTTAGTAAAATAAAGTTGAAAATAGCTATGTAATTCAAGTCAGACATCAAATATATAACATAAAATGGGCCAAATATGTGCAAGGGTAGCCCAGGATAAGTTAACTTTCCCATCCACTGGTGTCAGAGAGTTACTTGTGATGAATGATTCATCCTTTTTCCTATTCACTTTTAGCCATTGTCTTCATTTGGAAATGTTCTTCAAACAAAATAACAATGCACTGTTACATTATATACCTTGTCGAGCTTGGTTTTACTTACTGATTCCCATTATGGAGGGCAGATGTTATACACACGTAGCTTCACCATTTTGACATTTTTGTATTACTTAATGTTCATCCATTAGCACGAATCCCATTAGCTTTGCATCACAGAACTGATCACAGAATTCTTTGAGGTCAGATCCACATCAATAGAGACTCAATCTAAATTGCAGCATTTAAATCTAGGAAGGATCATAAAATACCATTTTGTACTGCTCCTTATTTTACAAATTAAAAAGCAGAGACCCACCAATTTATCTAGAAGCCTAAATTAATTTCCCATATTTTCAACTCAGTATATTCCCATGCTTTCCAAAGTATATTTTATAGCTAATCTGGTCTATGGAATCCAAACTTGAATTTCCACGTATATTTGGAAAAACTACAGATATGTAGTATATAGTGCATACTAGAATTATTTCTTTCATATTTTCAATATGATTGTTTAGATGATAATTTTAGTATTTATCAAATGTTGTTATTAAATACATCTCTTTAATTAGACCTTTTTCTTGATACTTTGCATAAAAAGTTTCTGAGTATTCCTTCATTAGTATGGATATACCAGATTGGGCCACCCTTTCACCATATTTCCACAGAGAGAAATAACATATCAAATTCCTATTTTTGTTTTAATTTTCTTTCAGTCACAGTACAAGTTAATCACATCCCCAGTGCCAGAGTCCAGAGTCATTTATCAATTGTGAATTAACTCTCAGATTTAGAGATGTATTTGGTTTGATGCATCATGAAACTAAATCTCCAAAAGATCTAATTATACAATTTCTATATTATCAATTCAGCTGCACTATTGCTCACTCATCAAAAGTTGGAAACTGAGTATTAGCAAAAGTTTTACACACACATACACTTTTTTTCCCCCTTAGAGGATTTAATTTTGGAAATTATCAGAATGGAATTTAAGAAATCTTGGGTCTAGTTTGTGATGTGACTGACTAAATTATCTTGACTCATTAATGTCACCTCCATGGATATCAGTTTCTTTATTTAAAAATTAACAAGACTCGACAACATTTTTGCAAGGTACTTTGACCATGTTTAACCATAATCAATAAACTTCTGTGAACTCTTATAATAAGCTGGATTCTATAAAAACGAAGAGGAATGAACCCTGTCACTGTCGTTTAAGGTTCGATACTGTTGTGGAGGAATGGGGAGAGCTATCACACACGGAGGCACATCTAAGACCTCAATTCACAGAGCTGACAACTATATTTCAGGATCCAGTAATACACTTCATGTGTGCAGAAGTTCAATGTTATCAGTACACAATCAGGATAATATGTCTTAGGAGTCAAAGCTACTAATAAAGTCCACACGGTATTAATATAAGAATCAGATGAACAATTTATTGATGTAGAGCAAAGTTGTAATCACTGAGTTATCAATTTAATTTACTTGACCCATGCAGTTTTTCTGTTTTAGAGAGTTTACATAGGAAACTAAATTGTAATTCAAGAACTGCTTCTCAAGCATGGAAGAACAGAAGTAGAACTAGGTATTTTATAAAAAGTATATGAGAAAAAAAGGGAACAGAAATAACTTCATGAGTTTATGTCTCTCAAAATAGTCCACAAATTCTTTGTTCCTGGATTCAGGAAATAGGAAACCTGTGGCAGAATGTAAACTGAAATCTCAACTCACCTGAGTAGCATCAGGTATCTTATTGGTCTAATTGATTTGAATTATAACTCAAGCTCCTTCTCTCATGGTGGACCAGTAGCACACTTTGTAGACCCCAATTTAGATAGCATTAGAATGGAGGACCATTTCATGTGAAGCAATGGAAACATGATGACCATAATTTGCTATTTTATACCTGCTTTTCTGACCTTCATATTTAAAGGCCTTTACCTTGCAACAAGTTCTTTCATCAGAGTAAATGAAAACTGTTAGGAACAACTTTTTTTTACCATATAAATAACACTCATAACATTGATACTCCTAAATTTCTTCACCTTAAATAGCAGAACCTGCTAATAAGTAGCATGCCTATTTACCCTCTTCCATGAGAGCCTCCTCAAATCCAAATGTCCATCACCCACCTGCTTTACCTAAGGCCTCTCTCTGAACAAAAGCCCTCTCTGAACAGGGGACTGGAAGAGAAATGCAGATGGCCAGTGCTGGGGGCCAGTACCCTTCGGGAGCTGCTCTGGGTTAGTGACTGTTAGAAGTTCGTGTGTTCACCCAGCCCTCCTTTTGACCCCTCTTGGGCCTGTGTTTAAATGGATTCCTAAAATTCTCCATCAGGATTGTGTTCATTTGGTCCACAGTTGGATCCTGCTCGCACCCTTTATTTCCTTTCTCCCCTTCCTATTTCATCTCCCTATGGTCCTAGCACTGCTCATGGAATTCCTTTCCCCATAGTCCCTTTGCACTATATTCTGTCTCCGTGTCTGCCTCTGGACAAACAGAAATCAACACAATTAGAAAGGATTCACTGAGCTCTTTAAATTAGTGAATTGTTTAAACGGTTTTATCTCATTTTTTTCTAATTTGACAAGGGTCTTCATATTGTTTTTGCTTACTGCTTTAAAATATTGTTCAAGTAATTGCTGGTAGAATTGCAAATTGGTACAGTCACTCTGGAAAGAAGTATGGAGACTCCTCGGAAAACTTGGAATGGATCCACTTTTTGACCCAGCTATCCCACTTCTTGGTTTATACCCAAACAACTTAAAATTAGCATTCTACAGTAACAAATCCACATCAATGTTTACAGCAGTTCAATTCACAATTGCTAGACTGTGGAACCTACCTAGATGCCCTTCAACAGATGAATGGATAAAGAAGCTGTGGTGTATATACATAATGGAATACTACTCAGCCATAAAGAAGAATAATATTATGGCATTTGCAGATAAATGGATGGAATTGGAGAATATCATGCTAAGTGAAGTAAGCCAATCCCAAAAATCAAAGGCCGAATGTTTTCCCTGATAAGTAGATGATGATATAGAATCTTATTAAGGGGGCAGTGAGAGAAAAATGGAGGAACAAATGGAGGAGATTAGGAAGAGAGAAGTGAGAGGGGGAGGGGTGGGGGTATGAAAAATGGTGGAATGAGAGAGACATCATTACCTTATGTACATGTATGATTAACAAGAATGATATGAATGAACATCATGCATAACCATAGAAATGAGAATTTGCACCCCATATGTGTACAATGAATCAAAATGAAGTCTGTAAAAATTTAAAAATAAAAACAAAAAAGTAAATACCATAATTTTGACAAATAAACATCGTCTATTTGGAAAAAAAAAGAATAAACTTAAAATTCTGAATGACAGTTTCTCATTGAACTTAGATAACTGTCTCAGAGATTCAAAAGCAAGATCATTAGAAAAAATGGGTGGTGTAAAAGGGAAACTTTACAGACAAATTGGGTGTTAAGCAGGTTTTGAAGATGTCTGTGCACGTAGGCATATTTTGCATTTGGGGACCAACACACTTAGACTGTGATTGGTCGGAAGGCTACATGAGGATTTGTAGATGATATTTATGCTACTTTTTCAAATTTTTAATGTTTTTCATTTCGCCTAATTAGTTATGCATGACAGTTGAATGACTTTTGACACGTCATACATACATGGAGTAACTTCTCTTTTGTCTGGTTGTACATGATGTAGATAATATTTTAAAAGTGAAGAAAGCATATTGCCAGAACTATGCACAAATGTCTGAGAATACAACTAACATACATGATGGAGTACTACTGATTTTTTTTATAATATAGAAGAATCACATTGTAAATGAAACTGTATTCTAGTTACATCAATCTGACATCCGCAAACAGCACTATGAGTGAGAGAAGCTAGAGTAAAAGACAGTTGATCTGTGGTTAAAACTGACACGCAGAAACATTTTTCCCAATACCTAGGTGTGTCATATTTAGGGCTCAGGCATAATTCTGGAAAAACTGAGCATATTCCCAAAAAGAGATTAGAAAGACAGGACAGATCAGACAAAGATCGCCTTCAAGCAACAAGACACTAAACAGGAATCGAGCAGAGGCCCAAGCATATGGGCCTCGATCACACATCATTACATATGAGCACAGTCCCCAGGGGCTCTGAGAGCTGTTCTCATCCAGGTTTAAAATCAGCCATGGAAATGGGTTTTCTATCTAGGGATGAAATTGGCAAAGACCACAGTCCCAGAAGAGCAGCCACACTAGAGAGCTCAGGCCTAGGAACACAAGCATGCCCTGGAAGCAGAGAGATAAAGTGGGGATGAGGGACTAAATGCAGATCAAGACAAGTACACCAAGGCATCCAGCACAGTATCAGAATCCTAGAAATGAAGTCGAGGTCAGGCAAGAGAACACAACTTAATTCCATATACAAGTGATTTCCAATAAAATACATGTACACGTTTCATTACAGTATCTTATTCATGTGACAGACTTGAAGCAGTCTGTCCCCTTCAGAGGGGTTATAAAATTTAATAAGTGAGCCATATATAAAAATATATATCATTACACCAGTTGGTAATACACAGAAAAAGTTAGAAGAGCAATGTAAGGGTTAAGCCATTTAAAGCTCAGCAAAAAAGACAGATGGCTTGGGTTTAAATCTTAGCTCTGCCATGGGGAAAGTGACACATTTGCTAAGTTTCAGATAGTTATTGGGGAGATTTCTCTTTTTTTTTTTTTGGAACTGGGGATTGAACTCAGGGGCACTTGGCCACTGAGCCACATCCCCAGCCCTATTTTGTATTTTATTTAGAGACAGGGTCTCACTGAGTTGCTTAGGGCCTCCCTAAGTTGCTGAGTCTGGCTTTGAACTTGCAATCCTCCTGCCTTGGCCTCCAGAACCTCTGGGGTTCTAGGGTGTGCCACCATGCCCAGCTTACTGTGGAGATTTAAAGTAAACAGTAGATACAAAATTCTTAACACAAAAACAAGTATTAATATCCACCAGTACAAACTGATAAGGGATCGCCTGGAGTAATCCAAAGTTAGGTTCACTAACCTGCTGCAGCAGGGAGAAAAGGCACACAGGGAAACCACGAGGAGTGTCTGTGAGCAGGATTTAGAATAGATCTAACTCCAGTTTTGGTGTAGGAAGAATTTCAAGAAGTAAGGAATTTTTCTAGATTTTATGCTTTCTAGGTGGGGCAAATTTCATAATTAGGTTTCATAATTTTAATGCAAAAGGAATAAAGCTTTATTGCAGGTGAAGAAAAGTAGTGACATCTGTTAGGCAAAGGGGACGTGTCTGGTTACTTGTTCAATTGTATGGTGTTGTCTCTGTGTTCAGACATGATGACCAGGAGGCTTTGTTTAGTCTTCTTGCACCCTGGTCACAGGGTAGCCCTGCTGAGTATCTTTTGAAACTCCTTCACCTTCTGCAGCAGACAAGCTTCTACAACAGTCCCCATGTATCCAGGCCTCCTGATACTCATGCCCTTGGGTAGTTCCCTCCCTTTGATATGGGTGTCCTGGGAATCACCCAGAAAGCAACAAGTGGCCCTCAAAGAGTAGGAGAAACCAGACTTTATTTTACCCTGGAGGGGCCAGAGAAGATTAGCATTCCAAAATTCTGAGCACCCCTGATCAGTTTTTCATAAAATTTGTAGGCTGTCTAGTGTATAAAATATTTAGTCCAAACATAGTACGTAATAGGACACAAAATTTCAAAAAACAGTATATGATTGAGTGGGAACTGTTTACCAAAGCAGACAGTGATAGGGGAAGCTGGCTTACAAGGTCTTCCGTATCTCTAGCCTTGAGTCCTGAGATTTCACAGGGGCATTTACATTTGAAAGGGATGTGGGTAGGTCCCAGGGAAAGTCCTTTACTTTCCAAAAGGAAGGAGTAAGTGGTGCTAATTAGTTTTCCTGAAACCCAGATGGCAGGAACTGAGGAAGGGAAACTCTCACTCTCCCTCTCCCATTCTTACAGAGAGCATCCTCAGTTTACTTTATATCCAGGCCTGGGTCAGTTGTCCACTACATGGGAAGATCCCTAACTTTTTTCAAAGGAATAGAATGTATCAAAAGTATAGAGTGTCACTTCCAAGATTAGGTTGTAGAGATTCTGACTTCCGTTACGTTAGCTCTTTCTCTTTTGCTAGCTTTCTTTTACTCTTTCCCTTGACTTTTGGTCTGGTCTCTGCGAGGAAGAAATGTCCCACATTGGAGACAATCACGTGGCCAGGAACTGGCAGTGGTTCCTAGCCAACAGTCAGTGAGGCATTGAGGCCCTTGGCTGGCACCTGACATGAGCTCTGAGCTCATGACATACTCAGCCAGATGAGAAAGTTTATGTCTGGAGCACTGGACCACACAAATATCATCATATAGTCTTTGCTAACTATGTGATTTAGGGTGAATATCGGATGTTTTTCTTGGAGGTTGAGTAGCTGAGGACTGTTCTGCACAGGCTGCCTCTCTGTGCATCTGAGCCCTAGCAGAAATCCTGGGCATCCAGCCTCCTGAGGAGAGTTCCCCTGGTAAATAACAATCTGCATATGTTGTTACACTTTGTTGCTCTGAGAACAAAGGATGCCCAAGGATTGGAGAGAGTACCCAGAAGCTAGTGCCTACTGTCTCCTAGATTTCTTGCTATGCACCTTATCCTTGTGCTGATGTTAATTTCCATTATTTCACCATGATCATGAGCATACTAGGTACTCTGAGTCCTACAAATCCATCCAGCAAAATCCATCCTAGAGACTCCAGATGGGCTTGGCTCCTGAACAAAGTCACAGAGCAAAGGATACTTGTCTCTTGCCTGGTTTCTTGACTTCTTAAAAAGAATTTCCAAGTGCATATAAAAAGTGCAGAGTAAATATTAGCATAATAATTTTCTTTAAAAGTACTCAACTCTACCTCCTGATAGCACAAAGGGAGACAAGGCCCTGCTAAGTTTTAAACATTCTTTGAACAGCAGCTGAAGGAAAAGCCAACCCATAATCAGGGGAAAGCCACTGCAAAGGGACATGTGCAGGAAGATATGTGGAAAATTAATGTGATTACAAATGTTTCCATTCTGGAGGGCCCCAGATAAACATGGCTGTGGTAAAGTCAAAGATGTTCTGAGTGGGGAGATGTAAAAA
>JAJEJO010053347.1:55844-86898 GCA_020662805.1 Glaucomys volans | reverse complement strand
GAGTCCCTCTCATAATTTGACTCTTCCATTTCATCTTCCTCATCCAGTTTGGTTTTAGTTTTTAAGAGTCATGTGATTGTATTGGACCAATTGGGTAATTAGGTTAAACTTATTGGAAGATCATCTGATCAATAACCTTGTTTCCTGCTTTACAATGTGAGGTAATATATTTATAGGTTCTGGGGTTAGGTTGGACACATCTTTTGGTGGGCAGGGTGATTACCCTACCCACACACATGCCTAGCCCTTTGGTGGCTTCCTGTTGCCTATGACCTGTATGTAAGGTTTTCGAGATCCCACCCTGTTCATCACAGGCCATGTCTTTTATGGTTAATGTCTCTGTGTGTATTCTCTTCTTAGAAACCTCTCTCTTTTTGAGTTAACCTTCAAGACTCAGGTCAGATATCAGCAGCTTTGAATCACAGGAGAAAGAGAGATTGTACTTTCTATTCCCAAAGCACCATGATTAGAGCACTTACTGTGTCGTGGTGATGATTTTGCTTCACGTTTGTTTTAACTGCTAGGCTGGGATGCTTTCAAGGGCACAGGACATATTTTATTCAATTTCATATTTTTTTGAATCTAGTGTAGGATCAAGCATACAGTGAGCCCTTTAAAAAAGACTGATTGAATTTGTCAATGAACAGTGATTTTCACTGGCAATGAAGTCATACCCATTGAACAGTAGCCAATCAAATTCTAAAGTGTGATGTAGGGCAGGTTCATCGTCCTTGGTTCAGTATGGATACCAGTTCTGAAATCAGATGATGCTTTCAGCATCCAGGTGGGTGGAGACAGGCTCAGTAATGCTGCCTAGAAGAAGTGTTTCTATGATGACCTTTTCTACATTCTGAAGTAAGAGCATAGGCCTGGGTGTCAGCATACCCACATGGTATTTCTAACCTCTTGGATGGCCCTTTCCTTACAAATAAAAATAAAAGAAGATTCAGTTTCTTTTTAAACTATTTAGGGAGTGCTTAATCCATCCCAATGCTTGGTTGATTAAGAAATGGTTCCCATCCTTGACGAATTTCATCGGGTAACATTGCTATTATGGCCTGGTCAATTTAATCCATCTCTGATAATCCACAGTGCATTTGTCTTTTCCTTCCTATAGAACCATTTGAGAAGATAGGTGACAACTTCAATCAACTTTAAACTAATAAGTGTGGGAGGTCATTGTTTGGGAAACATACTTGATAGAGCTATGCTGCTTTTGGCCAGGAGGTAAATCTGAGACCTGACTAGTGTCTCCATTGCTGAGGGGACTGGCTATATTTGCTTCCTAACATCAATGAGATGCCAGAAACAACTTTGCACGCTTTTGATTTCATCCTGGGTCTCTGCAAGCAGTAACTGGATTTCAAAGGTGAATCAGCTTTTTAACATTCAAGGGTGGCTTGAACATTGTGATCCTAGTCTTGCTCTTTGCTCTCTCCCCTTAACCCCCCTCCGACTTTCCCTTCCTTCTCTTTTCCTGGTTACCTCTTTGCCTCTTAGTCTACATTGAGACCCCTACTAGGAAGTGCTTCTTGAGTCTTAAAGTTTTCCTTAAAACAATAAAGAGAAGAGTTTGATATCTCTTGTTACAGAGTTTTAGAAAGGCAATTTTGGCCTGGCATGGTGGCTCATACCTGTAATCCCAAATGACTTAGCAAGTAGAGGCAGGAGGATCACAGGTTTTAAAGACAGCCTCGGCAAAATAGTGAGCCCCGTCTCAGATTAAAATTAAGCAATCACACAGAAAAAACAAGGATTGGGGTGCAGCTCAGTGGTAGTGGACCCTTGGTTTCAATCTCCAATGTCCATGTCTCTCTCATACACATACATAGCAGAATTTGTGTTAAATTAACATTCACCATACTGCATTTTGGTGTTTTCCAATACAAATGTGATACTGACCTCTGTCTTCTCTGTTTGTGCAGAAGTAGCATTAACCCTGTGCTCAATCGTCCATCAATACAGTTACAGTTAAATTGCTTGACGTCTGATGGTGCTGTGCTTACAGAGCAAATAGTGTAGATTTTGTTTCTGAAGATTGATCATTTATTGATCAGTTGACAGGTTTTTCCTCTTTGATCCTTACCCTGATGAAGAACTTTTCACTTTTGTATAAAGCTATGCATTTCAATAAGCCTCTGTTAAGATGCATACGGATAGGTCTTTACAGTGTCGCCCACCTCTCTCATTTTGTTGTTGAAGAATTAATTCCCATGGTGGATTAAAAGACTGAAATATAGAGATTTGGTCTAATGTCTCTTTATGTGGAACTTTGATAATTTTTGTCTGATAGAGAATTAGTTTGTAATATACATGAGTAGTTGTAAATTTTATTGAAAGATTCATATTCTTTGGTTTGAAAGAGAGGTAGGTAGTAGGTTTAGAAACAGTTTATTGGAGACCTTCTGTAGGTCCCATTCTTCTAGTTATAATTTTCATGTTAGGGGTGATACATGTTAAATAGCTTGCTTTTAGGATCTGGGTTGAGAAATCTGCTGATAACCGTATTGGTTTCCCCCTGAATGTAATTTGATTTTTTCTCTCACAGTCTTTAAAATTCTATCTTTATTTTGCATGTTAGGAACTTTCATTATAATATGCCTTGGTGTGGATCTGTTGTAGTTTTGTCCATTTGGTGTCCTGTAAGCCTCTTGTATTTGATTTTCCATTTCATTCTTCAGATTTGGGAAATTTTCTGATATTATTTCATTGAATAGATTATTCATTCCTTTGGTTTGTACCTCTGTGCCTTCCTCAATCCCAATAATTCTTAAATTTGGTCTTTTCATGATATTTCATAATTCTTGTAGGTTCTGTTCATGAATTCTTACCATATTCTCTGTTTGGTCAACTTTGTTTTCAAAATTAAATATTTTGTCTTCAATGTCTGAGGTTCTGTCTTCCAAGTGATCTAGCCTGTTAGTTATGCTTTCTATTGAGTTTTTAATTTGGTTTATTGTTTCCTTCATTTCAAGGATTTTTGTTTGTTTGTTTTTTCGAATCTCTATCTCTATTGAAATGATCTTTTGCACCCTGTATTTGTTCTTTTAACTGTTGATTGGTGGGATCATTCATTGCCTGCATTTGCTTTCTTATCTCATCATTTGTTTCTCTGATCATTTTAACTATGTGCATTCTGAACTCCCTTTCTGACATTTCTTCTGCCCTGTTGTCATTGGATTCTGTTGATGTAGCATCTAGGTTTGTTTGGGACAATTTCTTTCCTTATTTTCTCATGTTGTTCATGTATCTTCCCCTCTATCAGTGAAAATCTGAGGTATTGCAGTTTCCCCCTATAGATTTATGGTGTCCCTGCAGGTTTCCATACCTCACACAGGTACTCTAGGCTGGCCTCCCTGGCACGGAGATCTCACGTGTCTGTGCTGGGCTGAGCCTGATGTCTGTCTCTAGGCCCACCTCCAAGCAGGAAGTCTGGTGGGGCACTGCTGGGCTAGGCGGGTCTTAGACCTCTGGGCGGGCCTCACCCTGGCATGGAAAACCCATGGGGTGCCCTAGGCTGGCCTCCCAGGTGCGGAAGTCTCACGCATCTGCACTAGGACGACCAGTTGGGGTGATATCACGCAAATCAAGTTAAATTCATCTTTGGAGACTTTGTTTTCTTTCCCAGGTAGCAGACCTAGAGTCCAAGGAGTCCAAAAGTTCTTTTGTTTCCCAAATGATAGCAAAAAGCATCCAGTGCCATCCCAAAGTGGAAGGAAAGGGAGAGACCAAAATTAGTGTAATTTGGTCAGCTTTTCTGCTGTCTTAGTTCCAGGGTCAGGTAGCTGCAATTGGCTAATGCCAAAATGGTGCACTTTCTCCTGCTACAGATCCCCAAAACTGTTACTGGAATTCCAGGCCAGATGCCTGGCTCTAGGGATCCACCATTTGCCCCAAAAACCAAACAGAAAAGGTTATGGTGAAAGGCATTAAAGGCTTGAGCAGGGTGGCACAAGCCTGTAATATCAGCAAATTGGGAGGCTGAGGAAGGAGGATCCCCAGGGTCAAGGTCAACCTAATCAATTTAGAGAAGCCCTATCTCAAAATAAAATAAAAGGGCTTGGGACGTAGATCAATAGTGGTAAAGAGCCCCTGGATTCAAATGCCAGTACCAAAGAAAGGAAAAAAAAAAAAAAAAGCTTGAAAGGAACTTTTATGCTGCACTGAGAAGACTAGGAGATCTGTGTTCTTAACCAATGTTCTGCACATAGGATATTAAGGTCTGATTCATTCTACTATTCTTCCTACTCCCAGAGCCCCTCCCCTCTTCAATCTCTCTACCTAATCTACAGTAACTCCATTCTTCCCTAGCCAACCCCCATTGTGAAATAGCATCCACATACCAAACATTCCACTTTTGGTTTTGGGGGATGGGCTTATTCCACTTAGCGTGCTATTCTCCAGCTCCATCCATTTACAGGCAAATGCCATAATTTCAATCTTCTTTAAGGCTGAGTAACATTCCATCATATATATGATATATGTATATGATACATATATATATATCACATTTTTAAAAATTCATTCATCTGTTGAACGACACCTAGTTTGGTTCCATAGTTTAGTTATTGTGAATTGAGCTGCTGTAAACATTGACATGTCTGCATCACTGTAATATGCTGATTCTAAGTCCTCTGGGTATAAACTGAGATGTGCAATAGCTGGGTCAAATGGTGATTCCATTCCATGTTTTCTAAGGAATCTCCAAACCGCTTTTCATAGTGGTTGCACCAATTTGCAGTCCCACCAGCAATGTACGAATGTACCTTTTCCCCCCCACATCCTCAACAGCATTTATTGTTGTTTGCTTTTTTGATAATTGCCATTCTGACTGGAGTGAGATGAAATCTTAAAGTAGTTTTGATTTGCATTTCTCTAATTGCTAGAGATGTTGGGCATTTTTTTACATATTTGTTGATAGATTGTATTTCTTCTTCTGTGAAGTTTCTGTTCAGTTACTTAGCCCATGTATTGATTGGGTTATTTGTTTTTTGTTTTTTGGTTTTTTTTTTTGGTGTTAAGTTTTTTGAGTTCTTTATATGTCCTAAAGATTAGTGCTCTATCTGAAGTACATGTGGTAAAGATTTTCTTCCATTCTGTAGGCTCTCTATTCATGTTATTGATTGTTTCCTTTGCTGAGGAAAAGCTTTTCAGTTTCAATCCATCCCATTTATTGAGTCTTGATTTTACTTCTTGAGCTTTAGGAGTCTTGTTAAGGAAGTCAGATCCTGAGTCCACACAGTGAATATTTGGGCCTACTTCTTCTTCTAAAGGTCTAGTGCCTAAGTCTTTGATCCACTTGGAGTTGATTTTCATTCAGGGTAAGAGATAGAGGTTTAATTTCATTTTGTTACAATTTATTGTATAGGCCATCTTTTCTCCCTGTTTTTTAGGCCTTTGTTAATATGAGATAACTGTATTTGTGTGTGTTTGTGTCTGTGTCTTCAATTTTGTACCATTAGTCTACGTGTCTGCTTTGGTGCCCATCCCATGCCATAAGGACTGGAATGAAAGAAAAAGAGACAATATCAATTTTAATTCCAAAGCTTGAAAGTACACAGGTTGTCAAGTAGTAAATGACTTAAGAGATCTGAGATCCCTAACCTGGCAGTGTGGAAAGGCATAAATAAATCTTCTTTATATCATAGGGATTCTCCCAAGGCTCAAAAATGACTGATATCTATTTAAGAGTGGAATGAAGGAAGGGGAACTCAGATTTGGGGGAAAGACCAAATGCCTAAGAAGCAAATTAATACTTCATTATCTTTTCTATTTTGCATAACCAGGAAATTCTTTTCTCTTGCCCAATTCTAGCAAAAGGCAGGAGGTTTGTTCCTGGAGTGGTTAAGGCAGAAGCCCCTGGACTGGGTGAATTAAAGGGTCTCTATTACAGTGCTCGTTTGGCAGCTTTTGATGCAGTTGATCACTCTTTCTTCCTTGAAATAGTTTTCTAGCTGGCTTCCACAGAATGGTTTCTCCACCTTCTCCACCTGCCTCAGAGGGCCCTCCTTCTCAGTCTCCTTTGTCAGTTCCTTCTTGTCTCTTTAACTTCTAAATACTGGACCACCACAGGATTCTGTCCTTGGAGCACTTCTCTATCTACTTTATTCCCTAGGAAACTCATCCAAAGTCTCCCCCATTCTCTTCCCTAATACCCAATTCATAGATCCACCCATGACCTTACACAAATATTCCATAGATGTCCCAGATTGAATCATGCAAAGCCAAACCTGCTTGCCCACAATCTTCCCCATCCCAGAAAATGGCATTCCATTCTTCCAGTTGTTTAGGCCAAGAGCCCTTGAGTTGCCTTTGGTTCCTGTCTTTCTGTCCCTTCCTCACCAACAGACTAGTATATCCAGAAAACATACCCAGAATTTAACTATATGTCAGCACCAATTTGGCTAACACCCTCCCTCGTCCAAGACACCATTGTAACTTAACTGGATTATTGTGATCGCCTCCTGACTGGACTCTATTTCATCCTTGCCCCTTGCAGTCTGATTTCTACACAGCAATTCAAGTGGCTCTTCCACCCTTGCTCACTAGGTTAATAGGCTACAGCCGCACTCTTCTGTATTAAGTACTTTGCTTAGTCCCTCTGCTTGGGAGGCTCTTTCTTCAACCATCCACCCCACTAGCTCATGTGTGTCCTTCAGGTGTTTGTTCAATAGCTTCTTCTCAGGAGGGTCTTCTTGGACCACTGTTTAAAGTAGCTTCCCTCTCCCACCCCAGTTCTGTCCTTCCTTTTCCCCCATTCTATTTTTTCATCCATTTTTCACTTTCTCACAAGCAATATTCATTTAATATCTATGCATCTTTCTATTTATCTACCTACCTACCTACCCACCTGTCACCTATCTATTGCTCACCCCTCTTGCATGCTTCACAAAGCCAGGAATTTTTGTGTTTATTTCCTCCTGCCTCCCCATGCTTAAAACAGTGTCTGGCACATGACAAACACTCTGTAAGTGGTGTAAATGAGAAAAGCCAGCCATACTTGAAGTGGGATTAGGAGGACATTTTTATTTTGGAAGTTGAGAATCTTGCCACACTCCCCAATCCCAGACCAAGAATTTTCATAGGTAAGTTTTTGACCACCAGGTAGGAAATTGAAATAATAGTCTCAGAGGACTCTAACAGTTGAAGGGAAAATAATTAAAGGCTCTAACATTGAGTTCCCAATGAGAAGCTTAGATAGTTTGTCCTGTCGAGATATCATAACTGTGGATGCCTTCAGCCCAGTACTGAGGAATTTCCTGGTACATGAGACTTTTGGTACTGAAACTGGGAAAGTACCAGGCAAACTAGTGTTTGGTCACCAAGGCCATAAGAAAGAAGCCCCACCCACATGCTCAGAGTTTCCAATCACTCAGCTATGATCAAACTTACTCAGATGTGATCAATATTACCAGACATCTGCACACACCCATTAGTTTCTAAGACTAAGACCCAAACAAGTACTCAATAAAAAGTAACAAAGAAAAGCTCAAAGACTATATATTGACAAAGGAAAAAATCATTGATATCTTCAGAGAGATAAGCAAATATAACAACTATGAAAAGAAACCAGAAATTCAAGATTAACCATAAGAAAATTAGAGAATTAATCTAGGAGACCTAGTAGTAGGAGTTCCAGTAAGAGAGAACAGAAAAGAGAGCAGAGGCGAGGAATTGTTAACAAAATAATTCAAGGACATTTCTCAGGGCTGAAAGGGTTGAATTTTAGGACTGAGTTTGCTCAGTGACTACTATATTAGGTGAAATTAGATACATACATAGCAAAACACAGGAATTTGACATTTAAGATCAATGGGTACATTGAGAAGTTCCTATAAGAGTGTAATCAGGTATCATACACCAAAAAGAATAAATAAGTGTGGCTACAGACTTCTGAATATTTATGCAGAAAATTATACGGCAGGGAAAAAGTCTTCAAAACTGCGAAGGAAAATTAAACATAGAATTCTACACCAAGACAAACCATTAATAGAGTTAGAATTAAAACATTTTCCTACCTGGAAGTCCTTAACATTTTTACTTCTCATGTATCCTTATCTCAGAAAGCTGTTGAAGGATGCCCTCTATTAAAACCAAAGACATAAACCAGGAAAAGGAAGACCACATGGAATATAGGAAACATCAACACAGAAGAAATTGAAGTGATCCCTGGGTTAATTTTGTAGGGACATCTCAGGATAAGAGCTTTGGACACTGGGCACATGCCTGCAATCCCAGAGACTTGGTAGGCTGAGGCAGGAGGATTCCAAGTTTGAGGTCAGCCTCAGAAACTTAGCAAGGCTCTCTCTGAAAATAAAAAAGGGAATGCTAGAGATGTAGTTCAGTGGTCAAGCCCTCCTGGTTTAATCCCCAACACCAAAACCAACCAACAAAACAAACAAACAAAAAATACCAACTTTGAACCAGGTAAAGAAGGCAACCATCCCAGGCTGGAGCAACACAAGATTCTGGAAGAGATTTTCTTCAAGATAAAATTGTCTTGAAGGAAAATTTAAACAACTAGTAGAGTAATTGAAATTCTCTGAAAAGCAATCAAACTAAAGAGAAAAGGTACAAGAAAAAGGCAATGTGATCTAGAAAAAGAGGAGTGATCTGGTTTATTACATAGCTGGGCTATAAATAATACATTTAAAAATCATCCAAACACTGAATATTAACCAAACCAAAATTATCAATAATCAGTACTGAGAGAGGTGGGAAGGATGCACTTGGCACAGGGAATGGGCTAAAAGAGCTGCATTCCCATTCGCCATGTTGGGAAAGTCAGTAGAGAATTCTTCAAATTGCAACAGTAAGATGTGAAATCCAGCATGTTAACTAAGGATGTGAAGGCCAAAAGCAAGAGAACCAACTTTTAAAAAGTTGGAAGAGATTATCTGTAGGGAGATGGACTTTGTTGGATGATGGTGAGGCAGTGAAAAGCAAGGAAGTGCTGTTTTTAAGCCTTGTCAAACTACCTACCTCCAAAAGATTAAAATAAATTAAAGTAAAATTAATTCTTTTTTTTTAAATAAACTTTCTAAGGGAAATTGAATCAACACAGCCATATATGAAGTATTACAAAAGTAGGAAAATCTGAAGTGGCCACATCATATAATGGTACCAAAATTAAAAAAAAAAATAGAACTTCCAATACTCAGATCCACCCCTTGCAGGTCCTCCCCATCACCAACGTCCCACTGAGGATAATCAGCATCCTCACTTGTGACCTCATCAATCAGCACCCTGCTTTTAGAATTTGTATGAATGAAGCAATATTTGTACCCTGTGTCTGGCTTTATTTGATGGCATGTTTGTAAGATGCCACGTTTTATAAAATAACACCTACCATATTGCTACACAATATTGCATTGAATGAAAACTTCACATTTTTAAATCCATTCTCCTATTTGTGGATCTCTGAGTTATTTTGAGCATATGTATCCATGAATAATTTTGACAAAAGTCATAATGATAATGAAATGACATGGAGATATGATAGCAGGTATAGATAGGTGGTATGATAGCAGGGTATAAAATCCTGTGTGTACCCTGACTCCAACTATTCATCCAATAATATGAATTCATTCAATAATAACATCAAAATTGTTTTAGCATCTACCCTGTGTTAGGTACTGTTCTAGACAATGAGGTTTTAATGGTGAAAATGATTATGGTCTCAGTCTTTTATAAAGAGGGAGGAAGAGAATGAAAAAATGAAAGGGTAGTGGGGAGAGAGAAAGAGAATTGATATTTATTTTCCTGGAGGGTATTTTGAAGCAGAACTGCTGTGATCTAATCTAAATTTCTGCAACATTTGTATTGAGAGCTGAAAGAAGAGACAGGATTAATCAGGTGAAGGGGAGACTTCCTCCCAGGAACAGGAAGGAAGAGCATGCCAAGGAGGAGGTGCAGAATACACAGAAGGGCCAAGCAGAGAAAGAACACAGTGTGCAAAAAGCTGAGTCAAACCCAGTGTGCCTGGGGTCTGGGGAATGAGGAGCCGAGTGTTGTGCCAAATAACTGAGCAAGGTAAGACCACGGGACCTCTGGATTTAGGGACACTGAGCTCAGTGGTGACCTTCAGAGAGCAATTTCAGTGGCGCTGTGAGGACAGATTCCAGGCTAGGGTGGGTCAGAAATGAGCAGAAGATAAGGACATGAATATAAAAATTCATAGGAAAAAATATATAAAAATAAAAAGTTGTATATTAACAAATGTCTTTTTCTCCAAATTTTATTTATTTATTTTTATTTTTACAGATTGCATTTTGATTCATTGTACACAAATGGGGTACAACTTTTCATTTCTATGGTGGTGCATGATGTAGATTCATATCATTCATGTAATCCTACATGTACATAGGGTAATGATGTCTGTCTCATTCCACCATTTTTCATACCCCTCCCCCTCCCCCTCCCCCTCTCATTTCCCTCTTTGTAATCCAAAGTTCCTCCATTCTTCTCTCACCCCCCACCCTCCCAACCTGATTATACATCATCATCCACTTGTCAGGGAAAACATTCAGCCTTTGGTTTTTTGGGATTGGCTTATCTCCAAATTTTCATATTTATATATAAATATAATTATATGTCCATATAGTTATATGGATATTTTTAAGGAAATTTGAAATAACCCATCAAAATTTAAAAAGATTTACATAAAGGTTAAATGTTTTAAAGGGGGGATATAAATACCAATTTTATTCTTAGTCTTTTCTGGGTTATACTAATATCCTACACTGTAAAAATGTGGTGTTGGACTATATCAGAGACACATTATTTTCACAGTACTGCAGAAAACACTGGTGGATGTAGGGATAATAAAGAATATAGGGCCTGGGGAGTCTCATTTTCATCTGCTAAGTACATGCCACACACAAATTTTTAATCTGAAACACATGGTTCGGTGAGGTCAGCCAATCTGATGATCCAGTGTTGGCCCGGATTCAGAGGCAGCTAAGGAGCTTCAAGTGACTTCGTGCCCCAGGACAGAACCAAGATGGAGCTGACTGCCATAAGCAAGGAGAGGCCAATGTTTGTGGAAATGCTTCCTTCCTAGGAAGCGCACATCTTTGCCAGAAATGCTCTCTACATATTTATTTATGCTAAGTGATGTATTGAAAAGATAAAAGGTTTTATTTTATTTGAAAACCCAAGGCATAAGTAATCCAAACAATACTTGGGGAAAGATGATTCTCCTCCTCACGAATTTCCATACAACTTGAACACAATTTTCCTTGTGGCCCTTAATACTTCCTTTGTTCTATGTACATGTCCTCTCTCTTGATTTAATAACTCATCTCTAATTTCCTTTAGCACCAGACCTTCGAAAGCAGTTTGATAAATTCTACCAAATTTATTCATATGTGCGTGTGTGTGTGTGTGTGAGTGTGTGTAGCAACACACACATATAATCCAGCGTAGCAATGGATGAGAGGTATAAAACTTTATTTTCACAATTGTGTTTGCTTTTCAAACTTGCCTTGGTTTTCCATGACTCCTTTGGCTACTAGGTCATTGCTTTTACTGACCTTTCACAGTCTGTATTGCGTGAAACTTTGGCCTAAGTTCCTCTGGGCAATGAATAATAGTTTTGTCCACTCAGAATACTGGCACAAGATTTGAAACAACTGCTCATATGACATTCCTTTCCTGGACCAATTTCATCAACAGCAGCTATGTCTTATAATTAACATTATAATTATAATAACATAAGCCTTTGTAATTAATTTCACTCATGTACCCTCTATTCCCAAGAAACAGTGACTCATTATCCTTAATTTGCAAAACACACTCTATTTTTTAATTTTATGTTTAACATAATGAGATACAAAATTAATTTATTCAGGGTCTCACAAAAACAAAATTGCTGAGATGGGATTAGAGCACAATTACCAAGTCTCAGGTCTTAGTCCTATGTCACAGTCACTCTTCTTATAGTCAGGGTTATTCATCCATCCAACCATCCATCCATTTATTCATTCAATATGATTTTATCATGCTAGGCACTGTGCTAAATTCAATAGAGACACAAAATTAATGTTATTGCTTGCAGAGAGTTCATAGATTGGTTAACAAATATAATAAAACAGGCGTTTTTTAGAAAAAGAATAATAAATGCCATGATTAGAGAAATGAGGTATGTGCTTTGCAAACATTCTGACATAAGAACTGATAAAGATTTCAGGACTTTTTTGTTTTGTTTTGTTTTTTTGGTATTGGCAGTTGAGCTATATCCCCAGCCCTTTTTACTTTTATTTTGAAACGGGGTCTCACTAAGTTGTTTAAGGTCTCACTTTAAGTTGCCCAGGCTGGCCTAAACCTGCAGTCCTCCTGCCTCAGCATCCTGGGCCATGACACAGTGCCCAGCAAATTTTAATACTTTTAATGAGACCAAGCTGTTGTTTTCCAAAGATAACCAGCACGCTCGCACCAATCTCAGGTAAGACTATTATTTGAGATCAGTTTCATGATTGTTATTAGCAGTGAACTTGTCATTCAAAGGAAATATTATGGACATGTAAACAAAACGAATCTACATGAACATCCCTGAAGAGAGCAGAAGTCACAGGCCGGAGCCCCATCCAATGGCCTGCCCAAGACTTCCACAACCCCCACCCCAAGGCTCCTTGGAACATGTTGAAAACCAGTGAAGAAAAGTGACTATCCATTCAAGTTCAGGTACCTGTGTGTCAAATTTTTGTCATCTGTGAAAATTAACTTAGGGCCTAATAACTGAATCAAGCTCATCTAAAAGTGATCGACCTGTGGATAGGTCAGAATACTCTCTTAAGCCTTCTAGCCAGGCATGGTGGCACCTGCCTATAATCCCAGCAGCTCTGGAGGCTGAGGCAGGAGGATCACGAGTTCAAAACCAGCCTCAGCAAAAGTGAGGTTCTAAAGCAACTCAGTGAGACCCTCTAAATAAAATACAAAATGGGGCTGGGGATGTGACTCAGTAGTTGAATGCCCCTGAGTTCAATCCCTGGTAACCGCCCCGCTCTCCAAAAAAATAAACCTTCTTAAAGCTTCCTGGCTCTTCAGGTTTATCACTGACATTCTTTTGCTGTTGTTTCCTCGCTTATGTGAATGCAGTACACCTTGAGAAACTTTCCGTAACTTTGCCCTCCTCTTTTCAAAAAAGTCAAGCAATTATTTTTGAAACATCATTGTGGATCAGGACTGGAAAAGCAGTTGGCAGGATAGAAAGAGCCCATTGGCGAAAAGGAGTCACACACAGAAATCGGCGCTGCTAGCGAAGAGCAGATAAAGTCCAGACAAGGGTGCTCACGTTCATTACAGCCAGGGTCACACAGCTGCCTCAGAACTCAACTCAGCAAGTAATTGTTACCTACCAAATGCCACGCGCTACGTTATGCTGAGGGAGACAAATGAATAGGGCAGTACCTGCACTCGCAGGGAGCTCACAGTACAAGACATAACGAGGAGGAGACAGCATGCCAATGGCGTACTGTGAAATGTCAAAGTGGATCACTGTCATGGTTCCCAAAGAGGGTGAGACTAGAATGCTCATTGCAGTCACATGAGGAAAAGCTTAGCTAAAGGATTCACTCAGATGATGATTTTCTTTTGGGTACCCCGAAGGACTTTCAGATATTCTCTTGTATTTGAAAGGGGTATAGAAAGAAGAAAGCACAATTCGTGATGATTTCACGCAGATTTTTCACTTGTATTTAACTTCCCTGTTCATCCTCCATCCAGATCGGTTACAACCCCTCCAGCTGTTCCTCAGTCACCCTCACTGCCACCCCATGTCTTCTAATAAATCATCAGGCCTATTGATGCAACCTACCACCCATGTCTTGAATATGTCCGCTGTCTGTCTCTCCAATCACCCCATCTGCCACTCTCCTCCCACCTCAACTATCATCTCCATGAGGCCAAGGACCATGTCTGCCTTGTTCACTATTAATCCCCAATAGCCCGAGCAGGGTTCAGCACAGAATGTGCTCAGTGAGGGAAGGAAGAAAGGACATCAATCAAACCGGTAATAATCAGCTCTTCCATTAAACTTCTTTGTGTTCTTTTATATAAACAAAGCACAGGTAGAAACGTACATGTATTTTTCTAATCCATTATAAGATAATGTCCTTATTTCCCTGAAACAGCCAACTCCTGATAATGTCAAAACTTTTAGTTTACTGTGTATTATAATGTTCAGTTGAAAGATTAAACAACAGAAGCACACAGCCCTGTAAGAGTTAATACAGCTGGATGTGGTGGTGCACATCTGTAATCCCAGTGGCTCAGGAGGCTGAGGCAAGAGGATCACAGGTTCCAAGGTAGCCTCAACAACTTAGCAAGGCCCTAAGCAACTTAGTGAGACCCTGTCTCAAAATAAAACATCCAAAGGGCTGAGGATGTAGCTCAGTGGTAAAGCGTTCCTGAGTTTAATCCCCAGGGCCAAAAAATAAAAATAAAAAGAGTTAATACAATGCAGCAATGCAACCTTGCTGTTCATATATAGAGTATTTAATCTTCTGGTCTTTAAACACCGTATGGCTTATGCAAGTGAATTTCTGTGCTCATGTGGCAGCTTGGTCGAGCACCCCGCATCACGTCCTGGACATGTGTATCAGTAAATGCAAACTCCAGCATCTGTGATATGCATTATTAAATTATCAGTTTATCCTTATGTTGATTTCATTTGCCAGGAAATACAATAGCCTCTTGTGTCCATGGGCGGTTTGTGATCATATCCTCTGCTTGTCAAGACTGTCTCATAACCTCGGCACTAGGTACATGTGACCCAGGCCAACATTTCCCAGATAGACACCGTAAAGCCAAACTCAGTTTCGACAATCTTTCTAAGGAGGGGGGGGGGCCTCTACCTCACCTTCAAAGAGCAGAACATCTGCTGCAGTTTGGTAAACGGTGCTGTCTCATCCCCTGCCTGCCTGCTGCAGCGGCTGCCGATCACAAAACCCTAAATGCCACTGGAGGATTCAGCCTCCAGGCTGGATGCTCTGTATCCAGTCCAACCCCCAATTCCCACCAAGAAAAGTCAGCCTCATTATGGTCCATTCCATCTGCCGCTAGTCTTGGAAAAGGTTAAAACTTTGCAGAAGCTTAATGAACCATGTCCTTCACTGAGAAATACAGATTTGTTATTGTTTTACAAAGAAATGAAACAAGTGGAATAAAAACAGGAGTAGATCCTGAGTCACAGGATGTGGGTGAAGAGCTCAAATTAAATTGAGAATTTAAGTAGAAATTCATTGAACTAAAAACCAGGAAATTTGAGGTCAAGGTCCTGCTCTGTACCAATGAACTGTGTGAATGTGAGCAAATCATAACACCTGGGCCTCTATTTACACCTCTGAAATGGGAATAATAACTTTTGTCCTAATGTCCTTTCAGGAACTGATAAAGGATGAGAAGACAAATGTGAGAGTCCTTAATAACAGTAAAAACAAAAAACCTGTAAGATAAAGCTTATTATAAAACAGAAAAAAAAATCACTCCTACTAGGAATTAGAAGCAAGCAGGAGATGTCCCCGTACAACAAATCTGTTTTTCTGGGTAAGGATTAAATTTAGCATTTCTTGAATATGTGCCTGTATTTCAGGAACAAGTTTTTAGAATTGAGAAAGACCAAAGAGGACAGTTTATTATTCAAAATTTCCTTCAGAAACTCAGATCCATTCCTTCATATGTTTGTGCACTCAGAAGCAGTGCATTCAATTCCCCAACTGTTTATTGAGTATCTATTATGCTCTAAGATTGTGCTAGACACTGTGGATACAAGGATAAAGGCAGTCCTGAAGTCCCTTCCCTGTGACCTTACAGCAAAGCGTTTTTTGTTTGTTTTTTGTTTTTTTACAATGAAAGAATGAAGCAGACATGGTTCCCACCCTGAAGTGGTTATAAACAAGTAGAAAAGGAAGCGGCCATAAAATAAAATTGAATCATGTTCAGAAGACATTTTTAAGGAGCAAGAGGAAGAGATTCATGGATTACGTCAATTCTTCCTGTTTCCTGGATCAGCATACAGCATTAATATTAGCAGACTTTAATAGCTTCTATCTTAAAATCTCCCTCGAGTCTATTCCTTTTGGCAGGAAAATTCTTAGGAGACCTACCTAGGGTCACACATTTGCCCTCTCAAATCAATTTAATTGGAATTCTCTCCTTCCACTTCAATGAGACTCTTGGCAAAGCCGCCAAGGACCTTCATCTTGCCAAATTCAGCGACCGTGTCTCTGTTTTTAATCTCATTATCATTTCAAGTAATTGGTCACTCCCTTCTTCTAGAAAGGAGCTTGGTTTCTTTTTGCTAATTTCCATGATACCATGATCTCCTGATTTTCTGTTATTGGCCACTGTAGATTCGTTTGCAGCCCTCTTCATCTCTTCTAACCCTCTAATGTAGGAATAGCTTTGGGAATTTCTCTTGGGCTTCCTTCTCTACATAAACACTCTTCTTGAGTGACTTCATTCTGTGTCATGTTTTAATTATCTGGTCACGCTACCTCTGGCTCCATCTATCTTGATAGTAGATCCATAACTCCATCTGTATCTGGCTAGGGTATATGTAGTCTATATATCCAACCCTGACTTTCTCCTATATTCCAGAACCATGTGTCCAACTGCCTCCTTGATACTTCTATTTACTTTTGTATTCAGCATGTCAGATTTAACACAGCCACAGCAGACCTTCTGTTTCTACTCCTTCCAAAGCCTTCTCCTGACCCAGGTTCCCTATCTCAACTCTCAAGTCAGAAAAGAGGATTTTCCTTGCTGCTTCTCTTGCACTTCCTCCCCATCCCCACCCCAGTAGCACATCTTGACTCTAGCCCAGAGCAGTCTGAGCACAGAGGTTCATCTCCATTGGCTTCATCTCCCTCCCAGTTTCTCTCCAGCCGCACCAGCCTCTGTCCTGTTCCTCTAATGTGCAGATCCACTCCTGCCTTTGCACAGCACCTTCTTCTGCTGAGAATGTTCATTCCTCTGATTTGGGGATGACTGACACCCTCCTTTCACCCAGATCTCAAATTAAGTGTCACCTCTTCAGAGAAGTCTTCTTGAATCTCTTATTGAAAGTACTCACCGAGATGCTTGTTGTCTATCAATCCATTTTAATATTATAAAATATTTATTAAGTATTAAAAAATGCTACCCACATTATAAAATTTGTGGAATTAATTACTAATATTCAATAGTTACCCTTATATCTCTTTTCTCAGGTATTTGTTTATCACTCGTCTTCTTACCCTAGAATTTAGAAGGAACTTTGCTCTGCTGGCTTTATTGACTGCTGTATCCTTGGTGCCTAGAACAGAGCATAGGGCAAGCTCATATAGATGAGTCCCCTAGATTCTGGGGGTACCATCTTAACCTGAGTACCGCCATATTGGTTGTAACCATCATTTTGCCTGCCCAGTGACCCTGGCATGCATTCTGAACAAAGTCATTAAGATAGTCAATGGAGCACTCACATCATGCCAAGACTTGTTAGTTAACAACATTTGACATGTTAATAGTTTTTTAGAAAGTCCAGGTACATTCTGGTTGGCCACCACCCACCTTTCTCTAACTTAGCATATGTACCCCTTCTTCCTGCCAGGGGTTCCAGGTGTCTTCCTGTTTTGTTGCTGTCTGTAGGTCCCTAATAAATTGTAGTCTGTGCAATCCTGGATTTGTCTGCCTCTTTCATGGGTTTCTTCTGCCTTTAGCAGCACTAGTTCCCCCACATCAGGTTTTTCTGAAACACATAAGTGTATTTCCTGTTGCTGTCTCTCAGTGTCCAATATACGTTGTTCCCACTGATTCTGGCACCTAGGAGTGCCATTTGCATTTAACTCATTCATCCCTGATTGTATGATTTGTATTTCCTATTTTAAAATTCAATGATGCTTATAGATAATGAGGTTAAAATAAAACAGAAAGGAGTAAATGTTTTCAGGATTTTGTTTTTTTTCTTTGTGTGTGTATGTGTGTGTGTGTGGTGCTGGGGATTGAACCCGGGCCTTGTACATGGGAGGCAAGCACTCTACCAACTGAGGTATATCACCAGCCCAGGATTTTCTTTCTACGTTATAAATCTCTTGGGAGAGTCACAAAATTTTTCTTAAAATGAAGTTAGAATGTATGGATATTTGGATGAATCCTATTATGATAGCATTCCTAAGGTTTTATGCATCAATATCTTGTTCTGTTTCCTTTAAGATTATGAACTCTATGGTTGTATCTTAAAAACACCTATTTTTTCATGGAGATACTTGTGTATAGTAGAATGACAAGTTCCTGTGTCCTGCTCACCCAATTTTGTGTCCCTGTGAGAGATGGTGCTCTTCTCTACGGCACTTTTCCCATTAAACCCAGCTAGGGCTTCAGGATTCCCATTAAACCCAGCTAGGGCTTCAGGATTCTTCTCAACACAATGCTCAGGAAAGCCACCACAAATGATCATAGTATGTTAAAAAAAATTAATACCTAAATTTCATCTCTGGTTTAGATAAAGTGAGGATTCAATTATAAATCTGGATTTAATGAAGTAAATATTAGATTGGAGAACAGTTTTGCTCTCAAGTCTTGAGGACTTGAAAAGACTTGGTAAAAACAGCCTTTGTAAATTTATCAGAGACTTCTGACAGGTAGGGAACTGACCTCACTTCCACTCCTCACATGGAAGACAGGTTTATGCTTCGGGCATCTCTTTGGAGCTGGTTTACCTGGAAGGCCCACACCCACCTGCACCGTCTGTGGTATTTTTACCCTCCTCAAACTATATGCACGCTGGTGAGCAAAGGGAGCTGGCATCTGGGTGTGAATCCTGTCTCTACTTCCTGCCAGCAATGGACCTTGCTTAACTTTCCAAAGGCCAGTTTTTCATCTTTGACATGAGAAAAAGAATACCTGCTTTGTGGGGTTCTTGTAGGGATTAAAGATAACACTTAGAAAGTGCCTGGTATGTCCTAGGTGTTTATAAACGGATCATTTATCTAGCATCTCTAGCTACAAAAAGAAGTATGGGAATCAAATTGTCTTGTCCATGAAAAGTGAAGTATGTGAAATCCAATCTTTGGGGGGCCACAGTGTCCACAGACTTCATAAGAATGTCAGTGGGATGAGAAAGACCAGTGTATCATCTGGAAGTGGGGGTGGTATGGAGAGAGGAGCAAAATTCAGAGGTGACTCAACACCTGGAACTGCCACTCTCCATTTCAGTGACTGATGTGCTCGTGTTATTCTCAGGCTGCTCTAGTAAAATGGTGCTATGAATCATAGATGGGTCCATCAGAGGTAGGTGGTGATTTTAGCTTCTGCTTTCTTAGTTTCAATGAAGAGCCAAGGGGAATAATGAGCTGGTTTTTCCCAAGTCAGAGCATGTGGAAGCAGAGCACTGTGCTGACCCCATCACTTCTACCCTCCCCCACAACCCCCTCACTCTCCCAGATGGAAAGGTAGATCTTGCTTCTCAGGGAGCTGCTGGTAAACCGCTCTGCCTAGAGGCAAATGGCACTGTTGTCTGCCTTGCATCATGGCCAGGGGATGCAGTTTTGGCTGGAAGCAAGATCTCAGTGTAACAGTAGAAAAATCAGACCATGACATTGTAGCCACAGGGCCCCTGCCAGTCTAATGCATCTGTTAGGTTAAAAGGACATACACTCCTACTTCAAATGCTCCAGTCCTTCCAGCACTTTCTCCATCCACACTATCTACTATATTCTATATGCTATATCCAAACTATCTACTTACTCTATTCTATATTCTCAACATTAATATGTTTGTAACAGAAATATTTTAAAAGTTGAGATGATGAGAGAGTTTTTACTCACTTGTCCAGAAAAATGTACCAGGAGAATAAGCACTGCTCGTGACGATGTGCGATGGATACAAATGTCAGAGACTGCAATTTAGAAATGATGCTCTTGGTTTTGGAAAGGAAGCTCATGTGACTCAACAAATGGCCTGGAGATTTCTCTACTCTCTACCTAAGAGCCTGCTCCTGCTCTTTGTAACAGGCTACACATTGTCAAGAGTGGCTTCAACAGAGCACACAATCAGAATCAGAGTCACTGGTCTCTGATCACATCCACAGATGGCAAGGCTGTTTCAGGTCAGCAGGAGCCTTGTAGGTCAGGCTCTAGTCCAAAAGGTCATCCAAGAAAAGGGAGCACACACCGTATTTCTCCTTGTCCTCCTGTGGCTCTGAGCAGGACAGTCTATCATTTTTCTCAGTGTTACATACACCAGCTTGACCTGAGAATGTAAAAATGACAAGCTAAATGGGAGAATCCTGTATGATCATTGATTTTTTTCACAAGCAGCCATGACCGCAGGCTTAAAAAATGTTTTTCAAATCCTAGAGCCATAGATCTGGCAGGAAAGTGGAATAAAGGGTTATTCTACAGAGAGTGCATGGCAAAGCTCCAGCTTGATCTTACAGTCCCTTCCCTGTAAGAGATTCTGCACCTGCCTTTGTGACATATTCTGAGGCCTAATGGCTTCTCAGACAAAAGCCACTGCGTCATGTCTAATGGAAGCCTCCCTTACCACCTTCAAACCTCCAGGCTCAAGATGCAAGTGTAGATGCAAAAGGCTCCTCCATATAACTTTACATATTAGAAGACGCTTATTTTCCTTTTCATTTATTATTTGGTATCTGTCACATATTAAAGTGGTTGAAGAATCTACAGAAAATTTGTACTCATGGTTTTCCTTCTCTGGACAATAAAGATCTTTTCCTTTTCAGAAATTTCTCAGTGGTTCAATACAAATCAGCTCTGAGTTGCCCTCTCTGGTCAGTGGAACCCACCATCACTTGACTTCACCCTCCCTGGCCTGACCCACTTCCTACCACCTTGACCTTCTGCTCTTGCTGGTTATCCCTACTGACCTGCGAACAGAATATCTGCAGCCCTCCTGTCAGGTGTGCTGACCTCTCCCTGGGACATGCTCATCTTTTCATCTGATGTTACACAGCACTTTCCCAACAGTCTGACCAGTTGCTCTCTGCTTGGGACTCATGAAGAGCTCTGTCTATACCCCACAATTTAACACTTCATAACACCACCACGATTCATCATTGTTCCACATGAAATTCAGGCCTCAATTTTAAAAGGAACCATTTAACCTTACAGCAATTTTAGATTCACAGAAATGTTGTAAGGACAGTACTGAGAGTTCCCATATGCCCCTCTGCCCATTCCAGTTTTCCAGAATGTTATCATCTTCCATCATTTTGGTACACTACTCAAAACAAGGAAATACTGATGTATTACTATTAACCCAATTCCAGATCTTATTTGGATTTCAACAACTGTTACCTAAAGTTCTCCAGGATCGGGGATGCTACATTGATTGCATTTACTTGTCACTTTTCCCTAGGAAACTTTCTGTACTTCTGGTGAGTTTCTCAGCTTTTCCTTGTTTTTCATGAGCTTGACTTTGACAATTACGAGGATCAGTTGCATTTGTAACATGTTCTCCAGTAGGAGTTGATCTGTTGCTTTTCTCATGATCAGACTGGTTATAAGTTTTAGGAAAGAATACCTCCCAGGAAAGTACCCTTCTCATCAAATCAGGGTACATGAACACCAGGTGAGATTACTGATGATCATAACCTTGGTCACCTGGTTAAGGTGGTGTTCGCTACATTTCTTCTTTACAGTTTCTGTTTTTCCCTTTCCTTACTATACCTTTTCTTGTCAGCATGTCAGTCCACACTCAGAAAACCCCCACCCATGCCTAAACACACTCCTTTTAACCACCTAATTAGTCTGGTTTCAATTCACCTCCTTATTTATGAGAGCATTATCGTTATACGTAGTAGTTGGGTTCATCTCAGCAATTTTGCACATTCATGGAATTCAATTTCAGTTCATGCCTCCCCTCTCCATTTCCCGCCCATTCTCCCTCCCCTCATTCTCCTTCCTTTACTCTAGTGATCTTCCTCTTGCCCATCTATTTATTTTTTTTATTGGCTCTTTCTACTAACACATAAAGGTAAAATTGCTTAAGGTGTATTTATTTATGCACATAGCATGATTTTTAAAAATTCATTCTGCATTCTTCTCCGTTCCCTTTCCTCCTCCCTCCCTCTCCATCCCCTTCTTCTACTCTATTGATCTTTCCTCTGTCTTTATAATATCTGATCCGCCCCCGCTCCTTCTTTCCGTTATTTTGCTCTAGCTTCCACATATGAGAGAAAACATTTGACTCTTAATTGTCTGAGACTGGCTTATTTCACTTAGCATGATATTCTCCATTTCCATCCATATACCAGCAAATGCTTTAATTTTACCAGCAAATGCCATAATTTTATTCTTCTTTCTGGAGGAGTGAAACTCCATTGTGTATGTATTCCACAATTTGTTAATCCATTCATCTATTGACAGGCATCTGGGTTGATTCCATGAACTGTTCTACTACAAACACTGAGATGGCTATATCTCTACAGTATGCTGATTTTAGTTCTTTGGGATAAATCCCAAGAAGTGGGACAGCTGGGTCATAGGGTGGTTCCATTCTTAGTTTTTTGAGGAATCTCCACACTGCTTTCCAGAGTGATCATATATTAGTCTGCAGTCAGTTGGTGGGAACTTTCTAAATTTCCATCCTTTTCCCAAAGTTCTTTTCTCAGAGAAATACAATACATTCTTAGTGTGTTCTAGTTCATTCAGGTTGCTGTAACAAAATGCCAGAGACTGTGTGGCTATTAAATAGTAGACATTTATTTCTGGAAACTGGAAATTCAAGATCAGAATATCAACATAACTGGATTCTAGTGGGGACTTTCTTCCAGGCTGCAGATCTTCCTTCTCTTGTTATATCCTCACATGATGGAAAAAGAGAAAGAGTTCCCTAGGGACTCTCATCAGGGCATTCATTCTGATTCATTAGGGCTCTACCCTCATGACCTAACTACCCAAAGCCTCCACCTTTTAATACCATGACTTTGGGGATTAGGATTTCAACATATGACTTGGGTCAGGGGAACACAAATATTTAGTCCATAACATGGATTTGATCAACAGGATAAACATTTTTAAAACTTCTGCACCTTATGTGCTGGTCACTTTTATTTCTGTTATATTATCACCCTCCATAATTCCACTGTGGCTATTAGAAGTAGACAGAGTAAAAACTTTTTTTTTTTTTTTGGCAGTGCTGGGGATTGAACCCAGGGCCTTGTGCTTGCAAGGCAAGTACTCTACCAACTGAGTCATATCCCCAACCTAGTAAATACTTTTTAATTTGTCTCTTCCAACATATAATGAAATCCATAAAGAAAGAAAATGATCCCAGATAGATCCTTTAAGAAACAATTTCTGAAAAAGATAAAACCAGCAGAATTAGTTGTAAAATACAGGGAAAAAATATCAATGGAATATTTTCAGAAACTATGACACAATGGAAAAATTAAAATGGAATTTAGAGTTCGGAGTGAGTGATTTCAAGTAGGAGCTCAAATATACTGAAGTGGTGGCGTGGGTGGCAGAATGGCCACAGGGAAAGAAAGGCTGCGTGTGGGCTGATGTTCCGAAGGTGTTTCCCCCTGTGATTGTGAGAACAGAGAAGATTGGATTGTATTAGTGCTGGGTAGGAGGTTGGCACTGACAATACAATCAATTACATCTTTAATAATTTCATGACTACACAGCTTTCAAATTAATTGGAAAATTGTTAGATCTATACTCCCGTTAATACCGTGTTCATTCAGCTGGGACACGCTTCCTGGTGTTTGGGCTGCTGAGCACGAGCCCCCTGAGACCTTCCTCTACTAGAAGGTTCTGGGATCAATATATTTCAGATACTTTGCATACTATACACTTGGGATCCGCAGACTTTTCTGTAAAGGGCCAGATAGTAAATAGTTTAGGCTTTGTGGGTTACAGATGGTCTCTGTTACATAATCTTCTTTATCTTTTTCTTGAACAGCACTTTAAAAAGGTAATAAACATTCTCAGCTTGAGGGACATACAAAAGTTGGTCATGACCCACATGGGCCCATGGACAGGAAGTTTGTCCACTCCTGCTACAAACCCTTTCTGAATATTCCAAATATATATTAACACATTAAAGGCTCTGAAAAGACTGGTGGGATAAAAAATTCTGTTTACCATTTCTAACCAGATTTATCCCAAACTTATTTGACCATGGAACTCTTTTTTTCTCTTACCTATTTAATATCTCACATAATTAGTTTTCCATAGAAAATTCTGATCTTTTTCTTTGGGAAATTCTGGCCTTTCACATATACAGAATACAATAAAGTAATTCCTACTCACCCCTCACCCCATGGATACAGAAACAGTCTCAATAGCTTAAAAATACAAACAGAAAAGTACGGGAGACTTTCCGTGGCCTTATAGCAAAAATTATGAATTTGCATCAAAACTAAGGCTTTCTGTTCAACAAATACCCCACAGAAAAATTTAATAATTGAGTAATATAGTGGGAGAAAATACTTTGCAGTGTTAAAAACCATTAAAAAGATTAATATTTCAAGGACTTTTGCCAATTAATAAGAAAAAGACTAGGACTCCAACAGAAAAATGGCCAAATAATATGGATAAGCAATGCACAGATGGGGAAAATTATAATGGCTAACAAGTACATGAAGATGTCTGACCTTGCCGGGCGCAGTGGCGCACGCCTGTAATCCCAGCGACCCGGGAGGCTGAGGCAGGAGGATCGCAAGTTCAAAGCCAGCCTCAGCAACTTAGCGAGGCCCTAAGCAACTCAGTGAGACCCTGTCTCTAAATAAAATACAAAATAGAGCTGGGGGTGTGACTCAGTGGCCGAGTGTCCCTGAGTTCAATCCCCGGTGTCCCCCCTCCCCCCCAAAAAAAGATGTCTGACCTCATTGGCAATCATAGGAATGCAAATTGAAAGAAGAATAAAATGCCCTTGTACTGTACAAGCATAGATAGGAAAATATTGAAAAATTGAACAATAGAATATGGAGAAACGGTATCCATCATGTCCTGCTGTGGGAGAATAAGATAAATACAACCATTCTGGAGAAATAATTGGCATAACCTAATAAAATTCAGTCTGTACATACTCACTTGAGTATAAACTCAGAGAAAAGTATCCACAAATCCAAGAATGACAAGTACAAAGAAGTTCATTACAGCATTTTGTCTTGAGGTAAAGGGAAATGGAAGGCAAAATACTGCCCATCACTAGGGGAATGGATAAATAACACATGATAGAAGCTTATCATGGAACACCATGCATCAAAACTGGAGGTACATAAAGCAACATGGGTAGAACTTTCAAGAGTATTAACTAAACAGAAAACAGTAAATAGGTCTATAGCATATTGTTCATTATATAAATTTTTAAACACAGAGGTGGGTTTTTTGGGATGAAGGGGGAAAATAATAAATTGGAGCTAGAGATGAATGGTGGTGTGCCATGAGTAGAAAGTGCAACAACTCAACTCTTGCAGTCGCTGTTAAACTGTGTTAGTTATATCCATGTAAATTCCTGTTACTACTCTACCTTCCTCAAGATCCATCTTCTGTCAAAGAAAAATTAAATTGATCTTATGTTCTAGTCCCCCACACTAATCTATTGATTAGCACTCATTAAAAAAAAACTTGATTTGAATATTAAAAAGAATTTTTATTGTAAAATACGCATATCTTTTGCCATTTTAATCATTTTTAAGGTACAGTTCAGTGACATGAAGTACATTGACATTATTGTGCAACCGTCACCACCATCCATTTCCAGAAATCTTGTCATCTTCACAAACTGAAACTCTATTCCCAATAACAACTCCCTGCTCCCCATTCCCCCAGCACCTGGAAACTGCCATTTTACTTCTATCTCTAAGAGTTTTACATAAATAGAATCATATAAGCATAACATCTTCAAGGCTCATCCAGGTTGTAGAATGCATTGGAATTTCCTTTCTTTATAAGTCTAAATATTATTTCATCATACATGTGGTGTCTTCTGTACCACATTTTGTTTATCCACTAATTTACCAATGGGCATTTGGTTTCCTTCTGTCTTTTGGTTATTATGAATGATGCTGCTATGAACATTGGTGTAAAAAAATCTGTTCAGATTTATGCTTTAAGTTCTTTGGGATATAGAGCCAAAAGTGGAGCTGAAAGGTCACAGCATAATTAAATGTTTAATTTTTTGAGGAACTGCTGCACTGGTCTGTATAGTTGTACCATTTTTCATTTACACCAGAAACACACAGGGTTCCAATTTCCCCACAGCCTCACCAACACCTGTTATTTTCTGTTTTGTTTTTTTGAATAGTAAGTGCAATATGGCTTTGATTTGCATTTCCCTATTGATTCATGATGTTGAGAATCATTTCACATACTTATTAGTCAATAAGAGATATAGTTGATTTTACAATAAAAAGAAATTAATTTCTATCTCTGAGTAGTTTTTTCCACAAAATTTTCAACAATGACAGATGGACTTGGAGCCTTTGTTATAGGACAAAAATAAAGAAGGGGAAAAAAAAACCCTCAAAATCTTTAAGGATGCCTAGAAATGTCAGCTAGTTAATCAGCATTCATGATCATCTTTCTGAGCAATTAGTGTGTATACAATGTCTTAATTAGGGTACACTAACTTCAGTAATGACCATAAAATCTTAGTGACTTAATGTAATAAATGTTATTGCTCATTCCATGAGTGCTGACGAGGAACTCTCCACGCTGCCAATCAGGGTCCAGCCTCCTTCCATCTAGTGGTTCTGCCATCTTGGGGAAGCCCTGGATTCTACTGCTGGATCCTCCACCATCAACCTATTGTGGAAGAAAAGACAGTGTGGACCAAAAGCACTCCCACTCTGAACCCAGACTCTGCCTGGTCTGGAGATGACGCTCATTACTTCCCCTCAAATGCCACTAGTCTTGCAGCCCCACTCAGATGCAAAGGGGCTAAGAAATGTAGCTGAGAAGAGAGCCATGGCTTTCAGTGAAAAATTACCTAGTCTTTGCCACAGCTAATAATAAGAGTTTAGAAGAAATGAAACGTTTATCTTCAAGGAGTTTTGTTTGTTTTTGTTTTTTTAATATGGATCTGCCTTACTGCCAAGGCTTCAAATTATTTTCTAGTTACAATTCTTAAATTTTGTACCAAAAGAATCTAGTTTTTCAAATACATTATCCTAAATAGTGGGAGTGATAGTTTTATTAGTGTGGCTCTTGAACTATTCATGTCTCACAGGTAAAGAAAAGCCCTCTGAAAAACCATTCATTTTGAGATATACTATATAGCAGATCAGAATATCGGGTTTTTTCAGTTGTTGATGGACCTTTATTTTATTTATTTTAATGTGATGCTGAGGATCGAACCCAGTGCCTCACACTGCCAGGGAAGCACTCTACCACTGAGCCACAACCCCAGTTCCAGAATATCTTGAGGGAGCAGAAATAACATAGATGGCTTTTCCCAGATGGAGTAGCAGGATGGAAGCAAATACACCTAATACTCCTCATTCATCCTGCATTTGCGTATTTTTGTATCAATTTTGAGTGAGATTGTGACTATACTCTGCTTATTACAGGATGCTGTCAGGTCAGAATAAATGCTCTACCACAAAATAATCAAGGCAAAAAAAGATAAATGCACATACAAAGAACTTAGCGAAATGGGTTGAATTAGAGCCATTCAGCTCACACCATGAAAAACATATAAAGCGACCACAAGCGGGCTATAAATTGTCCTGAGTTACACAATGGAATGATAAGAGAGATGACCTGGAAAATGTGAGCTGGCAGGGCTGTCTGAGATTGATTAGTTGGCTGCCCTAATGCCCAGGTAATAGGATGCCTTTCAGCTCTGTTCTGCCTATTTTCACCCAGATTTGTTTTCCCTGCTGTCTTAAAAATTAGAAGAGACCCCCCGCTTCAGTTGTGCAATCATGTGGAAGCTCATTCTGCTCACAGTGCTGCAAAATACACAAATGCCGTCTTTTTGTGCCATGCAACACTACACGCAATGCATTTTCTTTGCATGCCACGGACACACCATTCCACAAAGTACTCCTGAGATTGATTCCAAAACAAAGCAAAATGTCCAGGGTCAGACAGGAGAAGAGAGCAAGAGGTGATGCTCTAAAAGATGCTAAGAAGGAAGCCGTGGGCAAGCTAAGTTTGACAAGTAGGTCCTATGTACAGGAGAAAGATTGGATTGTAAACATTCATAATAAACAGGCATATGACAGACATAGAGATGATTTTTATGTAATAAAGAACATGAGATTAAGAAAAAAAGAGAGATGTGAAAGTGAATCTATCTCTATATTACAGATTTCACAGGAAACTGAAAGGAAACATTGATTCCAAATCCAGAAAGTGGAGGGCATGCAGGGTGTAAGGCATGATGAAATCCATCAGAACCCATTTCAGGAGCAGCCAGAAAACTAAGCAAACAAATTGATCTGGAAGAGATGGCTTGGGGATGAATGACACAGAGGTGGCCAGGGCAGGGACGGAGGCCAGCTTAGGAGATGTATATATGTATGACTCACGACACATGGAAAAGCTCCCACATGAAGAGTTATGCTTCGGGCGGCCTTCTCTAAACCTCCATTGATGTGATCCTTTGTTAAATTGCTTTCTCTTGGGGAAAACTCTAGACTAATCCAGCCCAGAGTTTTCAAATATAGGTGAATGAGCTGTCGATTCTGATGTCTGAGGGAGGCAATACACAGAAAACACTGTACTTACCAGGTTTAAAATTAAATTTGTTGACTAAATAACAAATTTAAACCCTTGCTCACTTTAAGGCTTGAGGTTCAACTGAAAAATCTTGTTAGGCTATTTATAAATCTAGAAAATTTTATAAAATAAAAAAACAAGGGGCCTTTCATTGGTATCTGATCCTTTCACACGGAACATTGTAAGCATCTATAACAATGAACCCCATTTACAACTTTAGTTAATAAAATCCCTTTTAGCATTTAAACTTCATTAATAAAAAATGTGTTCCATTTCTTCTTAAGCCCTTCCAGAGCCTAAACAGACAGCTTGCAACCAGAAAAAGCAAAGCCTTCCTCAAATACTTGGAAATTTTTATAAATCAAATGAATAAAAAATTTTAGGTCCTTAGAAACCATGTAATACTGTTTAGAAGCTAAGTCCATTTTTTCTTATGTCTTTTTGAAAAATGGGAAGCCCAAGTTCAAATGCAAATTTTAAATTGAATGCCCAAGACTAATCTGTCAGTTTCTCTAATACATCAAATTCTTTATGATATGTACTTTTATTATCAAGTGTTCATTAAATGTTTCTACATTTAGCATACGTCTTAATACTGTGGTTTTGTAATACTCATTATTCATTTTTTTTTATGTTTCATATCTTAGGTGTGTTGATGTTTCTGGCTTAACAGTGCCAGAGTAGGATCATTATCTCAGTCAACCTAAGATTGCTTATTGATTAGAGATGTGAGTCCAGAATGCAGACCTGGGGAATGAATACATCCATGGAGATTTTTGAAAGACAAGGTGAGCCTCCTTTGGATAGCTTCTATGACAACCAAGAGTGTCAAATCCCATATTCCTCAGGGGGAGGGGGTTGCTCCTGGTTTAGAGTTATACTCTTACGTAACTCTTTCATCTGATAATCTGACATGTTCAACCCTTTGCCCAGACTAGGCTATTTTCTTTTTACCTAATTGAATTTTAGATTCTTTATATTATTATTCGCATCATGTAGACCTCAAAACTTCCAGGCTTTTCAATGAAATCTGACTGGATTCTGCATACCTCTCACATCTTTTACAAGCAATATGGTTACTACGGCTGATCTAGAGCTATAAGAAAGTGCAAGAAATGGGGTGGGCTTTTATGTGGATTCTACCACGGATGCTAGACTGCACGAGGCAAACTTCAGCCACAGTGAACATGTTCTCCACAACACCTCCCAATTTGAATGAGAATCCCTTTCAAACTTCCTTCTTTCTGTGGTGCCAATTCCATAATCTTACTGTGCACATGCAAAGTCCTATTTTACCATAATGAATAGGATCTCAGGACCCAACTGCACATTAGCTGCCTATCCACAATCCCAATAAATACCCTGCAGTTGAATCTGCTCCAAGGATACACCAGGTGGTAGACTGAATAATAGCTTCCTAAAGATGTTCATGTCACAATCCCCAGAACCTGCAAAGGTATCACTGTATGTGGCAAAAGGGACTTTGCAGAGCTTTCCTGGCAGAGGGCAACCATCTGCGGCTGCCTGAGTCCTCAGAGCTGAGCTCTGGTCTTCTGTGTCATCTGCACCACTGCACAGCGTCTCCTGGGGCAGTCTGGTCTGGAGCAACTGGAATCGCTGGCTCCAGCGGAGAGTTTGGACCCTTCGGCACCATTTTGCAGCTTCCCTACCAGAGGGCAACCATCTGTGGCTGCCTGAGTCCTCAGAGCTGAGCTCCGGTCTTCCGGTCTTCCCCGCCACTGTGAGGCGTCTCCTGGGGAGGTCTGGCCTGGAGCGGAGAGAGTCGTCGGCTCCAGGAGGGAGTTTGAGCCCTTCGGCGCTATTTTACAGATTCACTGGCAGAGAGTGACCACCTGACACCGACTGAGCCCCCAGCAAGGAGCTCAGGCCTGCCTGGGCTCTCAAGCCCAGTGTCTCCATCACTGAGCACAGTTTTTTGCCCACACCCCAACTTGGTCTAGTGCGCAGGTCCACACCCTGGCCCAGGGTCTAGCACCTTGCTGTATCTGATTGTCTATCAACACCAGGCTGTCTCTGCCCAGAAGCATTGATCATTCCCAACCTGGAGGTAGTGGGACAGCAGCTTTCGTGGGTCACCACTTGATCAAGCACCTCGCCAACATCAGGTGAGTTACTGGAAACCTGGAGAGACACTTTAAGTCTTTACAGGGAAATTGCAATCCCTCTGATTTGCACTACTAGAGGGGAAGATACACGAGTAACATGAGAAAACACAGGAAGAAAGTGTCCCAAACAAACCTAGATGATATATCAAGAGAACCCAAAGACAGCATGGGAGAAGGAATGACAGAAAGGGAGTTCAGAATGTTCATAATTAAAATGATCCAAGAAGAGAATGATGTGACGAGAGAGCA
>JAJEJO010053347.1:13439-50844 GCA_020662805.1 Glaucomys volans | reverse complement strand
TGGCCATACTTCCAAAAGTGCTATACAAATTCAATGCAATTCCAATTAAAATCCCAATGATGGACCTCATAGAAATAGAGCAAGCAATCATGAAATTCATTTGGAGGAATAAGAGACCCAGAATTGCTAAAGCAATCCTTAGCAAGAAGAGCGAAGCAGGGGGTTTCACAATACCAGACCTCCAACTATACTACAGAGCAATAGTAACAAAAACAGCATGGTATTGGCACCAAAATAGACAGGTAGATCAATGGTACAGAATAGAGGACACAGAGACAAACCCAAATAAGTACAGGTATCTCATACTTGACAAAGGAGGCAAAAACATGCAATGGAGAAAAGACAGCCTCTTCAACAAATGGTGCTGGGAAAATTGGAAATCCATATGCAGCAAAATGAAACTAAACCCATATCTCTCACCCTGTACAAAACTCAACTCAAAGTGGATCAAGGACCTAGAAATCAGACCAGAGACTCTGCACCTAATAGAAGAGAAAATAGGTCTAAATCTTCATCACGTTGGCCTAGGACCAGATTTCTTTAACATGACTCCCAAAGTGCAAGAAATAAGAGCAGGAATCAATGATTGGGATAGAGTCAAACTAAGAAGCTTTTTCTCAGCAAAGGAAGCAATCAGCAATGTGAAGAGAGAGCCTTCAGAGGGGGAGAAAATCTTTGCCACACACACTTCAGATAGAGCACTAATCTCCAGAATCTACAAAGTACTCAAAAATCTTTACACCAAGAACACTAATAACCCAATCAATAAATAGGCCAAGGAAATGAACAGACACTTTACAGAGGAAGATCTACAAGCACTCAACAGATTTATGAAAAAATGTTCAACATCACTCGTTATAAGAGAAATGCAAATCAAAACCACCCTAAGATTTCATCTTACCCCAATTAGAATGTCTTTTATTAAGAATACAGGCAACAATAGGTGTTGGTGAGCATGTGGGGAAAAGGGTACACTCATCCATTGCTGGTGGGGTTGCAGATTAATGCAGCCACTCTGGAAAGCAGTGTGGAGATTCCTTAGAAAACTTGAAGTGGATCCACCATTTGACCCAGCTATCCCACTCCTTGGCCTGTACCCAAAGGACTTAAAATCAGATTACTACAGTGATGCAGCCACATCAATGTTCATAGCTGCTCAATTCACAATAGCTAGATTGTGCAACCAACCTAGATGCCCTTAAATAGATGAATGGATAAAGAAACTGTGGTATTTATACACAATGGAATATTATTCAGCCATAAAGAAGAATAAAATTATGACATTTGTAGGTAAATGGATGATGTTGGAGACTGTTATGCTAAGTGAGATCAGCCAATCCCAAAAATCCAAAGGCCGAATGATCTCTCTGATAAATGAATGATGATGCATAATGTGGGGGGCGGGGAAGGGTGGCAAGAACGGAGGAAGGATAGATAGCATAGAGGGAAGGGAGAGGTGGGGTCGGGGTGCGGGGGTAAGAATAATAACAGAATGTGTGACAGACATCATTGCCCTGTGTACATGTATGAATGCACAGATGGTGTGACTCTACTTTGTGTACAATCAGAGAAACAATAGCTGTACTCCATTTGTGTTCAATGAATCAATAAGTAAATAAATAAATAAATAAAATTTTTAAGAAAGGGACTTTGCAGTTGTGATTATATTAAGGATCCTCAATTGGAGATTATCCTGGATTATCTTGGCGGGCTCAATGTAATTACCAAGAGTCCTTATTTGAGGGAGGCAGAAAGTGAGAGTCAGAGGAGCTATAATGACAGAGGCAAGAGGCTGGAGTGATGAGAGGAAGGGGTCACAAGCCAGTGGGTGCAGGTAGCCTCTAGAAGGTAAAGAAGGCAAGAAAACAGACACCTCTGAAGCCTCATAGGGAACCAACCCCAACAACACCCCAGCTTTAGCCCAGTGAAATTGATTCTAGTCTTCTGACCTGATAGATGTGTGTTGTTGCCATCATTTGTCACAGCAGCAATGACCAGTGGCTTCCAGATAGCTGTGGTTTCAGTCAGGTCATCGGGCTCCTTCTCAGATTTTACCTTTGAATATCACATGCCCCTGCTGGCTAGGCAGCCTCTGTCTGCACTCTGTGGGGTCCTGGCCTATTTGTTCCCATATGCATCCCCTGTGAGCTGCATTTTCCATACCCCATCACCTGGCTTCCAGGAGTAAGGAGGCAGGAGGAAGAGAGTCAGGGTATTTCAGATGTGGCATTTCATAACTCTTCAGAAGAGTTCCTACTTCTCCTCCACAATTCTGACTCCCACTGGTTGTGATGTCCCTCCTTGGTCTTAGCTCCCACAGGCCAGAGGCCCCTTCCACCTACCACTGAAAATTTATCCTGTCCTCTCTTTTTCCCTTGAGGCAGGGGTGGGGAGGTAGCTTCTTTCTGTGTTGCCTGACCTTCCCCTGCTTACTTTTCTAATTCTTCTAAATTATCTAATTTTCCATATTAAATTTTCACTGTTGAAAAAACTCAAGTCATTTCTACATTGCTGCCAAATCAGGCTGTTTTTCTCTGTGTCTTAGGTCCTTGGAGGGAAAGCATAGCTCTTCTCTGTCCAATTTTGAGGTCTACCTTGAAGCCTGAGAAGCTCCACACAATTAGTTTTGTTTCTGGATTCTGTATTCCAGACCCAGAAACTTCCACATTCTGACCCAGAATTTCCCAATCCCTTCTCCTGAGCATCTGCCTTGGAAGACTTTTTATTTGTACGCCATTTCAACAGGCCTCTTCATGCTAATTTGCCATTTGTATATTAGTCACTCTGGCTGTCTTGAGCCACAGGAATCTGTTGGAAGGACATAAAGACTCAAAGAATCACTAGGATGCTGGAGAAATAAGCATTAAACCATTAAATCCAGCAGAAAGCACGGATATGCGGAGGACCAGGTAGCAAGAACCCAGCTAGAGGTGCACAGCGGAGTGGGTTGCTCAGCCATTGCCCCTGCCCCTGCCCTGAGATGAATGGCTGGTTCCTCTTTTCCTTTGATCCCTTGCTCAAGATTAAAATCCCTGACACAGTAAGTCCAATGGTTGAGCCTAGAGCATGTGCCCTTCCCTAGGGAGAGAGAGGATGGGGATTCCTTTCAGTTTCCTTGGAGGAAAGGATGTGCTCCATCTGTCATCAGGGGAACACACACTGGAGAAAAAAATCCCCATAAACAAAATCAGAAAGGAAATCAGTTGTAGACAAGAGACCAATGTTGAATTGCCAAAAGCAACAAATGAACTGTCTCCTACCCATTATGTTTCAAAATCCATGACTAATCCTTTTGATATTACAATCCTCATAATCCCACATTTTCATTGTTTCTCATGAACTCTCCCGTACCTTAGTAAGGGAGATATCACTCTTAGTTGAATCACCAATGGTTTGGTTTTTAAAAATCTATTTTTCAAATTAATTTTATAATCATCAAAATATTGAATGAATGTGAAGTGTTGTCATCTCCTTTTAAGGTCCAAGTGAGACATTATCTTTCCAGGAGCTAAATTGGTTCCCCAGTCTAGAATACTGGATTTCCAACAGACATCTGGTATAAATAAGGATTTAGATATTTTTTTTCTTAAGCTTCTGGCTTACCAATCAACAAAACACCATGTTCTCCACAGCAATGCTCTTCAGATGCATGGTATTTCTCCAGGGAGGCAAACAGGCTATTCACACTCATCAGATATTTATGAGGTGGATTCTCACATCACTGTTGCTCCACTGCCCAACAGGAAAAGCACTGAGACTCATCCCCTCCCTAACTGTTCTATACCAACCTACCCCCCTTCCCACCAGCCCTCACAGAGGTAAATCTTCACAGTACCTGATGTGGCAACCAACACAATGTTGGTGCACATGGCTCTGATCAGTGATCAGGTGCTAGGAACAAGTCTGCTGCCTCAAGAGTGATTCCCCTTGGATCACTTTTCCTGTTACACAACCCTTTGGCAAATATAGAAATTAGTGGTGGAAACAGTGCATTTCTCTTAGCTAACTTCAGTCTCCATAATAGGAATGAGACTCCTGCTTCTCATTTTTTTGTGCCAGTCAAACAAACATTGACCCTGCTCTCTGAAATGGCTTCCCTCCTTCTCTTGTGGAGAAGGTAGACCTGCTCGTGCTGGTGGCCTGGAATGCATTATGCAATGCTTACCTCTGGACTGCCTATGGTGAGTCACTGTGTCAGATTGCTCTTGTCCAGTACAGAGAAATCCTTAACAAAAATGCCCAAAGTCACGGATGGAGAAGAAGCTACTGGCAACTTTTGTTCCATCAATCTGAGCTACATCACTAACTTGTCCTCTGTGTTATTTTTGGAAGTGACCCCATCCCTGTCTTGTTTGTCTCTGGTTACTTATCTTACTCTAGCATATCTCATAAGAATACAAAGCTTTGTCTCTTTTTGTTGTACACCATTTGTCTTCCCTAGAATACAGCACAGCATTCACATACCACATGCTATGGGTCTCTTTAAAAATAGAACAATCCTCTCTGCCTCATAAGGATCAATAAATACTTGTTGATGAACTACCAAAAATAGAAGTGATGTCAATTGCAAAATGATTCCTCCTTATAACAAATACAAGGGCATTTACTTGTTAAATTTATTGAGTGTCTACCATGCCAGGCACCAGGCTAGACACAGGGGAAACAACAGCTTGCAAAACAAGACATTGTCCTGTTCTCCTGGAAAAGCACTTATCAAATACTTCCTCAGACATGCAAGCTGCCATGGTGGTCAATGTTAGAAGGAGAAAAAAAAATGCTATAAAAGTTTCTGCTAATAGCATCTGATTAGTGTATCAGGAAAGGCTTCCTGAGGCAATGGTACTTGAGCTGAGTTCAGAAAGATGAAGAGAAGTCATCCGGCTGAACAGAGGAGAGAGAGCACCCCAGGCTAAGAAGAGAGCTTGGAACAGGAGGGCAGGTGGCAAGAACAAAGAACTGGAAGGTCTTGTGTCTGCACAGAGAGAGTGAGGAGAAGTGGGTAGGGTAGGACAGGATCTCGAAAACCTACCCAAATGCCACATTGGGGAGTTTGATCCTAAGAACACTGAATTGGAAGGTTCTTTAGGCCCTGGAACGAGAAGGCCAGGACTGGGCTTGGGAATGGGGGATACAAAACCTGTGGATACCAAAGTGTTCCTCTCACAAGCTTTTTGGAGCATCAAAGTGGACATGAGAACAACACAGACACCACTAAGGGCAGGATGCCTCCACATGCCCCTTCTGGTTCTCACAGAGAACTGCCTTGGGCGTCAGCAGTGGCCTGTGACTTAGGAGAGTGACCAGTCCCCATGAACCAAGGGTTTTCCAATATTTATTTTCCCTCCCAGTATGAGGCAACGATTCTGCCACTCAGCAATCCACATCGCTCAGGCCTCTAGTCCAATTCTGAGTGACAAAATTTTTGCCAGAGTTTTCTCTGTCTTCATTGTGGAACCTAGAAATTCTGTTTATGTCTGTTTAGTGGCTCTCCATTGGCAGGCCTGGCTGTTGCTGACCACAAGCATTTAGAAAGAGGGTTAGTAAAGAGATTTTTGTTTTCAAAGTACCACTCTGACTCCCACTTGCAGAACAGATTTGAAGGGGGCCGTATTAGGGCAGTGAGACCATTAGAAGGTGATGGTGGCTTAGACCAGTGTGGAGATGAAAGAGATCAAGGGAACAAAGGGAAGGCATATTCAGGAGATGTGTGTAAACAGGGCTCAGGGTGATTACAGATGAGATTCTAAGTGGATGATTCACACAGCCAGATGTGTTCTTAAGCTCATTAAAAAACTCATAATAGTGCCATTCCCAAAGGCAGGGGATATGGGAAGAGGACCAGGACCTAAGTAGGTCCTGAATATGTAAGTCACCAAAATAAAAACCATTTTTTATTTTCTGAGGGTGCTGGAGATTGGCACATGCTAGGCAGGTATACTCCAATATACCAAGCTGTACTCCCAATTCAAGAAAGATCTTTTACAGTGAAATGTTCTCCATGCTGTGGAGGAACTGTGGCAGTTGTGCCAGACATTGTCTTCCCATAAGGAAAGAATGGGAAGACTCCAGTTTCGGTGGAAGCCACAGGTTATAAGTATTTTCCACAGAATTTGATTACAACGACAGGATACAGCACATGAAGAAGTTCTGCAGGTAAGCATGATGGAGGTGCTAAGAGGGAAAGAACTTCCCAACTATGCATCATTGGTTTGCTTGGAGACAGAGAAAGGCAGGAAAAGGTGCAGAAACCAGAGGACCCTAAGGGAAGACAGTTGGTGTTCAGAGGTCAGGCTCCAAAGAGCACCAGTGCTCTAGGGATGGTTGGTGAAGTTCTTATTTTGTGGGAACACATCTCTCCAGCATGTTCAGGGTGCGTTTCATCCCTAAAATTTAATGCCACTGAAATCACTCCAAACAGGACTCAAAACGCAGGGCTGGGTATGATTTTGACCTAAGCAAGGGTGTACCATGTCTTCCTTCTTTAGCTTAAGTTGGTGTAGAACTAGTGTACTGGTCATATCCAGCTGGAAATTTCTTAGTAAGCCTGGGGAACTGAAGGAGTGATGATGAAGCCTACAGGGCAGAGAAAAAGGAAAGCTAAAGTACAGAACACAGCAGGGACTGCTCAAGGTGGCATTCTAAGGGAATGTTGATAGAATGGCTTAAAGAACACAGACGCTCGCTTCTCTCTTGTGTAACCATCCAGGTGATGTTCTAGGCTGCCATGTACCTCTGCTCCATGAGGTCATTCAGGAAACCAGGTTCCTAACATCACCATTACCTCATCAGCTACCAGGGCTGCCTCCCACTCCAGTTGTTCAGCCAGTGCTAGTATTATGTTTGGTAACAAGATCATTTGGGGTGCCAATTTCAACTATTGCTAGCAAGTATTATCAACCCCCTCGTTTCTACTAAAATTAATCAGAGCTGAGTATTTGTTATTCCGTGAATGTTCTCTGATCTTAAATAGTAACTGGAAGCTAAAACAGAGGCTTTGACAGAGGGATGCTGCATTGCTCATTTTTAGTCTGTTACGTTGGTGCCCATTTGTAGAGGAGAGATAATTAAGATAGAAACACATCTGTTTATATTTGTGTTTGCATATATGTATCTACAAAAGAGAAGTAATAAAGTAAACTTACTGAGAAGCAGAAGGAGTAGCCCTTTTCTCCATTTGGAGACACAGTAAAATTCTGTGAGTAGACAAGGTTTCAACATGGGCCACAAGATGTAGAAGACAAGTGCTGTGCTAGGTGTATTTCTGGTGCATTCGTGCAGCTCTGCCTTTTAACATTATTCATTCCAGTGGCCCAATATAAGGGGAAGCCCTATAACTGCCACCTGCACAATAAGGGACTGTAGTGATGCTGTTCATCAGCAGAGTGAGGACTCTACAATCATTCTCGCAGGAAAAATGTATACAAGGTATTTTGTTCCTTAATGTAAGCATCAAAGGATGAAATTAAACTAAAATCAAGCTACAGATTGCATGATACTAAAAAACCAAAAAAATACAGTTCATTGGAAGTTGGGAGGAGTAGCCAAGAGAGTGGATGATTGAATTAAAAACCAAAAGGGTATTGGCAAACTGGAATGATGGATTAAATTATAATTAAGTCAATCAAGCTGATGTTACAGAAGAATAAATATAAGGAGATTTTATTGCATCAAAAATAAGCTCTGTAAGTGTAAGTTGGAGGACATGTGGTTCAGCAACAATACAGGTAAAAAAGTTTTAGAATTTTAGATTAAAAGTCAATATGATATTTACTACACTACAATAGTTAGTCTTGGATTCCATTTATAACATATGATAATATCCAGTAAAAGGGAGGTCAGTGTTCTTCTCCACTGAAACTAGAATGTAACCTGATCATTGTAGCCATTTCTGAGGCTGGCTTTGAACTCGAAATCCTCCTGCCTCAGCCTCCTGAGTCACTGATATTACAGGTGTGTGCCCCTGTGCTTGGCCATTGTACCCATTTCTGAGGAAAACCTTAAGATGACCTGTTTTGATTAGAGTAAGTATAGGCTGCTAATATCATGAGATCTGCTGATACAGTATCTTAAAAAACACAGAAACTTAGCTTGGGAGACTGAGGCAGAAGGATCGTGAGTTCAGAGTCAGCTTTGGTAAAAGAAAGGTGCTAAGCAACTCAGTGAGACCCTGTCTCCAAATAAAATACAAAATAGGGCTGGAGATGTGACTCAGTGGTTAAGTGCCACTGGGTTCAATCCCCAGTAATCTCCCCACCAAAAAGCATAAAGAACACAGAAGCTAACTTTTGTGTAACAATCCCAAGTGATTTTCACAGAGCAGGTGGCTCTGTTCTATGAGGTCATTCAGGGAACCAGGTTCCTTCTATCATCATTGCCTCCCCTTCCACCAGGGCACTGTCATCTACTACAAGATTGAAATAGGGATGCCATTATGACCAAGTTATGGTTGAGAACATGGGGGAAGGGCATGCACAAAACATATCCACTATCTTAAAATGCTGGTCAAGAATGGCAGTCATCAAACCTGCTCACATTTCACCACCATCCACGACTGCTCATACCTAACTGCACGGGGGTCTGGGCGAGGTAGTTTAGTGAGGGCAGGTCTACCCAAAGATAGTTCCATAATCCCAAAGGAAAGGAAGAACAGATGATTTTGTTGGCTAGAGTACAATGTCTGCTACAACCTATTGGAGAAGCAGCAATCGGGGGAAGAAAGGGTGCATATCATGTTAGCAGCATATTATATCAGAAAAAAATGTGCCTAATTCTCATGAATGTGATTAGACTAGTTCTGTGGGTTTGGCAGGGAGGGGGGGTTCAAACTAAAACATAAAGGTAAAGGACTTTGTAAATTAGTTACCAGAAGAAAAGAGGGCCTCTCTGAGACAGAAATTCCCTCTTACTCTGAGAAAGATCAGTGCAATTGTCTTAGGGCTCAGCTATTCCAGGGCACTGCTGGGACTGGGAACGATGTGGGTCTGATTGCCAAATCCTTGCTATTTCCACCATGTTGCTGCTGCCTCCCAGAAAGAAGGTCAAAACTAAATTAAGTGTTCCTTCTTATTTCCTCCCCCTCGTGGGCCTCCCCCCACCCCTTCTCTAAATCCTTTATCTTATCAGGGCTGACTGCCTGGAAGGGACTGGCTGTTCTGCAGGACTTAGCACAACAGCAAGATAGGATCACTTTAACATCCGGTCCCTTTTCCAGCTCTTCCTACTGAGCCAAATGACTTGATTTGTCACCCACGCTTTTCCTGGCCCAGAGGCACAGTCACCTCTTCATTCAGAAGCTTCTGTCTGTCTCCTTCTCTCCCTAAGGAGGTGGGACTTCTCCCATGACCTCAGTCCCTACAGTACAGCAATGAATCATTTTCTGCTGTCACCTGCCAGTCAGTTGCCTAAACCTTTCCTATCCCAGTTCTGAGTGTTGTGGGGGGAAAATAAGTTTTAATTTGAAATTAATTCTTCATCCCTAGAGCATTGAAATGGATGTTAAAAGTGAATTAATCATCAGCAAATCTTCCATCACAGAAAATGTACCCAGATTCCCTCCAAAGAGAGGATGACTCACAGAGCACCTGTTTGGTCTCCTTAGTAACTGGCCTCTTAGATTTCCCTCTCGTATTTGCATGCAGGCAAGCACAGCAAATTGACTAGGGGAAGAGAAACAGCCCGCAGCACGCAGAATGTCACCTGTGACACTGTTTGCCAACCACCTCGTGCTTCATGTACTCGCTCAGTGTCTCTGTTGTAACCCCAGCATCGATTCGACCGCAGACTCAGCGTCTGGGGATAAGTCTGGAAAATTACTAATGGCCTCAGGGAAGGTTTGGTGACACACGACAGAAATTGATACTGGTGATGCTGTGTACTGCAAAGATGGATTCATCTCTGTGTTAGAAATGCGTCTTCCTTGACTTTCATCTCTGCTGCAGATACAGGGAGACACACAACTCTATCTAGAGACAGAGGAGGACGGGGTGGAAGGAAGAGGTTCCGTTCAACCACTTCCCCAGCTTTACCACGGGAAATAATGTTCTAAGAATCGGTTTTATGTGGTTCTATGTGGTTTTCTCTCTCTCTCTTCCAAAGCCTTCCCTCTCTGGCTTTGTGGTAAATAATAATGATAATAATAATAAAAGAAATTTTAGATCAAGAGCTCGAGACCCATGTTCCAGTATGTTCTCAGTCACTAGTGACCTTGTGCCTGGGAAAAAATCTCTTAGCTTCTTTGGGTTTCCCCCTGAAACTGAGGGGGTCCAACCTGACACCCCTATAGCCCCTCAGTTATGAAATTTGGGCTCCACTTCCTTGATCATAGTGAGCTGTAAAGCTGAAACGAGGTAGGTTAACACTTAAATTTATTGGGTCAAAGCTCAATCAAAATGAAAGGTTAACATTTCCTTCTCTTTATTTTTACAAAAGATGTCCCTTGCAGTTACTTGCCCAAGATCACATAAAATTCAAGTTTTTTCATATTTATAGTTTTTGGTTTCTATTTCTATTTCTGCTTTTCTTTTTCTGCTGCCCAAAGGCAGGTACTTTAGAACATGCTTTTAGCTCTTTTTTTTTTTTTTTTTCCCTTTTTGGTCATTTACCTCAACATCTGTACAGAGCATATTGTCTCAGCTTTAGGCTTCACCTCAACCACAAAACACGTGTTTTTCACCCCCCTTCTCTCCCTGGATAGTTATAATTTTGTTTAGATCAGTAACAAGCATCTATTTGACATTAATATTACTCACAGTTGAGCTATGTAGTGTAGTGTGATTGCTTTTTCTGTTTTCTTTTCCCAGAGTTAGTAATTATTGTATTTTTTATTTTGCATAATTTTCTATGAATAATCACAAATTCAATCCAAACTCCCTGTAACTGTGTCTTTGTTATATGTTTAAACATATTTAGGTACAGTGCAAATTTCATCTTCTTTAAGAAATATCTCCCAGGACCTCCTGATCAGTCCCAGTCTTGGACCAGTTGTTCTCAAAGGCTGCTATCCAGTGGTCAACTTGAACTCTCCATTGACCTTTCTCCTGGGAACATCCTCACCTCCATTTTGTGCTGGATCTTCAATTTCCTGGATCCTACCTCTTCTTTCTTGGCTTAATTTCTAATTTTGGCAGAACACTCTTTCCAGTAAATTCCTGAGGAATTTCATGTCAAAAAATGTTTATTTTTCTAACCTCCTAGGTAGTTGATAGATCTAGGTACAGAATTCTAGAAAGAAAATTATTTCTTCCTAAAAAATTGCGAAGGCATTTGTGCATATTAACATGACTCGGTGTCATGGTTAAGATGGGTGCTGCTCTTTAATTAGTTGTGAAGGAATGTCTCCAATTTTATGCAGAGGTTCATAGGGTCTCTGGGTAATCACTTAGGCTTCTGTGAATATCACATTGACTCATTTGCATCTTTTCCCGTGCCTGCCACTAGCTGCTTGTTTGCCTTAGGAACCTTGACTAAATCCCTTTAAGCTTCATTTACAATGAAAACATGACTGACACTCGGAGTGCTACTCTCACAATGATGTCAGAGTGAATAAAATAACAGGCATGCCCTGTGGAAGCGTTTGCTGGATAGATGGTATCCGGATGCTCACATAAATCTGGTGGGATTCCCTCCCCCAGGTCCCCCTGGTTGCCTTCACAAAAACCTTAATAATAAAATAAGAAAGGGCCAATGGTAATGATTTCTTAAGAGAGTTTTCTTTGAGCATCTATTAAGAATATTAAAGTAGCATGAGTTCATGCTTTATACATTGTTATAATATATGAAAATAACAGATATCCAAAATGATGCCTGTTGAAAGGATATTTGATAAGAAGGCAAACATCTATCTTCCTTTTTTTCCCAAATCATTTGAAATTATGAAAAAAATTAAAAAATATTTTTAAGGGAATAAATGTATAAAATCCATGGAAGACAGGGCATACCAGCAGTGGCCCAGAGTGTTCATTCCTGGAAAGGAGAATCTTGGAGGTAGAACTTGCAGCCACAATAGCAATTTTAGAACTCTTAAGGGACTATACTGTGGTTTGGATAAGTAGCCCCCAAAGACCTACATTTTAAAGGTTTGAACAACAGCCTATGGTGCCATTGGGAGGTGGTAGAATCTGCGGCAGGACCTCGTGGAAGGAAGTGAGGTCACCTGGGGAGTGCCCTTGAAGGAGACGTTGGGATCTCAAGGCCCTCTTCCTCTCCCCCATCCCACTTCCTGGCTGCCATGAAGTGAGGAACTTTTTATTCCACATGATCCTGCCATGATGTACTGTCATGCCACAACCCCAAAGCAAAGGGCCAAGCAACCATGGACTGAAAGCTTCAAAACTATGGCCCCAAATAAAACTTTCTTCTCAGCCCAATGCTGAGCCCTGTAATCCCAGGGCTCTGGAGGCTGAGGCAGGAGGATCACGAGTTCAAAGCCAGCCTCAGCAACAGGGGAGCTGGGGATGTGGCTCAGTGGTCAAGTGCCCCTGAGTTTAAGCCCCAGTACTCACCCCCCACACACACAAAAACACAAAAACAAAAACAAAAAAACTTTTTTCTCTTTAAGTTTATTATCTCAGGTATTTGGTTAGAGTAATGCGAAACAGATTAACACAGTATAATTAACTTCATGCCAAAAAATTTGAAAATATAAATGCTTTTTAAAAAAAAACTCAAGGTAACTAAATTTACATAAGAAATATTGAACCCAAGTAAATCAATAAGTTTAAATAAATCAAATTGTTAATCAATAACTCACATTCACTACCCCTTTTATTTCTGGCTTCTTTGCTTAACCTTACATTTGAGAGATTTTTCCATGATGACTATAACAGTAAATTGTTGTTTTCATTGATGCATAGCATACAATTTAAGAATATACTCAAACTTCTTTTTGCATGATTCTATTGAGGGTATTGGTTGTTTACAGCTTGGGACTATTATAATATTCCTGAAATGAACATTCTTGGTACCAATATCTGACATCTTAAAGACAAACATATGCATTTATGTTGTGTATATTCCCAGTAAGGAGACTGCTAATTTCAGTAGTGGAACTAGAGTAAAGATAGGTTCAATTAACAGCTTTCTGAAGAGGTATGCCAGCTTCTCTTCTTACCAGCAGGGTATGTGATTCCTGTTTTTCCACATCCTTCTTGACACTTGGCATCATCAGTCTTTTTTTTCAGACATTCTCAGGAGTATGTAATGTGCTCTTATCATGACTCTAATTTGCATTTACCTGATAACTATCAATGTTGGGCACATTTTCATATGCCTGTTAGTTGTGTTGAATATCCTCTGTGCTGAAGTACCTGCTCAAAATTTTTGTCCATTTACAAATACATTAAAAAAAGATGTTCAACATCTTTAGCAATCAGGGAAATGCAAGTCAAAACTACACTGAGATTTCATCACCTCCAGTCAGAATAGCAATTTCAAGAATACAAGTAATAATAAATGCTGGTGAGGATTTGGGGAAAAGGTACACTTATACATTGTTGGTGGGACTGCAGATTAGTACAGCCACTCTAGAAAGCAATATGGAGATTCCTTAGAAAACCAAGAATGGAACCACCATATGACTGAACTATCTCTCTCCTCAGTATTTATCCCAAAGAAGTAAAATCAGTACATGATAGTGAAACAGCCAAATCATTGTTTATAGCAGCACAATAGCTAAGAACCAGCCCAGATACCCATCAATAGATGAATGGATTAAGAAAATGTGGTATATATACAATGGAGTTTTACTTAGCCATAAAGAAAAAATGCAATTATGCCATTTGTTGTTAAATGGATGGAACTGGGGAACATCATGCTCAGAAATAGACTCAGAAAATCAAAGGTCTGATGTTCTCTGTCGTATGTGAAAGATAGATCAAAGTAAGGGGAGAAGACAGGGGTGGGGTCAGATATCCTAAAGACAAAGGGAATATCAGTAGTGTAGGAGATTAAGAGGGAGGCAGGAGGGATGGAAAAGGGGAGGAAATGCAGAATGAATTTGATAAAATTATGCTATGTGCATTTATAAATATACTATGGTAATTTCCACCTTCATGGATATCTATAAAGCACCAATTAAAAATATATAATTGAATGCAAGGTAGACCAGTAGAATAAAAGAAAGAGAATAGGGGGACAGAAGAACAGAAGGAAAGAGGGGGCACTGGGGACTGAAATGGAGTAAAATAAATCCCATGCATTAAAATTAACTCAACTATTACATACAACTATAAAGCATCAATAAAAGTAAAAAAAAATTTTTTTTGTCCATTTTTGAGTAGAGGAAAAGCAAGGAATGGTTACCTTTTCTTTTTCTTTCTTTTTTGGATACAGATTCTCACCATGCTGTCTATGTTGCCCAGGTTGGCCACACACTTGTCATCCTCCTGCCTCAGCCTCCTGAGTAGCTGGTATTACAGGCACACACCACTGGACAATAACTATCTTTTCTTACTATTTTATAAGACTATTAGATTATATTGTATATAAGTATTACAAATACCCCTCTCTGAGGCTCAATTTTTTAATTCTTATGTTTTTTGATAAAGGAAAGTTCTTAATAAAGCCCAATTCATCAATTTTTTTCATTATACTTAATACTTTTGGTGCACCATGAAAGATATCTTTGAATATTCCAACTTTCTATTTCCATGTTATCTTCACATTTAAGTCCACATCAACTTGAAATTGGTTTTAATGAATAAAACAAAATAGAAATCAATATTTTTTCATATAGCTATCCAATTGACTATCACTTATCCTGTATTTTCCTCATTTCACAGTTGTATTATTTTGTTATAATTCAGTTCATATAATATTTCAGTCTACTTCTGAAATCTCTAGTTTTTTCCATTGATTAATTTGTCCCTCCTTGCACCAATATCACACTGCTTCAATTACTTTGATGCTGTATAAGTCTTTAAGTTTGGTGGTATAAATCTCCAACTTTGTTCTTCAAGGTTGTCTTGATATTTTTGATTCTTCATTGTTCTATGTAAAATTAAGAGGCAACCTGTAGGATTTTCATTGGAATTACATTAAATTTGTGGATCAATTTAGGAAGAATTGACCACTTTTCAATATTGAGTCTTCCAATCCAGATGTATGATATATTTCTCCATTATTTAAGTCTTCTTTAATTTCTCTCTGTCATGTTTTGTGGCTTTCAGTGTATAGATATTTTTCAGTTATAGATATTTTATTAGATCAGTATTTCATATTCTATGTTAATATGAATGGTATCATTTGAAAGGTTTATTTTTAGTAGTCTACTTCTGCTATATATATATAGATGTGCAGTTGATTTTTATATGTTGACCTCGTGTCCAGAGACTTTGTTGAACTCACTTTTTAATTAAAGTGGTCATCTTGATGGGTTTTTCACATGCTCAATCATATTATCTGAAAATTGATGATACTATGAATTCCATCCCCATCTTTCTGATACATCTTTGCTTTCTGTCTTATTGCATGACTTGGAACCTCCAGGACAATGTGGATTAGAACTAGGGACAGCAGGCTGCTCTCTCTTATTACTCATTTCAGGAGGAAAGCTTTTGCGTTTACCCATTAGGCATAATGTCTGCTAAAGGTTTGTGCAAAACTTTTTTGAAATTTAAATGGTCTCCTGTTTCTATAATTCCTTAAAGTGCCAAACTTAGAATACCTTTTCTGCATCTGTTGAAATGATCATATAATTTTTCCTTCTTATTTTGTTAAGGTAGAAATTTACATTGATTTTTTTAATTTTTCTAATATTAAACCAACTTTCATTCCTGTATAAACTCAAAGTGGTCATGATATATCATTTATATAGCTACTGAATTCTATTTGTAAATATTTTATGATTTTTGCGTCTATGTTCATGAATGCAACATTTTTTTCTTCTATTTTTATAGGGTTTTATACCAAGGTGAATCTCTAGAATATCAGCCCTTATAGTCTTGGCGGTCTTGGTTTTTCTCTGATACATTAAAATAACGAGATTTTTTAAAAAGCTAGTTGGCTTTTATAAATGTTCTCCGGGGAAGGTTTGTGTGATAAAAGCTACGCATTTACAGTGAGAAGCAAAGCATTATACAAACCTGATGAACAAACGAAACATCATTTCTAACCTTAATTAACCTTCTGACCTGTTTCAGTTCCTGAAAAATTCTTGGGTTACCAAAAGTACAGTTTTGACTTTTAGTGTTGTTTAATGGCCTCATCTGTTAAAACAGTGGTAGGAAAATAAATGAAGTGTAATTACAGTCATAATGTTTTGCCTCTTTAAAGTGAAGGATGTTCATTTTAAAAGGGTGTTAAATAAATTTCTTGGATCTGGCTAAGGAGCATGAGATGCTCTGACAGTAATAAAATACATGGTGAGATTAATATGAAATTGATATAAATATGAAAGAGGGCTGGAGTGATGGTGAGACAATCCTGCCATTTGGTGAACTCCTACTATGCACTAGGTGCTTTCCTTGGGGCTTTGCTGGCATTATCTCATTTAATCTCAAACATATGGCATGTTTTTATCCCCATTTTATAAAAGAGGACTCTGAGGCTCAGTAGGAATAAATAGCCTCCCAAACATCTCACAGATATTAAGAGGGATGCAAATCAAGCTGTCTGGCTCTAGAACCCAAGCTCTTTTTACTAAACCAGACCGAGATTAAACAGAGGGGAAACAAAAACCAACCCACAGGTGCTCCTCTCAGTAAAGACTGGATTCTTTACTAGTAAGCCCTGCTAAAGGGGTGCTGAGCAGGAAGAGTTTAGTTACATGTTTATGGTTTGTTGGGTGAGGATTTTATTTTGGGTGTGTATTTCCTCTGTCTCTGGAGTTCTTGGTATATTCTCAAATAAAAACATTTCCTGTTTACTACTGACTGGGCTAACATCCAATAACCAAGCAATATGAACAAATTCCAACATTTCTCTATCTTATGTAAAGTTAGAGTCTGTATATTCTATGGTTGACCTGCTCAGTGGGTTAGGAAATAGTGCCAATTAAGGCCAAGTCCTGGGTTAGATCTGCATTTCCTAAATGTGCTTTATAGGACACACTAGTTCTCCAAGCTATTGATAGAGTTATTCAGGGGAAAATTCAAGGGCACTGGGTCACTGTCAAATATGTTTAATAAACTTCGAATTAAGCTAAGTTAAATAAATTTATCTCAGACTAAACCTTAAAATGCTAATATGTTCTATGAATCTTCAAGAAGAGATATAATATTTGTGGTTTTCAAATTTATTTGGCTCTGGAGCACTTTGCTGGAGGATCATCTTCTAGAATGGGTGTTATGTAGACCATATTTTGATGAGTTAGGTGCTTTAGTCCAGTTAGTTTTAAAGCAACATGCTCTATCACTGGTCACAAGTTGGGAGATATAAAAGTGTAAAAAAAAAAAAATGTAGTCCCATGAACTGACCTCCTGGTGAAGTGGCACAGACCTCACCACAAAAAGTTTGGCATGGAGCCTGGGTGACTTCCTGTAGAGTATTGTAGAAGGATCACTTTGTTAAGCAAGAAGATGGACAAGAGGAACTCTAACTTTCTTCACATTCTAAGTTTCTTTGTCTCTTTGAAAACCATAATTCCTTTTAGGAAAAAAAAATTTGTGTCATGTTGTGACCTATCATAAGAAATATATATTTAGTCTTCATTCTGTTTCCTGGCACACAGCTCCTAAAACCCTTGGACTTTCCAAAGTGATAAGTGACTTACACGCTACTGAAGAGACTGGTGGCTGGAAGCTCCTGGATAACCTCAGCATGGGGGGCTGGTTGATGGAGAAATCAGCCATGTGATTAGAAGAATGGAACTTTCAGTCCCACCCCCAAGCCTCCTGGGAGAGATGTAGAATCCTGCTAGTCTGCTTTCTGTTGCTAATAACAAATACCTGAGATGTTTATTCAGCTCACAGTTTTGGAGACTGAAAATTCAAATGGGGTGGCCTTGTCAGTTTGGTCTCTGGGAGGGCCCACCTCAGAATCCCATCTTATCACTGTGCTCCCCTAAGGCATGAGCCTCTTCTACATGGCTCAGCAGGGTCTCTAGCAGGGCTGCCTTCCACTTACCAGTAAAAAGGAAATCCAGGCAAACAACTGCCTTTCAGCTAGGTCAGGACAAAGTTACCGACCCCAACATGCTCACATTTCACTGGGAAAACCTAATCACATGACCACACCTAGTCAGAATTAGTTGGGAAATTCATTGTCCAGCCAGGTAGTTATGTGCCCAAGAAGAAGGGGAAAGAGAGTTTTGGAAAAACAACTAAAGACTGCCATACTTTGGGGGGGGGCGAATACTAGTTAGTAATTGTTACTTGGGCTTTACTTACATTTCCTAATGAACAGCCAGTTCAGACTGATCAAATCCTTCCAAGAAATATATTGAGTTCCTGTCAGCGTGATATTCAAGTACTCCAATTTATGAAGCACAGAATTTCTCAGAAGAGCTCCGATTATCTGTCAGGGCTGGAGGATCAGTACAGCCAGTCTGAGGGAGGTGTGGGGTCAGTAAACAATTCATAGTCAGTATCCTTTGCAGACTCACTTCTTGCAGACTCACTTCTCCTTCAGGCTCCTTGACTGATTTTTTAAAAATTGGCTCAAGAGGGGATGAAAACTGGCAAATCTCCTAGATTTTATACAACTAAAGCCTCAGCAATGGTGTGCTATAGGGATGAGCTTATGAAATATAGTTTAGCAAAAAAAAGAAAGAAAGAAAAGAAAGAAAGAAAGCAATTTTCAGAGAGGAAATTTTCAACTTAAATGCTTTTCTTTCCAATTTTCAGGTGTGACCTCAGTCAAGAGTAGGTTATACCTATACAACCAAACAGAGAGCCTTGAAAATAGATCTGCTGCTCTTCTGGCCTTGCACTTTCCTTCTTTCTTTTCTAGGGATGCTGCCACATGTCCTCAGTATTAGAGATTCTGCTCTTTTCCTTAAAGTTTCTTCCATACAATAGTAACAGTTTCCTTTGCAAGGACACTATCAAGTTTGCAAAGTAGGTGGAGTCCACATGGAACAGTTTGGGATGTAAAAGCCCCCAAACTATTTCTCTGACCACCAGCTTCAGAAATTCCCTCATCTCAGATGTAGTGTCCAAGGATTAGAAAGTTTCAGAGACCTTCAAGAGGTTAAAATGAAAGTACCTCTGATGGTGGTGGCGGGGGGGAATATCACAAGCTAATTATTCTCCAACCCCAGCATTGAAATCACCTGGAGAGCTTTTCCAACTCACAGATGCTGGGCCCACTCTCTAACTACAAGTCCAAACCTCTGGAAAGGACCTGGGCTGTTCTGCTTTATTTTTAACTTTCTATATGATTCTATGCCTGGGTTTGGGAACCAGGGACTTAAACCTCAGTAATTCAGAGATGCATCAACAACTGAGAGTTGTTTTGGGAGGTGATGATTGGAGCAGAGGGAGGAGAAGAGAGGGAATGAGATGAGATGGCTCTGGAAACATTACCAAAAGTCTCAAAAGACAAGCATAGCTCCTTCTCAGTCTTGTTTAGCTTTGATTTTAAAATGTCATTTGTAAAACCGCATCAGCTTTTGTCTTATGGAATTGTCTGGTCTCATTCTGTTGCTAATGGCCAGAAAACTTTGTCATATTTTAGTTTTATCTTTTTGCTTCATTTGTGAGATCAGTAGTGCCTGGTTATTGGGGTTGAGTTCTGGAGGGCAAGCCTCAAGGGACCTTGTGTCTGTCCTCACTGCTGGGCAGTTCCATAGAACTTCTAGGAGAGGTGTGAGGCTCCCCAGGTATGAGACCTTTGGGGAAGACCTTCTGTAGACTCTGAAGCTCCCTTTCTCTGTATCAGATCTTCAGATCAGGGACTTTGCCTTACATATGATTTCATCCTTTTGGCTTGATTTTCAAGTCTATTTTCTCTTGTTTTCTGCCTTCTAGAGAAATGAAAACAGCTGCTTGGAGACATCCTGATCCCTGAAGCTACAGAATTCCCCCATTAACATTCATTTTGCAGACTAAATAATTTTGATTTCCATAGTCCTTCTTATGGCATCATTTCCTAGTCCTATATTTTCTTAACTCCCCTTTGGATGTAGTTCCTCCACAAGAAATGAAACAATGCCAAACATAAACAAAGAGTTCTTTCCTGTCTTTTCTATGACATTCTCCAACTAATAGGACCACCTTAGTTTTTAAAAACAGCTTTGCTCTCTATTGATAATGTATATTCAACATGTGGTCACCATGTTCTTGGGTTATTGAGGAAAATTACTTGTATAGAGAAAATAGCTCTAGGGTAGAAATCCAGAGATCTGTTTCTTGATCCAGTTTTGTCATAGTTAGGCCATATCTTTCTGTTTGTTTTTAAAAACTTACTTGGGCCTGCTTGTCTCTTCTATAAAGTGAATCAGATGGACTACTTGACCTTTAAATTCACTTCTACTCTAAAATTCTTATTCCTACTTATTTTGATTCACTCCTGACTTCTCAATAACAAAGCAGTCTGAACTCCCACAGCAATTTATCTGTACATTTCTTATAGCTATACATCACTCTTACCTATAATATAATATTTATATCATGTCATGCATGCCATAGCTCTCCTATTAGACCAAAAATTTATTTCGCGCAGACCCAAGGAACTCTGCAACAGACTTTAGAACAGTGTTTTATCAATAAACATTTATTGAATGAGTCTATCCATGAATATTTAATTTCCCTCCTACTAAGTCAAAAGTAATCATTTTGGGAGTAGGAAAAATGATCCTGACCAATTTGATCTCTGCACCCCGGTAGCTCCAGTCTGCTCCCTCTGGTAACATGCTTCCACTCTCTGGATTGGTCCCTTGTGGATAATCTTGCAGGTATACATGTTGATGATGAGCCAGCTAACTGTATAAACAAGATTTTTTTTCCCCAGAGAAAATTGAAGACTTTAAAAGATGGCTATACAAAAATCACAAAGATTACAGACTGTAAGTCAGAAAAAAGAAAGGCTCAAAAAGCAGAGGAGTTTAAGTTGAGAAAGGAGCATCAGAGAGTAAAAGTGGAGCAGATTTCCCTGAGCATCCCAAATGCAAAAGGCTAAATAAACTCTGCCCAAAAGGTTGGAGATGAAAGTGTAATATTTGGAGTCAGAAAAACTGGTGAGAAAAGTCTCAAAATCTGGGCCCATATCACCTATGGGCACCTGTGATTTTCTCATTTGTAAACTATGTTGAACTTCCCTTGACTCCCTGCTGGAGAGAGCCCACAATACTGCAGACCAGAGACCCAAAGTGCAGAGTGTGTTGCCAGGACAACAACTTAAAAATGAAAAGAGGCACAAACTGGAGCAGAGAGTTGGTGTGAGAGAGGAGAAGTCTTCTAGACTAAAGTGCCAGCCAGAGACCAAAGACCCCCAACAAGCCAAGAAGGCAGCCTGTGGGCACAACCAAGCCACCACTTCACCTTCTTATGGTCCTCATCGCCCTTCAAGAAACTGGTAGGCATAATAAAAGAAAGTCTGCAGTTTACTTTTAGCTTTCCTAGGTCTTTGACTTAGGCAGTAGTATCTGATATGGACCTGGACACCAGAACTGAAAAGGGACACTATAGATATCTACATTCATGCAGAGATTGCTGCCCACTGCCTTCCATGAGCCAGGGATTAGCAGTGACCTCCTGGACGACCCAATAAAGTTTTGTCTATAGGATGAAGATATGTTCTGAGCACCAGCATCTCACTCCAACCCCACGCCCCTTGTTTTCACTCATTGAAATAATTTGATGCCACTTCTGGACTCTTTGGAGGCCAAGGACTACAGAGAACAGAACAATGCGTACTTGCTTATCTGAAGATGATAAGATTTTATTCTTACAGGATAAAAGTAGCCTTCTAAGAAAATGGTCCTTGTGATCTGGCTACTTTCAGAAACAATGGTAACAAATTAACTATTCTAAGACCAAGAGGGTCTTTTCTGGCAGCCACCACCCAGCTTTATCTAGACTTTTATTTAGGTAAGGGATTGGGGGAATATTTTGCTGTGAGTAAGGTCTCTGGGGTCATTCTGCCAGGGCATAAACCTTGATTCAACCTCTTAGTGGTTGGGTAACATTCATTTAACAACTCTGGGCCTCAGGTTTTTCATCTTATAAAATGGGTTTTAATAATGATTCTTACCTCATATGGTTGTTGTGAGGCTCAAATATATTTACATGTAAATTGTTTGGAACAGCATTCAACAAGTGTTAACTATATGTGGCTACTAATCCTGCCCACCAGATGATATTCCTCTTTCCCAATATGTAGCTGTTAAACTTGCAAGAAATCCAGGAAAGTTCAATTACACAAAGCTAAGCATTCTGTAGCCATTTTGTCTGTGTTTGGAAATTTCAGTTGTTGTTGTTTTATGGTCAAGATGAACACTTGGTTATAACTACTTAAAGTGCTCCAAAGTTAGAATTACTGTTGGGACTCTCCCTCATCCATTTGTCTCTGGGTTAGTGAGCATCCAAAATAACTTCCTGAGAACTTTCTTGACCCTGTCATTCTCCAACTTAGGACAATGGATGGCTCCTGGTCATTCTCCAACTTAGGACAATGGAAGGCTCCTGTTTAGTCATTGACTTTCTCTTGTTCATAAATTTTTATAACAGTAGGTCAATTTTACCTAAATCTGACTACTTAAATCAATTCTACCAAAATCAATTCCAGTCTAAATCAGGCTGAGTGATTTTTAAAACATATGTTTTTGTATTAAACTTGCATAGATGCACTGCTCTCCAGATATTTGTCTGAGAGTCTAATTTCTAGCATATTATTGCAAGTTATAAAAAAAAAAGTCCTGCTGAGAAAAATAATATTGAGAATATTGTGTGTCTCCTCATTCTAGGTCAATGGTTTCCCAGATTTTTGTATTTCATAGATCAGTTTTTTAAAAGCTTTTTTATGATGGTTACTTACACAGGCTGCTAACTTATTTCACAAAATTAAGGTGTAACAAAAATAGTCTTCTAAATATTGAAGTTTTATGAAAAATTTAATTTTATGGAAAATTCATTACTCACTAAACTGTTTTTGTTTTTGTTTTTACAGCAAAAACATCATCCCTGACTGCCAGACTGGCACTTGAGAACAACCAGGTAATTGATCGATCAATTCCCCCAGATGAGACCCAGTCACTAGTGACTTCAAGCTGGAGAAGCATCCTCCTGACCTACAGAAAGGTTTCTCTTGAACTGCGCTTTGGTCTGACGCTCCTGGCTAAATTAGAAGTGTCATAGAGAGGGTCTTGAAAGCCTGTCACATCATTTAGTCATGTAGACATTGTTTATATGACCCAGTGTTCTCTCTTGGAAGACTGACTGAAGAAGCCTTGCTTTAGTCTCAATAGCAGAAGCACTTGGGCTTCTCTAAGCACTGCATTTATCTTTCATCTTCTACAGTCTTCATTTTATCCTCCCTCTTCACACAATCTTCTTTACATTTTTAACTCAGTGACATGTGCTCTTCTAATAAGCACCTAGAATTTCAAGAAATATGATTTGTGTATTCACCTTGCTTCTGGTTCCATCCTAAATCCTACCACCATTTTCCTTTGGCCTCTTTTTTATTATTATCATTACCCATTTGACCTTGCTGTGCTACATCTCTCTCTGTAAGCCATCTTAAATCCTTTCCAGAGCCAAGAGGAATATACTTAAGCATGTAAATTATTTAACTGAGGCCCACCCACCCCCCCACCCCCGGACCTGGATACAGCTTCATGAGGATGCCTAGCTGTCCAGGGACCCCATAATATATCTAGAACTTGTCTGCAAGATTTCCCAGTGCTGACTGAACAGAAAATCTGCCTCCTGTGTATCCTACGAAAGTGCTGGCAGCTGATAATGGCCTGACTGTTGCCTGCTCTGTATTTCAAAAGGGAGCCAGAGGGGCCTTACTCTATGTAAGTGAAGTGAAAATTTCAAATGCCATAGAAAAGCTAATAAGAAGATACTTAGGGGAGAAGAGCCATTTATTCAGGGTTTGTCGACTGCACAACCTTGCCTTTTAGGATTTTGTCAATTATGGTTATGATTAACATTATTTTTAAATAAAAGTTTTTAAATTTGTATGGAAATGTAGTTTTATGGAAAATAAATAACAAACATCAGAGAGCATTGCAAATAATAAGGACAAGGATTTATTCATAAAACTGGTTTTGTGTGTATGTGTGGACATGTGCAGGTTGGGTTACAATGAAAAATACATTTCTTTTTCAGGATTACAAAAACCGTCTTAATGATACCACGTAAGGAGTATCTATTCTATCCATAAATAAAACAACCTCTGGTCACACTCAGTCCCTTCTCCACACAATGTGCCATGCAGCAAATAACTACATTCCTTGTAGAATGTCTTCTCATTGATCAATCTTTTCATTATTAAGTATACATAGGGAGACAGAGAGAGAGACAGAGACACAGAGAGATTGCAAGGGATTGTCACACTTGAATATAGAAGTTAGGCAAATCCAAACTCTGCAGGGTGTGTTGGAGACCCAAGGTAGAGCTGCAGCTCTAATCCAAAGGCAGACTATAGGCAGAATTCTTTCTTTCTTGGGAGACTTAGTTTTTTTCCTACTAAGGCCTTCAAGTCCTGGATGTGGCCTGCCCACATTATAGCTGGTAATCTGTTTTATTAAAAATAAATCTGGTAATCTGTTTTATTAAAAATCCAGTGATTGAAATGTTAATCTCCCCTGTTTGAGCAGCACTGCAGAGCAGGGACCGGCTGGATAATCCCTTCCAGCCTAGTAAACAACCAGTAAATAAATAAACAAACAAACAAATAAATAAATGTTAATCTCATTTTTAAAAGCCCTCGAACCTGCATGGAAATATCCAAAATAACATATGACTAAATAGCCGGCTCCATGACCCAGCCAATCTCCATGACACATGAAATTAATCATCAAATGCCTCTTAGTTTACGTTCATAGAGTCAAAGAAAAATGGTGGGATTTGCCTAAACCAGCCAAGCTACTGAGGCTGTTCAGGACAGAAGAGATTTGAAGCTGGCTCCTGCTGGCTGTTGATTGTTGATTGTGCCACCTCTTCTCAAGCCTGTATTTGGAGGCATCATCACACTGTTCGCCCAGAATTGGCCTCAGGGGAGTATTTACACCACAGAGATATTATGAATCAGGGCTGGTTGGGCCTTTGAAGATCTGGCTTACCATCACACCACTAGGTGTGGCGGCTTCTTCGCTATTCCTATTTTTTTTTTTTTTTTTCGGTGCTGGGGATTGAACCCAGGGCCTTGTGCTTACGTGGCAAGCACTCTACCAACTGGGCTATCTCCCCAGCCCCAGCATCTTATCCATGTCTTTAAAAGCCTATAATCTGGTTCAGCAGGCATAATATTAAGTCTGAAAATGGAATACATTCATCCCTTAGTATCCATGGGGATTGGTACCAGGATACCAAACTCCTCAAATGCTCAGGTCCCTTATGTAAAAATGGTGTCCTGTTTGCACGTAACCTATGCGCATCCACCCAGATATTTTACATCATTTCTAGATTACTTACACCTAGTACAATCTAAATGCTATGTAAATCCTTATACTATATTGTACAGGAAGTAATGACAAGGGAAAAAGTCTAAGAAAAGTACATGTTCAGTAAAGATGCAATGTATTTTTCAAATATTTCCAACCCATGGTTGACTGAATCCACAGAAGCAGAGCCTGCAGGTATAGAGGACTGGCTGTATTTTCCATTCCAATAACAAAAATAAAGCCAAATAATTCCAGAACATAAGCTTCTCTTAATCACATTTTCAAGTCAACAGAACAAACAATAAGCAATGCTGTCAATTGGTAGTAGTCCACCATGGTGACTTTTCAATATCTGAGTAAATTGATCCATGTGGAGTGAACATACGTACTGTTTATTTTCTTTAAGACATAATATTAATTTATTATTGAAAAGTAATCTTCAATATCTAGCCTGTGGGACCAGCCTGTGGGAAATAATATAGCACTGAATCAGTCAGTGTTAGTTCTTATTGTATTTCTCAATAAGAACAGAACCACAGTGTGTGTGTGTGTTTGTGTGTCTGTGTGTGTGTGTGCATATAGATATATGTGTGTATGAACACATGTATGTATATATACATGTATGTACAAATATGGCATACTTTATCATATTATTGAGTTATGCAACAATAAAAATTTTTAAATCTATGTAATTATAAGAGGATATTTATTAGATTGGCTTATACAATCAGAGGCTTAATAGTCCTACAATGACTATCTTCAGGCTGGAGAGCCAGAGAAACCAGTAGCTACTCAGCCCAAGACACTGGAAGCCTCAGAACAAGAGAGAGGGCTGGGGGGCTGGAGAATGACAGAGACGGAGAGAAAGAGGGACCAATGATAGAGCCTCAGTCAGAAGCTGAAGGCCCCAAAGCCCCCTGGACAGCTGCTGGTCCAAATCCATGTTCAAAGGCTGAAAAACCTAGAATCTGATTTCCCGAGGAGACAGCAGTGGAAAACAAAAAAAAAAAAGCACCCACTACTTAAGAATGCTCCAGTAGGTAGGAGATATCTAGCTTTCTAGCTTCCACCTCTTCAACTTTTTGTTCCATCCTGGCCCTTAGCATCTTGGATGGTCCTGCTCATATTCAGGGTGAGTCTTCCCCTTTTGAGTCACTGTCCCACGTGCCAATATTCTCTGGAAATACCCTCACAGACACACTCAGGAGTATATTTTAGCAATTATCTAGGCATCCTTCAATCCAGTCAGACTGACAACCAAAATTAGCCATCACAAGGACACATGATTAATTTCTTTACAGATGTATTTCAAGGATGAGAGGCAGAGAAATGCAGGAGTGGGAGGAACCCAGTGATTAGAACTGTGCTCTTCAAACTCTCATGGGTATCATGATCACCACAAGGACTGCTGGTGAAGTCCCATCCCCAGACATTTTAAATCAGTTGGTCTTGCTAATGCCAGAGAACTTGCATTTCTTAGTGAATTTCCAGGTGATAAGGATGCTGTTGGTCTGGAGACCACATTTTGAGAACCACTGGATTAGTGACCCATGAGGCAAACTTACAAATTACAATGTATGGACCATATTTGAATTTTTTTTTTTTTTTAGAAAATATTTTTTAAAAATTTTATCTTCTCTTTGCATTTATAACATAACTCCCTTCAACAGTCAGAATCCTTTTCTTCTAATGCCACAAACTATATTACAAATAAAAGCTGGTACTGCTGCTTATCAAAATATACAAAACAATTGATGTTTTTATATAAAGCCACTTTATATGTTAACTTGTTCCCCAAAATCTTTTTTCTTTTTTGGCCTGGTTAAAAAAATGTTGTTACAAATAACCATATTTGAATTCTAAACTAACTGTTAAAAAAAAAAGCTTAGATAATTAGGAAAATTTGAGAATTCACTGTGCTGATATTAAGGATTTATTTCTGCTTTCTTTTTAGGCATAATAATTATATTCTTATTGTTTTTGTTGAAAGATATTTATGTTTTAAAAACTACATATGCTAAAATATTATGGATGCAATGATAAGATGACTGCGTTGTTGTGGTCTGAAAGTCTGTGTCTCTCCAAAATTCTTGTTGACATTTAATCTCTAACATAATACAGGTGAGTACCCTTTATTCAAAATGCTTGGGACCAGGAATGTTGAGTTAATTGCATTTTGGAATATTTGCATAAATTTTGCTAGTTGAGTATCACTAATCTGAAAATCCAAAATGCTTCAAAATCCTAAATGTTTTGTGTGGCGTGGTAAAAATCTGGATTTTGAATTTTGGATTTTCAGATTAGAGATGCTGAATCTATACCATTAAAAAATGGAATCTTTAGGAAATGTTGACATCACAAGCATTCCCTCCTCCTCTTTTTTTTCCCTATACCATCAGTGATTACATCACATTTATTGTATTTTGTTTTACATTAATATTTTATTTGTTTTTTAGTTTCATGGACTGCATTTTGATTCATTGTACACAAGTGAGGTACAACTTTTCGTTTCTATGGTTGTGGACGATGTAGATTCATACCATTCATGTAATCATGCATGTACATAGGGTAATGATGTCTGTCTCATTCCACCATCTTTCATGTCCCCGCCCCCTCCTCCCTCTCATTTCCCTCTACATAATCTAAAGTTCCTAAATTCTTCTCTTACTCCCCACCCCCCAACCAAGGAGAATAAGGCCCTTATGAAAGAAGCTTTGCACAGAATTTTACCCTTTTGGCTATTCTGTTCTGTCATGTGAGAATACAGAGTTCAAACTGCCATCTGGGCCTGGCATGGTGGCGTGTCTGTAATCCCAGAGGCTTGGGAGGCTGAGGCAGGAGGATCCTGAGGTCAAAGCCAATGTTGAATATGGGTGCTATTGAATATCCTTATGATGTCTCATGTTATTCTCTCTGCTTTTGTGTACTCCATAATAAAAGTTTAAATTTTTTTCTAAATTGGATTCAAGTCATTTTAAATGTCCCTTTCTCTTCTACAAAAACAAATGGTCTTTCTTTTTTAAGCACTTTTCATCATAAAAAGGCAGAGGTGTCACTCATAAATGGGGTAAAGGTTTTATTATTTTTTAACAAGACTCTAAATTCCATTGAATCCCATTATAACTCAGATGTCAAGAATGAAAAATGGTTGCAACACTTCCATCTGTCACAACGCATGTGGCCCATCAGCTGCTCAGAGCCGGTACTGCCCTTCCCTCCTTCACCTCCTTTCTTCCCTTCTTCACAAACTCATCCAACTCAGGATACCACCTATCTGGGAGCCAGATAGGGCCTGGGAGAGGCAGGGCTCAAATTTCAGTGCTTCCTCTTCTATGAGATTATAATTGGGTTTTGATCAAACTTGCAAATACCTACCTACATATAAATAGCCAGAAAAATAGAAGAGAAAGACGGATGAGAAGAAATTCTATACAAATAAAAAATGGCTTTCTTGTATGAATGTGTTTCCTCCAGCCCCAGCGCAGAGATAATCATTGATCCCCATAGTGAAGGAGAAGGAAAAGGAGAAAGAGAAGAAGAAACCCTTAGCACTCTCTGCAGTCCATTCCCTCCATATAACAGATGAGGAAAATGGAGACCCGATAGATCAAATGACTTGGCCAAAGTGAAAAACAAAACAAAAATAACACTAGCTATTGACAGAGCTCTACCTGTATTTAAAAAGTTTTAAAAGGGAGGGAGGGAAGGAAGGAGAGAATACTGCCAGTTATCCACAGAGTGAAAATTTTAAATGACATTCTATGCACCTGTTGATTATTGTTCTAAAATTGGAAATGAGCTCATTCGAAAACACTTAGTAATTGAAGAGTTAAGGAAGGAACCGGACACACCTGGAATGCTACAACTACTAGGCTCTAGTGCTGGTGGCAGTAGCACTTGGGACACTTTTCAGCCAATAATAATTACTAACATTTTTAAGGGTTATGCTTAGAGACTTTGCCTTATTCCATGGGGGCACTTTGTCCCCATGACAACTCCGAAAGTAAATTCTACTCTCTGAATTGTGTAGATGTAGAAACAGAGGTTCCAAAAAGTAAGAAATTGCCCAAGTTCACATGCAGGGATAGATCAAGACTATCCTTCCCCACTCTCATTGCTAAAACCTTTCCAAAGTACCACTGGGTACATACGTTGTGTCTAACAAGGAAGCCCAAGCTGGAAGTGAAGGGGTGGAGGGAAGCAAAGACTGAAATACAGCCCAGCCTCTGCTAACCAAATCATGAAGCTGTCTCTTTCTGGAGGAGGGACATTCTTAAATCCACACAAAAGTACAATTTTTTTTTTTTTTTTTTTTTTTTTGTGTGTGTGTGTGTGTGGCTGGGGATTGAACCCAGGACCTCACACAATCTAGGCAAGTGCTCTACCACTGAGATACATCCAAGTCCTTTTTATTTTTTTTTTTGTTTTGAGACAGGGGTATGGCTAAGTTGCTGAAGCTGACCTTAAACTTCCCTGGCACAAAGGCACTTTTTGTATGAATAGTGGTGACCATATACTATATGCCAACAGGGCAGCAAGAAACCATGCACAGTTACATGCATCTCCTCTGTGCACATTTCCCCTATTGTTCTGTTGACTTCAGTTTCTAAACACAAATTCAAAGATGAACTCATTATGAAGATAGATACCAATTACCTATCATTCAGCCTACGGTGGGGTCCTTCTGAGCTCAGGGGTCTGTAGGACTCATAGGTGTCCTAAGCCCATGTTAGTCCTATCTGTCCTGATCCTTATCTAGATCTCATGTAGGTGACCTAATTATATCAGGGCCCTATTCACTACTGAACATGTTTTATTTATATAGCATAAATTTATAAAAGGACTCCAGCTTAAGGATTTCTTGATCTGATCATAGCATATTAAAAATCAGTTTTACTGACGATATATAGAAATCACAACGTAAGTGAAAAGTTGGATGATTTTTATAAATATATACCATTGTTCACCCCTCACCACATTTCAGCGTAAGTGGGAACCCCAAAATATTGCCTCAAACCTATCTGTAGTTACTTCCCATTCCCATTCTTGCCCAGATGACAGCATTGCTGATCTTGACGTCTGCAGCAACCCCTATGGACACATGTGCCACATTTCTGGCTTTATTAGGCAACTAGCCATTCCAGGAGGTATGTATATAGTATATGGTGGCATTCCTTAAGCACAGGGACCCATGACATATGGGATTTTGGTAAGACTGAAAGTCCAAATGAGGTAAACATATTATCTCTATGATTAAGTAGTAAGGAGGGGAATAACACCCCGCAAAAGGCTCTGAACCAGAACTTGCTTCAAAGGCAGACAAAGGTAATGGTGTTAAGAACAGAAACAACCTGGACTACTCACTCAAGAGAAAGCCAGGCTTCATATGAAAGATCTGATTTTCCCACAACTGCCATGTTGTAAGGAAGCTCAAGCTAGCCATGTGCAGAGAAGGGGAAAGGTACTTGGCTATCATCAACTGTTCTAGTCAACCCTACCTTACCATATCTTCTGACTTGCATTACTTCCTTCTGCATAAGCCAACCCCTTGTCCTGAAAATGAAGACAGCAAAGAAAAGGGTAGGGTAGAGCAGTCTATAGTTTCTTTACCTTTTAAGGTAGAAGAAAGTGTTAGTAGAATGTGTCCATACCAAAAAGTGAATGGAAATGATTGAGTCAATTTTGTGCAGTTTCCACTGTTCCATGGATGAAATACGTATGCATGCAGGAGCTATGAAGTATAAATTGTGGGTCAGTGATTCCACATGAGTTTCACGCTCATATTTGCATTTAAAGCAGACATTGCATAATATAAAGATGAATGGTAAAAATCATGCTAATTTAAATTTTTAATTTTTCTTTAAAATAGCAATAAATAGCTAATTTAGGACTACCATAACAAGTTGAGAAATATGGAAGAAAGAAAAAACTATTGTATTAAGTACCCATAAAAACATTTTTTTCTTGTGTTTTGAAGAAGAGTTGGCACACTTTCATTTTGCACCAGACCTCTCATGTTCTGAAGTCAACCTTTTAAAAATAATTGTTCAACTTCATTTTATGTATGACAAAACTAAGACTGGGAAGATGACAGTTAGTAGCAGACTCCACTCTATAGCCCATGGCCAATTCCAAAGTCTTTTGGGCATTCCTGAAGCCATCAAAAACAAAAAATTAGAAAAAAGTGTTGATTTAAACCTATATTTCAAATCAGCAAATTCAAAGAATAACCAAATTAGACATATTTGCTGCAAACAGTGGCATTTTGTTTTCAGCAAGTGAACATATTTTCCAGGTTTAAAATTTCCTCCATCACTAGAGAGCTTAAATAGATGATAAACACAGCATAGAGAGCATTCACAGAACCCATTATAGCTAAATGTCTACTTGTACGCTCAGCTGATTTCAAGTTAAACATCTTTAAAAGAAGGAAAAATAATATACTTTATTTAAGTATGAACAGAGGAGAGCCTAGGCCCTGCCCTTTCCTGTGCTTTAAAGAGGAGACAGGATCAGATGACCACACTGGACAAGAAACAAAGGCTTGCCCTTCCTTGGATGTGCGCAGCAATCTGGGTAATTGTTGACAGAGAAGTAAACATGACTTGCCCTTTACTTTTTAAATTCACAAGTAGTAATTAACATAAGCAAGCTCTTAACCATCCCAGACAAATGTCTTTAAAATCACAGATGTGATATGCAAAATAAATAAAACAAAAACTAAATGAATCTAGTTTGGGTTTAAAAGAATCTTCTTGGTTAAATGCGTGGTGCTGATTAAATTTCATGTAGCCCTTAATGCTCAAATGGGGTTCGTTCACGACCCAATCTCCAGTTTCCTTCCTTTCTCTGAACCCTTCCCTCCTGCAGGGTCATAGAACTCATCATCTGCTCCTACAAAGTGGCAGGTAAAGTGAACACTGAGGGTTAGGGTCAGGTGCTGGGAGAGGAGAGTGACAAACATGATAATTATAGTGAACATCTGTTGAGCCCTATTTGCTGAGCAGTGTGCAAAGAGCTATATGTTCATTATCTCAATAAATCTTCATGATTCTCTGAGGCAGCATTATCCCATTTCAAGATGAGGATCCAAAATCACAAAAAGGTAAGTAACTTGCCCCCTAGGTTATACCAAATCTGGAATTCAAAGCTAATTTGTTGTCAGTTGTCCATTAAAGATAGTAAATTCATCATTTATCTTTGTGTTGTACAAGGTTTACTTTTCCCTTTACCTCTGTCCTCTATCTTCTCATTCTTTTCTCCACCGCGCTCATCCTCATAGCATCCTGATACTAACTCATTGTTCATCCAAAAGTGGTCAAATAATGCAAGTTGATAAACTGAAACCACTTTATCCAAGACCACTGTTGACTAAGGTCTTTCTGGGAATTAGAAAAAAGCACCCTCCTTCTGATGAGGCAGAATAAGCAGGATTTATTCTCATGCTCAACTGGATATCCTTAGGCAAGGCACAACCTCTGCAGTGTACAGAGAGGCCCTGAACTTATCCAGTCACCTTGATTTATGGTCATATGAATGTCCATTTTATACGACAGTGATAATGATTACATTCCATGTAATTACACCTGGGCTGTCATGTTTTCCAGAGAGGACAAACATCCTTAAAAGGAAATGTAAGGCTATTTGGCGAATCCATTTGCTTGTTTCTGCAGTGTTTTCTCTTAGCCCCAACTCCCAGAAGATTGTCTGAATATACACGGAGAGTTGGGTGCTGCGGAATAGTCTCATTAAACTGAATACCCCTTAATTGGCAGACATGCGGGAGAAAAAGCCAAGTGTCTTGCATATTAGTGTTCCTGAGAGAGAGCAGAACACAGCCATTAGGGAAATAAATCAAATCAATAACACTTTGCCTGAACACAATATGAGCCAGTGGGTAAAGATAAGAACGAGCTCTGCTTTTAATAGAATGGCCTAGTTCTGACCCTGATGATAACTTTCTTCCCATCCAAGCAAGATCTCGCTGTATTCAACTAGTCTGAATCTCCATTAGCCGTTAATGTAGGAAACTAAGTGATTTCTTTGGTTTTAGGGCAAGCTTTCATCACTATGGAAGTTTTTAGAATTGACAACAGGGATCAAATCTTTCCTGTGGACAAAACAGAAGCTAGTCCTTTGGTATGGCTCAACATTGTTACACTTCCAGGTAAGTACAATATACATTCTCCTTTCAAAGGCAGATGTCAATATTCCTATTTTAAGTTATATTAGAGTCTTGATTTTTGCATTAGGTCAGGACATCTTATCAAAATTTGACTGAGTGAAAAGTTAGTGCTTCATACCCATTGTGGATCACAGCAAGTTTCCTGCCAGGATAATTCCCATGAAACCAGAACCTTAGGGGCTCACGTAATAACAATGGCTGCCATTTTGGATGACATAGACTCGGGCAGTTTAAATTTTAAATTGGAAAAGACCCAAGTGAACCATCACCGTCTTGTTAGTTTTCAATAACTGGATAATAGAGTCATAATTTAGTTTGAAGGGTGTGTGGGGAGAATCCCTGGTGGGAATCTGAGCCTCAGCGAATGCAGTCAACCTGCTCCTAATAGGAAGTCACATGCATGGCAGCAAATCCTCTGAAGTGGCACGTTTCTTTGAGTATATGCTGTGCTAAGATTAAAGGAAATAAAAGTTTGTAAGAAAAGGAAGCAAGTGTCAAACAGATAGCAGATTTATTTTCAGAATTATGTAAAGCACAGAAATGAAAGGACTTCCACCATGAGTGTTGCCATGGTTACCTGATCTCTTATCAAACAGGAGAATCATGCAGGGAAGGGAAACCTAGAAAAAGCAGTAACAGGAGAGGCCTGCTCCTCCACAGGCTTTTCACCCAACCGAGGTTGTTTATGAGGGTATAAAATAGGGGATGGCATTTTGCTGCTCGAGATGATTTTTAAAAGAGCTTATTTTGCTATGCGGAATAAGGACTCTGTTCTGCTGTGCTTTCCAAAACGGGTAAATATGACAGCTGGAACCACATTGTTCACAAGGATTTCTAAATGAACAGGAAAAGAATGTACCTTTAAAATTTCTCTCCATGCACAAAAACAAATACTCTTTTCTGAAACTATCAACTTAGCATACAGGTTAGTTGTTTTCTTAAGAAAGTTGCTTCAAAATATGTTAAAGGATTTTATTTGGCAATGACCATTTTAACAGAAAAACTGGAAAATTCTGGTTAGAGATTATGAAGAACATCCCCTTAATTTTCAATTCACTATTAACATAGACCAAAAGAACAACTTGCACTCTGTCCTTCCTCACCAGTTGCATCTGCCTCTGCAAATGCCATTATTTTCTCATCCGCCCTCTCCCCTCTCCCTCACAAACCATTGTTCTGGAAAATCTGAGCCTATGGACTGCTGGGTACAAACTCTCACTTTTCCAAATCACAGGCAAGTCTTCAACACACCTAGTAACAGCTTGCAAAGTGCCCTTCCTGCAGAGGCAGGCCGTCTGGAAGCATACCAAGCCACCCACTACAGACAGCCTAAGAGAAGAATGGAAATTCCATCCTATTCATTTTATCACCCAGGAAAGGGGCGGGAAGCAGTGAAGATCAGGCCTTTCTTTAGCAGTTCAATCTCTGAATTTCTCTCAGTTCTCATTTCCTCTGGTGGAAAGACACTAAACCCAATGGGTAGATCTCGCCAAGGGGAAAAAGAAGGCTTGGATTCACGGTAACTTTGACTTCTCTCACAAGGAATGTGTCCATAATTAACATTCCTTGAGACCTGACTATGGACTCAATATTGTACTAGGTACTTTAGTTTAATATTTTATGTTCTACAAATAGCATTCCTGTGATATGGTGTTCTCATTAAATATGAGGAAGCTGAGACTCAGAGAAGATAAGTAACTTATTCTAAGTCACAAAGAACTTACTTCTAAACTCACTTACCTAATCACCCAAAGCCACAGGAGGCCAGGCACGGGGCAGTTCTCACGCAGGGTAGTTCTACCCATGAAATGTTTTAGAATTTAAACATTGAGGCATATATTTTAAGTTGCATTCTTTATGTTTCTGTTTTTGTATTACAATTTTTATTTCGTATCTTTGACTGTGCACTGTGATTAGGTGCACGGTCAGGTTATATTATTTGAAATTTTCATTTCAAAATAGTAAAATGTGTAGCGTAAAGGGAGGTTTTGGGCCTATGGAGGCTGAGAACCACTGCACTAAGTCCTTACTCCCAGGATAACTAAGGTTTGACTCTAATTGTTCTTTAAATTTGGGGATGGAGAAGCATTTCTCAAATCTAATCAGAGAAGTCATTGTTCCTGGAGTATAACCAAAGTTTCTTAAAATAAATTAACCCAATCTTTAAGCAATTAGCAGTGGGGAAGAGGAAAGAAGATCCAAAGCCGTTTCTGAGGAGATATCCGCCCCTTTTTACTGGAGAGTCCATTTCTTTGACACATTGATTAGTCGCCTCTCAAACATTTATTTGGGGCAAGTGCCAAGCTTAGGACCCTGGCTAAGGGAAGCAAAGTCTCAATGCTGGTGCTGGACCCAGAGCTAGAAATGAGAGCCACTTAGGCTCTCTGAGCCGAAAGGAAAATGGATTAAGAGGACATGGATTCTTGTTCTTTGGTTTCTGAGTCCCATGTGTCCAAAGGCACAAAAAGGAGATTCCCCAGATTATTTCACTTGAAGAGTCTCTAGAATCATAGCTTAGTCTCTGGAACACACATGCAGGTTGGAATTGCCCTGGGGAACCAGGACCACTTGAATCAGCATGGCAATATATGGAGCCGCACCCATCAACTCACCTCCTCACCTTCTGTGTGATGTGGTGATAGGGAGGCACTGCCTTCCTCCAGCTCCATGGGAAAGAAGAGCTAAAGACAGTACTAGAAAGAGTGAATTCTCTTCCAGTTTTCTTTTGGTATTTTGGATCTATTCCTTTTCAACAAAAGCCTTGATTCAACATGTATACAATATAAGAAGAAACCACAAGATAGCTGCAGAGCTAAATCCACTCCTCAAAGTTTATTTCTTTTGATAAGAAATCATGTTTTAATGAAGGGAGGCAACTTCATGGTGGCAAGCTGAAGTTTCAAATTCTATGCAGGCGGTATTTGTATTAGAAACAATATTGTTTTTTCTTTATAGAACACGAATAGATTAAATTTCATATTTCAATTCCCGTGAAGGCCCCAAGATCCAAATCCAACATTAAATGTGTGTGTTTGACCCCATATCCTCCTTACATTCACAGTACAGTTTGTACATACATATAAGCCCCCCACGGCCAGCGTGAATAATACATGGGACTTACAGCAAGACGCTGTAGAATGAGCTCCTCTAATATTTTGGGCACATCTAAAGAGGGGAGAGGTTAGAAACAAAATATGGGCCACAATAAATAGTGAAAATGAGATTAGCATTTAATATATTTCTTGTATACAATTTTGGATTTTTGACCATTGCTCTCAGTTCTGTCCTTACAGAATGAAATCTAAGTGTTTAAAGTGAAAATATAGATGCTATATAATTATTTATACTCAGGAGCCTTTTAAACAAATTTTTTCCCATAAAAGGACTGTATGGAATGATAAATTGTAGGTTACAAAACCCCTGGTCTGGTATATTTTCAAGAGATTTTAGGTAGAATGGTCACATTAAAGAATATTTACGCACTGTTTAAAATCTTCTCTGGTCTGCTGGGCAGATTTTAGATAAGCAGTAGCAACTACTAGTAGAACTCAGTGAAAGCTCTGTGCAGCCTAAGTTGTCTGACCCACCCCTTCAAAGGCATCTCTTCTTCCTCTATGAATTTTGTTCTCTGAAACTGATAGGCCTAAAGGCCAAAATACTCTTGACATCAAGAATTACTAGAGTGCCGGGCATGGTGGCGCACGCCTGTAATTCAAGCGACTTGGGAGGCT
>JAJEJO010053347.1:0-13339 GCA_020662805.1 Glaucomys volans | reverse complement strand
AAAAAAAAAAAAAAAAAAAGAATTACTAGAGTGAAGGGAGGGGAGAGGTATGGGGGAAGGAATGTTAGTAGAATGAAGCAGACATTATTACCTCATGTACATGCATGACCGATGTGATCCTACAATATGTATAATCAGAAAAGTGAGAGATTGCACTCCGTTTATGTATGATCTTTCAAAATGTATAAATGCACTCTACTGTCATGTACAATAAAGTAGAACAAATTTAAAATTTTTTTAAAAAATAACTAGAATGGATTCCAAACCAGGTCCATTCAGAAGTCCTTATAGACTTTTGGGATGGTATGACAACAAAGTACAATGTAAGCTTTTTTTGTAGTCTTATTTTAATTCTTGTTTTAATAGTCTTGGAACCTCAGCCTGAGTACCTATCTGTGTCTCTTGTTTTATCACCGTTATTTCTCATATCTAGATTATCCTTATTTGTCACCCTTATATTCAAACAAAATGAAGAATGGGGTGGTTCAAATGTTCTACTTTAAGTGACAAAACAAATGATTGACTGCAGAAACCTGCTAACCACCAATAAGCTATTGATGAATTTGGGAGGAGATCCAAAAACTTGAGGAAATTCATGAATTCACCTCATCCATGACAGAACCAGATTTCTCTTTGGTTTCCTATAACTATACACCCCCCTCCCCTGTTTTTCAGGTACAGACTATACAGACTTGAGTGAAGAATGATGAAACCAACTGTTGTGTGTGTTCATACGCATTAATTTTCCATAGAGATTCATGGTTACATTTAGGTAAAACTTAAAACAAAAATTCACCTGAAAAATAACATTTTAAATATTAGTACATTTGTATAAAACCCTGATCCAGAAAGGATTTATCAGTAAGTATTTATTTCTGTATATTCTTATTAATGAATGATATATAATGAGGATGTGGGGAAATAGGTACACTCATACATTGCTGGTGGGGTTGCAGATTAGTGCAGCCACTCTGGAAAGCGGTGTGGAGATTCCTTAGAAAACTTGGAATGGATCCGCCATTTGATCCAGCTATCCCACTCCTTGGTCTATACCCAAAGGACTTAAAATCAGATTACTACAGTGATGTAGCCACATCAATGTTCATAGCTGCTCAATTCACAATAGCTAGATTGTGGAACCAACCTAGATGCCCTTAAATAGATGAATGGATAAAGAAACTGTGGCATATATACACAATGGAATATTATTTAGTCATAAAGAAGAATAAAATTATGGCATTTGCAGGTACATGGATGAAGTTGGAGAGTGTCATGCTAAGTGAGATTAGCCAATCCCAAAAAAACAAAGATTGAATGATCTCTCTGATAAGTGAATGATGATACATAATGCAGGGTGGGAGGGAGGCAAGAATGGAGGAAGAATGGATTGCACTTGGGAGAAAGGGAGGTGGGATCGGGGAGAGGGGTAAGAATAATAACAAAATGAGACAAACATCATTACCCTGTGTACATATATGATTACACAAATGATGTGACTCTACTTCGTGTACAACCAGAGAAACAACAGCTGTACCCCATTTGTGTACAATAAATCAAAATAAATAATTTTTTTAAAAACTCATAAGTATATATGTAATATATATATATATATATTTTTTAGAGGTGTTGAGAATCGAACCCAGGGTCTTGTGCTTGTGAGGCAAGCACTCTACCAGCTGAGCTATACCCTCAGCCCATCATAAATATAAGTATATACTTATACTCTGTGTGTGTGTGTGTGTGTGTGTGTGTGTGCGTGCGTGCGTCCGTGTGTGTGTGTGTGTGTGTGTGTATGTGTGTTGGAGGAAGATTGGTATATATGTGGAAGCAATAGAGGCCAATATATTTGCCTGAATTTTTTTCACAAATTGGCTCTGAGTCTTTCAGAAATCAAAGCAAAAAGAGAAATACGATCAGTTATGAAATTTATGTTGACCATAAGGAAAGAACACACCAGCATTTTCAATATCTAATACTTTACATAATTACTGATGTACAGAATTAGGCATAATTGGTTTTAAAAATGTACAAAAATTGCTATGAATTATTTGTTCCCTTGGTTAATAAATACAATGTGACAGCCTTGTCTGTGGTAAGAAAAAGATAAGTCCTTGACCTTTATAAGAAGATAAAGTCCTTGACCTTGAGGAGTTTTCAGTCTAATGGGTGGAAATGGGGAAACTCAAATAAATAAATCACAATATATTAACAAGAGTACCATGAATAAGGTGCAGTGCTTTCCCAAATGTTTCTAAAAAATCACACCAATTTTTATTTTGTGTCCCTACTAATATTTTGTGTCCTCCTACTATTTTGTGTCTTCCAGAATCCAGGATCAGCATTCAAAATGCAGGCTCACCCCTTTCACCATGGAATCAGTGGTACCACTGTGATCAGTACCCCTATTCTAAGTACAGCCAAACTTCCGTGTTCCTGCCCACTCCCTAGGTATCTGGCTCTCTTCCTGGTCCTCTCTCCTTCCATATTTGTCCACCCCTGATGCTGCACTTGTCTTGTGAAGTTATTTAATTGACTCTGTGTGCTTAGGAGATGAGGAGTCTTTGGTCTAAGGGATGGAAGAGGACACAATGGCACCTGACTTAGAATGCCTCACAACCAGGAAAGACAATAATAATTACCTGTTGGATGCTTCAAAAATAATAGAGCCCAGAGGAAAAAGCAGGGAATGTGAACTGAAGCTGAATTCCATACTTGGACAAATATGTCAAGATGAACCCAACTACTATGAATAACTATAATGCTCTAATAAAAATTATAAAAATATTACAAAAACATAGTAGAGTCCAAAAGTAAAACAGGTTTGCCTCAGAAGTGAGGTGAGTTCAAGGTTAGGAAGGCTCCTGTGCCTTCCAAGTAAAACACCAAACTTCTTGATTATGCAGGCAATTCCTCTAACACAGGGACAAAATTTCTTCCCATCACAATTAGAGACAAAAGGCTTAAAAATGCAAATGTGTAGGAAAGGTGCCACACTGGTGATTTGCTTCAGTCAACCTGCAAACGATGGTATCAGGAGCTTTCTGAAGTCCCTAGTCTGCTCTTCCTCTTAAGAATTTGAAGAATTTCCAGCCCTTGCACTTCTCCTTGCCCTGCTCCCTACATTTTGACCCCTCTGAACCCTAATTCATCAGTTATCCCTCTCTTTTCCAATATTGTCAGTCTTATCATTCATTTAAGAGCTAAACACTTAAGAATCCTCCAAGACTGGGGATTCTACAGACAATAAAATAGAACAAAGTCCTTGCCCCAAGGCAAGAAAAGATAAAGTGGGGAAGAATGTTGAAATTTTGAATAGGGTGTTCAAGAAAGCTTTATCCCAAAGAAGACATTTAAGCAAAAACCTAAAGAAGGTAAGGGAGTGTGCATTCCAGGCAGAAGCATGTGCAAAAACCCTGAATTGGGACATACTTGTAATGGCATGTTTATGCTCTAGGGACACCAAACAGGCCAGTGAAAGAAGCCAGTGAGGTCTTAAAGGTCATGGCAAGTGGCTTTATTCTGGGTGCAATGGGAAACTGAAGGAATGATATAATCTGAATTACCTCTTTAATAAGCACATCTTGACTATGCATTGAGAACAGATGGAAGGGTGGAAAGGCAGGAGCAGGGAATCCAGGGAGGAGGCTGGTGCAGCATATCCAGGTAAAAGATGGTGGCCTGGACTAGGCCCTGGTCATTTAGGACTTTGTAATGGAAATAGTGTGAAGTGATCAATTCTGGAGGCATTTTGAAGGTGGGGCTACAATATTTTCTAAGAAATCAAAGTAGGGTGTGAAACTCAGAGGAGAGTCCAGGATAACTCTGAGGCTTGAAGCCTGAGCAATAGGAAGAATGAAGTTTCTATTTTCTGGAATGAGGATGACTTTGGAAGGATCAGACATAGGAATGGAATATCAGAAGTTCAGTTTTGAATGCTAATTAGACAGCCAAGCAGAGATGTTGAATAGCATTCGGAGGCATAGTCTGCAGGTCTGGGGAGAGGGTCTGGTTAGTATTCAAAATCATGCAAGGGCTGGGATTGTGGCTCAGTGGTAGAGTGCTTGTCTAGCACGTGTGAGGCACTGGGTTCAATCCTCAGCAACACATAAAAATAAATAAAGATATTATGTCCATCTGCAACTAAAATTTTTTTTAAATGTTTAAAAAAATTAAACCATGCTATCAGAGTAAAATCAACATGGGAGTAAATATAGACAAAAAGAAAAGAGAGGGGCTGGGGTTGGAGTTCAGTGGTGGAGCACTTGCCTAGCATGTGAGGCACTTAGTTCAATTCTCACCACCACATATGAATAAATGAGTAACATAAAGGTCAACTAAAAATATATATTAAAAAAAAGACAAGAGGACCAAGGACTGCTCTCTGTGACAATCCAACCATTAGAGGTTATAGACATGGACGAACCAGCAAAAGAGGAGAAGTGGTGGCGTAAGAAGTGATAGGCAAATATGGTACCTTAGAATCCAAGTGAAGGAACTGCGTCAAGAGAAAGGACAGATCACATGGATCAAATGCCTCAACATTGACCAGCATGGGAAATGATGCCTGTTCATTGACCTTTGAGTTTAGCCTTCTGAAAGTTTTTGATGACCTTTATAGGGAAGTTTCAATAGAACAGCAGGAACACCCCTGCTCCCCACCATCACCCACTGGAGTTAATGTAGGAGAGGATGAGAGAAGAGAAATGAGAGACAACTAATAAAGAAACTTCCTCCAGGATGCTTTGCTGATAATGGAAGGGAAGAAACAGGCAATGGCTCAAGTGTGGAAAATGAGTTGAAAAAGGTTTTATGTTTGACTGTTTTTAGGATGAGAGAAATCTGAATGGGTTGCTGCTGGGAAAGACCTAGCAGAAAGGGGGGAAAAACCTGCTAGGGATAAGAGAGAAAGAATGCTGTAGCAGTGGCCCTGAGTAGGCAGAAGTGATGGGCTCAAAAGGAAGTAATCGGCCTCAGCGAGAAGATGGACAGTGATCCACCCTTTTAATAGGCTCCTTCCCCTCAGGCTTTTTCAGCGTCTTTTGGTCATTTAGGACTTCATAATGGAAATCATATGAAGTGATCCAATTCTGGAGGTAAAAGTAAGTGAAATGGAGTGAACATTTTGCCCCCCTCCCTCAAATTTTCTATGTTGAAGAGATGCAAGGTTGGTTCAACATACAGAAATGTGTATGTTGAAATATGTGTATGTTCAATACACATAATTCATCACATCGATAGACTTAAAGACAAGAATCATATGAATATCTCAATAGATGCAGAAAAAGCATTTGACAAAATACAGCACTTCTTCATGTTTAAAATACTAGAAAAACTAAAGATAGTAGGAACATACCTCAACATTGTAAAAGCTATCTATGCTAAGCCCAAGGCCAACATCATTCTAAATGGAGAAAAATTGAAAACATTCCCTCTAAAAACTGGAACAAGACAGGGATGCCCTCTTTCACCACTTCCATTCAACATCATTCTTGAAACTCTAGCCAGAACAATCAGACAGATGAAAGAAATGAAAGGGATACAAATAGAAAAAGAACAACTCAAACGATCACTATTTGCCAATGACATGATTCTATATTTAGAAGATCAAAAAAGTTTCACCAGACAACTTCTAGAACTCATAAATGAATTCAGCAAAGTAGCAGGATATAAAATCAATACCCATAAATCAAATGCATTTCTATACATAAGCAATGAATCCACTGCAAGAGAAATTAGGAAAACTACCCCATTCACAATAGCCTCAAAAAAAAAAAAATACTTGGGAATCAATCTAACAAAAGGGCTGAAAGACCTCTACAATGAAAACTACGGAACACTAAAGAAGGAAATTGAAGAAGACTTTAGAAGATGGAAAGATCTCCCATACTCTTGGATAGGCAGAAATAAAATTGTCAAAGTTACCACACTACCAAAATATACAAATTTAATGCAATTCCTTTTAAGATCGCAATGACATTCTTCACAGAATTAGAAAAAGCAATCATGAAATTCATTTGGAAAAATAAGACACCTAGAATAGCCAAAGCAATCTTTAGCAAGAGAAGCGAAGCAGGAGGCATCACAATATCAGACTTTAAACTATACTACAGAGCAAAAGTATCAAAAACAGCATGGCATTGACCCCAAAATCGATATGTAGACCAATGATACAAAACAGAAGACACAGAGACAAACCCACATAAATATGGTTATTTCATACTAGACAAAAGTGCCAAAAATACATTGGAGAAAAGATAGCCTCTTCAACAAATGGTGCTGGGAAAACTGGAAATCCCCTGTAACAAAATGAAATTAAACTTCTATTTCTCACCCTGCACAAAACTCAACTCAAAGTGGATCAAAGACTTAGGCACTAGAACAGAGACTCCAACCTATTAGAAGAAAAAGTAGGCCCAAATCTTCACCATGTCAGCTTAGAATCTGACTTCCTTAACAAGACCCCTAAAGCGCAAGAAGTAAAATGAAGAATCAATAAATGGGATGGATTCAAACTAAAATGCTTCTTCTCAGCAAACAATAATGTGAAGAGAGAGCCTACAGAATGGGAAAATATCTTTATCACACACACCTCAGAGCACTAATCTCCAGATATACAAAGAACTCAAAAAACTTAACACCAAAAAAACAAATAACCCAATCAATAAATGGGCCAAGGAACTGGACACTTCACAGAAGAAGAAATACAATCACAACAAATATATGAAAAAATGTTCATCATCTCTAACAATGAGAGAAATGCAAATCAAAACTAAGATTTCATCTCACTCCAGTCAGAATGGCAATAATAAGTGTTGGTGAGGATGGTGAAAAAGGTACACTCTTACATTGCTGGTGTGACTGCAGATTGGTGCAACCACTATGGAAAGCAGTATGGAGATTCCTCAGAAAACTTGGAATAGGACCATCATTTGATCCAGCTATCCACAGTTTATACCCAAAGGACTTAAAATCAGCATACTACAGTCAGTCACACAGCCACATCAGTTTATAGCAACTCAATTCACAATAGCTAAACTATGGAACCATCCTAGATGCCCTTCAACAGATGAATGGATAAAGAAAATGTGGTACATATACACAATGAAATATTACTTGGCCTTAAAGAAGAATGAAATTATGGCATTTGCAGGTAAATGGATATAACTCAAGAATATCATGCTAAGTGAAATAAGCCAATCCCCAAAAAACCAAAGGCCAAATGTTTTCTCTGATAGACGTGGTAGGGGAGAGGGGTTGGGAAGAATGAAGGAACTTTGGATTGTGGAGAGGGGAGTGAGGAGAGAGACGTGGGCAGTAGGGATGGGAAGGACGGTAGAATGAGACAGACATTCCCCTATATACATGTGTAATTACACTACTGGTGTGACTCAGCACCATGTACAGCCAGAGGAAAGAGAAGTTGTACTCCATTTGTGCACACTGTATCAAAATGCATTCTACTGTCATATATATCCAATTAGGATGAATAAAAAATTAATTAAAAATTTTAAAAAATTTTTCTATGTAGAAACCTGATTCTGAATGTGATGGCATTTGGAGGTTGGGCCTTAGGGAGGTGATTAGGGAAGAGACATCAAGATGGGACCAGTGCTCTTATAAAAGAGACCCCAGAGAGATCCTTCCATCATGTGAGGACAAAGAAAAAGTAAACCGGAAAGTCAGCCCCACCAGACCCCAAGTGTGAGGGAACCTTGATCTTGGACTTCCTAGACTCCAGAATTATGAGCAATAATATCTGTTGTTTATAAGCCACAGAGTTGATGGCATTCTGTTATAGCAGCTGGTACCGACCAAGACGGTAAGAAACCTCCTACTGCACCCAGCTGTGCTCTCCACTCCTCCTTCCTTCCCTAATAGACTGACTGATGTCTTTAAGCATTGTTCATATTTGCTCTGCTCTGTTAGTTTCCTCTGCTTGTCAACTTGAGATAATCTGACATCTGCCCACCAATGAATCCAGGACTGCCTATTTCACAAGTCTATTTTCTTTTTACTTGTGGAATCCCTCTGACTATTGACTGCTTCTCTTTCTAGAAACACTCCACCTTTACTACATAGTCTACCTCTGTCCCTGGGCTAGCCTCTGGGCCCTTGCCCAGACTCCCTCTTGATACTTCAAATGTTGGTACCCTGCTGGGTTTTCTTAGTCACATTCTCATTGGACAAATGAATATCACTTATCCAAACACAGTGGAGACTCCACAATTTCCCTAAAGGAAGAGCTAAGAGATTGTCTTGAAGCTGAGTTTGCAGAAGAGTCTAGCTACTCTTACATTTGCATTCTCTATTTATTTGGGTGGCTCATTGGAGGCTAATGTAAATTTTAGGAGGATTTAATCTTTCCTCACCTCCATTCATCCTTTGATTCTCTAAGATCAAGGTTTCAACTGTCACTTACACATGGGATGCTTTACCCAATAGGTACCAAAGGCACAGTTATCTTTTCAAATCTCAAAGAAAATTTTGAAAAAGAAAGAAGGGAGAACAAAAAAGAAGGGAGGGAGATGAAGAAGGAGAGAGCAAGGAAAACTGCAAAATGGAATGAATAAATCTTTAGTCACCTGCCTTTAAATCATGTCACATGTCAACTACAATTTAATTCTAACTTATTACTTAATATATCATACACAAAATATTTTAATACAATGGGGAGAGAAACCTTTAAAATTAAGTGTGCTTAGACCCTACCAATATTTACTAAAAAAATCCAACCCAAAACATTCTCCTGAGCTCTCTTGCTTCCTTTCCAATGGCCTGTTCCACACAGTCACCTCAGTGGCCACAGGCATCTCAAACACAACACATTTCAAAATAAAATCATCCATCCTCCTAAATGTGCATCTATTAGTTAATGTAGCAGAAATAGCATGGGAACGAGTATCAGCCAACTTTCTAGGTTCGAATTTCCACTCTTTGAGTTAGTCATTTCATAAAAAATAAGAATTTAAAATAGGACTTCATCCTTTACAAAGGACTGCATCGCGGAAAGGCAAGGAAAAGACTGCCCCCAGCCCAAGATGTCATAATGTGAAGACAGTAAACTCTGGCGGGGCATGTGATGGAAGGTTGTCAGGATATATTTGAAGAACAGGGGAAGGAGAGGCCAAGAATATATCCTTGGTGAGTGCACTGGAGAGAATCCTCAGACAAAGTCATACTGGACCTTTGTTTAGAACAGGAATGACTTGTGCAACCCAGGGCTCAGCTCAAAGGAAGGGGAAGAGCATTAACATGAATTAGCATGGTCACCCAGGACTACCAGCAGATTTCTGGGCAGAACAGAGGAGATTGCAAGAGGAGCTTGTCTCTGATCAGGGATCATGGAGGACCTTGTTTACCAGGAGCCCAGAGTTGCAATTTTGTCCTGAAGCTAAAAGTGAGTCATAGAGGAAATTTAAGCAGAAGACTAATACCAGCAGTTTCTCATTTGAGAAAATAACTTCTAGACACAAGGAAGATGAATTAAGACCAGATTGAAAGTGGAGAGAATCTTAATAGAGTATTGCAAACATCAGGACCAGAGATGATGAGAGTGAATTAAGACAGAAAGAAGCAGGGAAAAGGAAAGCAAGGGGAAGTTAGGAAGATGCCAAAGTGTGAGTCTGACAATCCATGAGGCAGGTGGGCAAGAGGGAGCTGGAGAACAGGACTTCTGGGTCTCTTGCTCAGAGGTTCATTTGATTATTACGGGGACAAAATGAAATAATATATGCATGGCATATGGAAGAGGCTTAATAAGTATTCTTTTTTCCTCTCTTTTCTCCCTTATTACTGGCACCATCACCTATCCAGTAACTGGAGCCAGAAATGTGGTAGTAATTCTAGTCCCTCTGTCCTTCACCCTCATATCCAGTCCCCCAGAGTTGATGTCATTTAGCAAGGGAGGGGGAAACCCAGGGAGGGGACATTCTGCACTGAGTTGCTGGTGTGCCTCTGACCTGAGCTTATATTTTGGAGGAGTGGGCAAACAGAGGGGCCCTGGTTCAAGGTGTTTTTTCAGCTTGTCCCCTCAGGACTTACTGGGTTGAGTGCTAGGTAAGTCTTGGCCCCACCCACCCAACACTGGCTCCTCCCCCTCTGCCCAGCTCTTCCCTAGTTCCCCAGTTCCATTCAGGGACTTCTAAATTCCAGGCACTTGGCTAGCTGCAGAACCTGGAAATGAGTCCAAAATTTCTCCACTCCCTCCCAGAGGGAAATGGTTCATCAACTAGCTAGTAAACAGAGCTGGAGAGCACTCGGGGTCATTTTCTGAGGAGGGGGATATTTTGTTTTTAAAATTACGGCTGGAAAAGGCAAAAGTATGTGAACAGAACACAGGTCCATGGTTGCCAAGGAATAGGGGTGGAGGGAAGGGGACCTGAAGGAACTTCAGGAAAGACGGAAATGTTCTCTACCTTGACTGTGAGGTCAGTTTTTGACTACTGCAATCTTTTCACTTGGTGTGGAACTAACTGTACACTAAAAAGCATGCATTTGACTGTATGTAAATTACACCTCAGTAAAGCTGACTTTAGATTAACAGACAACCAACAAATAAATACATATGGAATAGGTAGTAAGGGCTCAGTAAATGTTGGTCCAAGTGATAACAATGGAGCTGATGGATCAGGTAAGATTATTAAGCTATTAGCCATCTAAGCCACAGATTTTGCTCCTTCCTTAAGTATTTGCATATTAATAGATGATTCTTAATGTTGGGGAAAGGCTTTAAGGCCCAAAGAAATTAATTGGTTATAGAATGGATTTTTTTTCAAATGCTGAGTAATTGTTTTTACAATGCAGGGGGGTAGTGGTAGATGAAAGGAAAGGCTAAGGGGAGAGCCAGGAGCCAGTAAGAACACACTATCTGTCTCTAAATTTACATACCACATAAAGGAGACGCTTAGTACTTTAAGTAGAGACTCCTTCCTTTGCCATTTATCCACCATTTCCATCACAGGTTTTTGCTGGATTATTGTCCTGGCCCCTGGTGTTGGAGTCTTACGGGAAAAGTAGTAGTCTGTGCTTAGCAGAGGTAAAAAGTACCACATATAAGCTGACATTGAGGAGTGACAATGTCACCTAGCAGCTGGAGCAGGGGCTGTTTAAAGTCAATCTAGGCTGTAAGCAGTCCCTACCCCACCCCATAACAACCAAGCCAAATACCAGCCTTGAGATAACCGCTGTCCCCTCATGTTGACCTGCCAGCCAGGGACCAGAGAATTGGACCTAACCTGAGCCTCATTCTGCCACTCAGGCCTGTTGGTACCCAGGCGAACCACCAGACCTCTTTGGAAGGGGTATGCTGTGTTCCTATAAAAATCACTCTCCAATCTTATAACACCAAAGCATGGCAATTTTCTTTTTAATTCAAATTCTCCCATCTGACAGGACAAAGATTCTCTTTTTCAGTCATCCCAGGAATTAATTTCTTTCCAAGCAATTCAGAGGCTAAAATGTCAAATTCTTAATTTTCCTCCTGTTCCCTGAACACCTCTCGTTGTCTCATTTCCCCAGAGTACATGCGGGCACCTGTAGAAACTGATGAGATGGCATCTGTCATCCTTGGCAGCAAAAAGTGCAGATGTCAGAGCGTGAGAAGAGTCATTTTATGTAGCCCTGACATTCCTCTCCTGGGAGACCTGAGTTATGAGTTGCTTCTTCCTCTGGCTAAGTTCATCATCAGTACCAGAACTGTCCATTCACCATCCCTGGGTTTGTAGTTCAGGAGAAGGAGGCATTTGGAGAAGGGGTGCCAGGTAACCTCCTCTTCCTGTCCCTTGGTATCTGGGAGGTTCAGGAGCAGCAGCAGCTCCCCCATGTCCCTCAGTCAGCCACCCCAGGACAGTTGCTCCTAGCTCTCTCCACCTCTGCCCCCGAATTGCCCCTCCATAATTGGACCCTGTCCTACAACCTGTCACAACAACTGAAACCATTGCCTCCCGCCTCTGTGTTTCCCTGGCACAGCCCTTTTGGGACTTTCTGAGTCCTTCCCCTCTCCACACCCCCCAAAACAACAAAACAGACTCAGCCTGTTAATTGCTTCCTTCTAAGGAGAAGGCAACTCGTGGACTACACCTGTTGAGATTGTTCTAACTTATGCCTGCAGAGATGATGAAAGCCTTCTGCTTCTTTTGAAGTTCAATAAGAGCAACTTTTACTGAGTGCTTACTATGGGGTCAGGCCCTGTGCTAACCTCAATGATGTCAGTTAATCCTGGATGGAAACTAAGGAGCTGTCAGTTAGCAGCTAGTGAGAGACCCAGCTGCCGTTGAAACCGGTGTCTCATTCATAACTCTGGCCACACATGCAGCCCTCAACTGGGGCACACCCTGCCTGCCCTGCCCACTGTCCCAGCCTGTGCTGTTTGGAATTAAGCAGGACTCAATAGTCTGAAGGATTTGGGGAATTCTTCTAGAAATATCAATTGTCTACCTAGTCAAGACCACCTACGAAATCAAGAGCAAGTGCAAAAATGTATAGGAAGGGATCCAAAGCAGGTTACTGATGGTGGAGCTCTGCTACCCTGTCCTTCATTTTTATTCTTTGACGTTGGTGGTTATGGTTGGGATGTGAGATGTCACCCAAAAGCTCATGTGTGAGACAGTGCAAGAAAATTTAGAGGAGAAATGATGGGGTTATGATAGCCTTAGCCCAATCAGTGAATTGATCACCTGATGGAATTAATCAAGTGGTAACTGAAGGCAGGTAGAGTGTGGCTGGAGGAAGTGGGGTATTGGGGGCTTTGGGGTACATATTTGTATTTGGCAAGTGGGTTCTCTCTCTCTGCTTCCTGATCATCATCTGAGCTTCTCTCTGCCACACTCTTCATTCAACCTCACCTCGAGCCTGAGGAATGGAGTCTGCAGTCCATGGACTGAGGACCTCTGAAACCATGAGCCCTCAAATAAACTTTTCCTCCTCTCCGGTTGTTCTGGTTGGGTCCTTGAGTCACAGCAGGGAAACAGCTGACTAAAACATTAGTAGAAATACAATCCTCTCACTGTTCCATCATAATGTAAAAATTTTCCAGTGTAATGACTGTAAATGCTACATCAGGCATTTTCAAAGTATAATTTTAATTTAAAAATGTGAATATCCACATTACAGAGAATTTGGAAAATACAAGAGAGGAAAAACAAAAGTAAATCTTACACATATTCCCATCATCCATAAGTAATCTCAGTTAAATATTGCTAAGCTTCCTTTCAGACTCCTTTCTATGTAAGTGAAATGTCTGTTACATAAAAATAAATAAATATACCTGGATTTTCACAGATTACAATGCTAACCAGCTTGTTTCTGTGTAATTATTTTTAAATACCATCTTAATGGCAAC
>JAJEJO010053346.1:304648-419408 GCA_020662805.1 Glaucomys volans | reverse complement strand
ATGTTGGAGACTGTTATGCTAAGTGAGATCAGCCAATCCCAAAAATCTAAAGGCTAGATTGTCTCACTGATAAATGAATGATGATGCATAATGGGGTGGGGGGAAGTGTGGCAAGAATGGAGGAAGGATAGATAGCACAGAGGGAAGGGAGGGGTGGGGGCAGGGTGGGGGGTAAAAATAATAACAGAATGTGTGACAGATACCATTTCCCTGTGTACATGTATGAACGCCCAGGTTGTGTTGCTTTTCTTTGTGTACAACCCTTTAAACAATAGCTGTACTCCATTTGTTTTCAATGTATAAATTAAATAAAAAAAAAAAAAAAAAAAAGACGGGTAGATGCCTACTCAGAGGAGGTTTGGACCAGGGTATGAGACATGGGATGGACAGAAGTAGAGATCTCTAAGAGATTTTTAAGGAGTTGAAAGGAGATTTGGTGATTAATTTAAATATGTGAGAAAGAAGAATAAAATAATTAATTTTAGGTTTATATCTTAGACAAAAATAAGTCTAAGATTTTGGTTTTTTTTTTAAATTATAAACCTAAGAGAAGTGGAAACATATACTTTCTGTGTAACACAATATGAATTTTTAGGATTTAGAAACTGGAAGGAAAGAGAAAATATAGCAAAACATAATCTGATTTACTGCAAATAGCATTGACTTGGAAAGTAAAACACCTTTTTTACAAACAACAAAAAAAATGTGTACAAATAAACTTTTTACCACAGGAGCTTTGAAAAAAAGTCATTTTTGCCCTTGGAACGGGCTCCTATGAACTTATTAATGCACACTCCAACTTCAGATCATTTGAATTAGAAAGTGGGTAAAGTGCTATCGATTTTAAATCAGTTTCATTCAGTATTCATTTTCTGAGCAATTGCTGTGATGTAGGTATGTATTTTATTGGACATACAGTTTATACAGTCCAGAGAAAAAAATATGAGGCACACAATACAGGTTTCTGTATGGGCTCCTCGGTGAAGTAGTTTTCTGTGCCTCAGTCTCTTTAAGATGTAGATAGTATAATTAAAATGCTATTAACTTCTCAGTTTGCTGCAATTCTCTATTGAATGAATATTTGAGACGTGTGTATGTGTTTGTGTGTCAAATCACATTTTTTCTAAACATTTCATACAAATTAAATTTTTAGTTTTGTTTTCATTTTGTTTTCATCCAGTATCCTGATATTTATCTACCTACTATTATATTTCTTTGCTGTGTAGAAACTCTAGTGTTTTTCTCCTGTCAGGGATTTTTCTCTCTAAAGCTGACACTGATGAAACATGGGGACATGAGGGCATCTGCTGAGTCTGGCATCTCCTATGGGTGCACTGCCTTGCAGGGCTCATGGTTTTTTAAAGGGTATCCTTGGTTACCAGTCATGTCTGTGGGTGACAAGGAGTCTAGGAATATGTTTTAGGATATTAGGCAAATATCATAGTCAATATTTGATGTTCTATATGATCTTCCTAAGGTGTTCTTAAGTTACTTTTCAATTTCAAATATGGGAAAAACACCATTGTTTTCATAAACAGAGCAAACTATGTTCTTAGTAAATATTTTTTCTCATTTTTTTCCAATTTATCTTATCCATAGGGGTTTTGCCTTTCAGAAATTTATTATCCAACCTTTGTAATAGATAGATTCTGAACCTTTGGTTCTCCCTTTTATTTTTATTCTGTTTTCTCTCTATATTATACCCACTGGTATTTCTATATTAAATGGGTAGAATACAATTCAAACTAATTTATTTGGTATTTTTAGAAAGGTTTAGTCTGCCAACAATTTCACTGTCAATTAAAGAACATCTAGAAATTATTTGCACTTGATGTTTATTCTATCAATGTCTCATTAGCTTATTTTATTTAAAAATCTGCATCCTCAAGAGATAAATAAATAAATATAAATATATATATATACACACACACATAACCATGCATGAACAAAGGTAATGACCACTCATTATTACTGGACAGCATACATTTTTACCAAGACTCTGTTTTCAAGGCTAATCTGAGGATAGATGAAAAAAATCCAAACTACAGGAATTTTCTAAGGCAGTCAAAAACCAGAGGTTAAGTGTGGGTGAGATAACAAGGGGATTCATTTAAAAGGTTTATTTGCTTAAATGCCGATCTCTCAAGCATCCCTGACATCTTCATGAGGGAAAATTTCACTGATTATGCATGCCAATAGCTCATTAAGAATATAGCACAAAGAAGATAAATTACAAAGTCAAAAAGGTGAACAAGGTAAGTGAAGGCTGCAGCAAACTAAATGCAAGTACCCTGATTTATTGTTGTTGTTGTTGTTGTTATTGCTGTTGTTGTTGTTTTTGTAACTTATTCAAAGCAAGTACACTAAGGTACTCATGACCAACACTAGCTGGCATGAAGACCTGGTCATGAGAGCATTGATTGGGAATAGTAAGATAACAACAGAAGTATAGTGTTCAACTGTTTAAAAATTTCAGGGGATAATATTTTTACTACATAACAATCTTGCTGATATACAGTCCTTTCTTTTTCCTTAGAAATAAAGTACTAAGAAGAAAGTTAAGATTCTGATGTAATTAGGACCTATTATTGAGGTAGATGTGTATTGAGGACAACAAAATTTTCTTATAAAAAGATTTCTGAATACCATTAGCTTGAACTTAGTGTGGTAATGTAAGCTACATCTGTCAAACACCTGCTATATTTGCCATTTAGAGATATTACTGATAATAAATCCATGGTATTAAGTCGTCAATCTAAGTGATAATCAGATGTTTTGAGATGTTAAGACTGAACTAACACATAGAATTAAATTTACTTGTAAGAATTGGGTATATTCCCTTTATCAACGTACAGTCAGACAAGGAGCACAGGCAAAGGAGAGAGTATGGGTCCTTCTACATGGCTTCCTACATCCCTTCTTCCCACATTGGACATTCACATTCTGTCTCCAAGGAAGGTTGTAGCAGATTTATTTTCATAAGAGGAACCATTTAGAATATGAAATACCCCAGTTTTTTTTTTCACTGAAAATACCACTCTTACTGATATTTTATCACTAAAACGTGGACATTTTTCAGGGACCATTAAGCCATATTCCTAGGCTTATTGACTACAATAATTCCTACAATAATACTTTAGCCTAGGATATCCTGCTAAAAGTTTTCTATGCATAAGGATTCTTCTTCCTAGTAAATATTGCCAGACCATGTGTTTGAAATTACAGTTGAAAGGGATTTAAACTTGCTTACTACCCCAACATCCACCATAAAAGGAGTGAGTAGATCTTACACTAGCTGTTCTCTTTTCTTCCAAAATACTAATCAATGAGATATAATTGAGTTGAAACTTCTGAAAACATCTCCAAAGTCATCTATATATTCATGCATATAATCTATTTTTGCAAACCCAATAAACTGCCTGAGGAAAAAATAAAACTGTGCATATAATCTATAGAATTAGCCTCCAAAACTAAAGAATAAGGTAGTAGTGGAGGTGATGATGATGATGATGATGATGATGATGATGATGATGGTGATAGTAATTGAGCTCTCACCATGTCAAGTAATACATACTAATGTTATACTATAATTATTACTATAGATAGAAAACACTATAATAAGGATCATAAAACCTATCTTCTGGGATAGGTTCTATTTTTTTCCCATTTAACAGGCATAGAAATAGAAGAATAGAGAAGTTAAGAAACTTGGCCAGATATGCAGCTAGTACCTTCTTACACTGTTGGTGAAATCCAAAGTGTAACCTATGCCCTTGACTGCCAAATTGTGTGTGAAAAGAGCACAGACATATCAAAATCAACAAGTTCTTTCTAAATGAACCTGTATGGTTAAAGAGAACGTGATTAATTTTGTTAATTATTACTTTTGCAAAAATGAAATAAACTAAACATTGAAATTCGTATTAAAGTAGAAAAGCATCAATAATGGTCTCTTGAGCCCCTTTTATAAATTAGCATCCAGTGAAAGCCTGGAAGTCACAGATGTAGTAGGAGACGGAGCAGACAGCATAATGCCAGCCAAAAAAGACAAGAAGTGGAGTTACAGGTTATGACAAGTGAGATATATTCTAGTATCAACATCACAGAGGTGATAATTAAAGCAGTTCATATACTGAGATAATTTGTTGTCCAAATAAAAGCCATTATTAGGCCAAAATTCTAATTCAGATGTACTTTGACATTGACATGACTCAGAATGTGATGTTGATTTGTAAAATCCTAAATAATATGAAGGCTGATAAACTGAAGTCAGAAAACAACGGTAAACAAGAAAGAGAGAAGAATGACCTACATTGCCATCTGTTGGGGAAAGGAACATCTGTCACATTGAATGAAAGATGAAGCTTGGAAGTTCCCAAGCTTCCAAGGAGCTAGCACTACCAGTTAAGAGTAAAAGCAGTTTGCAAGCCTAATTTAGCTTCCATATACATATAATTGTGTATATATTATACAGATATAATATATACACATTTTTACCATTTCAAATTTCTTAACTGATACATAAGAACATAAAATTGTATATATTAATGGGATACCATGTAATTTTTGATATGTATTATATATGTGCATATGTTACATGTATATACATATGTGCACATATATCTACACATATGCACACCCACATATATATAACACACTGTCTAATATTTAAATCAAATCAAACACATCCATCTCTTAAACATTTGTCTTTTCTTCATGATAAAGAACATTCAAAATTCTTCTAGCTTTTTGAAATATACAGAATATTTTTGTTGTAACTTCATAAATATGTTTACAGAGGAGGAAAATAAGCCTGCAATAATTTTTAAAAAAAACATGGATTTTAAGATTGCCAGGGATAAATTTAAATTAAATTTGAATGGAATTGTGCTGGAGCAAACCGTTCTGTATTGCACTTTTTGTGCTTGACGGAACACCATGCATTCTAACAAATTCTAAGGCGGCAAAAACTTGAGCCTGGAATTAAGTCTTAGCTCTAACATGATGTCATTTTGAGTTGTCATTTGACTCTTTGTAACTAAATTTCCTTGTCTGTATGACAAGTGGGTGAAATTTACTTAAGTGAATTTCAAGATTACTTTCAATTGTACTCTTATGTTGTGTATCTGTTAAAAGGTCTTTTAATAACTATGTGCTTCAAATATTTACTTTCTAGATGGAAGTTGAGTTCCTAGAACTTCCTTTTATCTTTTACTGTTACTCCATTTTATGACTGAAATTTTAAATCAGTATCTGTTCTCTCTTTTTAGGGTGGAGTGAGTGGCTTGACTGGAGAGCTAGAATTTGGAGAAAATGGAGGTAATCCCAATGTCCACTTTGAAATTCTTGGAACCAACTATGGAGAAGAGCTTGGCAGAGGTGTTCGCAAAGTAAGCCCAGACAAATTTTAAAATATGTTTTGCCAAGCTTTTCATGATTTGCTTGACTGTTCTGTATGCAGCTTGATCACAGTTCATATCGTAGTTTGAAAGAGAAAGTGCAGAGAGGGAGAGAGTCAGAGAAAGTATGTGAGAATTAGGGATTGAAATGATTTTAAATATTAAATAATTAAGTACTTGAATACAGAAGTATTAAGCAATAAATTCTATTTATGCCTCAAAATAATTTAAAGAAAAAATAATCTGATACCTTGAGAAATGGTTATTTTCTTTCATTCATTATAATGATAATTTTTATAAAGTAGTGAGTTTCATATTTATATAATGCCTAGCTGCTTGGTATTTACTTTGTAACATGCACAAAATCAGAATAATAGCTTGAATATATTTTCTATGGCAGGATAGAAAGTCTATGATAAAATGTGACATAGTGTTGCAACTTCTATGTGCACCTTATAATAAGTATAAAGTTGTTGGAAATGAACTCTTGTTATATACTACAGATCATATAAGCAGCAGCTAAGTGCCAATAAAGGATGTTTCATGAAATGCTTGGACAGTAACTTTCTCAAGGAGAAATGTAAAAGCCCTTTCTATGGTTTGAATTTGCCATTTTTATGTATTTTTGGTAGGAATAAACCTGAGGTGACTGAGTTTGCATACAGAGATGATAACTATAAATTTCTATCTTTATGGAGTTGCCTGCATTGGGTATAAGTGGCTTTTCAGTAGGTGTTCAGTAGGGCTGATGTAAGTTTCAGAAAACCTAGACAAAATGAAGTTAGGACTTCTGGTCAATAAAAATTTCTCAGAAAATTTATGCTAAGTTGAAACTATCATAATACATTTTAAATTTTGTTTTATAGTGAAGAATAGCAAACATAAAAAGCTTCATAAAATACACCAATATGATCACCACCCAGATCCAATTATAGGACATTTCCATCACTGAGAAAGTCTCATTACTCCTGTTTCCATCCCTAATAATATTGTCAGTTTGCTTGGCCTGGAATATCACATAAGTGAATACTGTAGTAGTCATTTGTACCATATTTTTCTCAACATGTTTTTTTAATGATACATTCTTATTTTTACTTAGCAGCAGAGTTTTGTGTTGTTTGTTTAATTTGTATTCCCCAGTGATATTATATCATATGAATATAAAATGGTGTCTTAAATTTTTATTTTCTGTTCATTGTTGAATGAAAATAATATAGATATTATATGTTGATTTTATATTTGACTACCTTGCTCAGCTTTTTAATTCTAATAATTTCCTGTCATCTGAAATCAATGAGAGTTTTTATCTTTTCTTTTGTAATTTTACACCTTTTATTTTTTCCTGCCTTAGTATACTGACTAGAACCTCTGAGAAAATGCTGAATGGAAATAACAGTAGTAGGTATCCTTGTATTGTTATCAATCTGAGAGAAAAATATGTCAGCATTATACTAGAACACAAAGTATTCTTTTGTTTTAACAACTTTCACTAGACTAAGGAAGTTCCATACATTTCTGGCATATACATAATTTTTTGTGAAATTATGTTTACATTTACATAAAATTATCATATTTATGTTTACAACAAATTATATGATTTGTTATCATTTTGCTTAAAGTTTTTCATTGATGTTTATGACTGGGGTTCCTGAAATTGCCCTTTCAGTTAGATTTTGATGCTAAGATTATGCTCACCTCACCTACCTGAGTTAGTAATATGAGCCATCCAGAACCAGGTCAATATACAATAAATGTTTTTGCCATTAGTTTTGATTAATGGGAAAAATCATATTAGAGTGGCCATGTATTTAATGCCATGTATTTTAATAGCAATTACAAAAAGGTAAAAATGTGAAGAAGGTAACATATTTGGGCAGTAATCAAATGAGTTTTTGATGCTGAAAGGGAGAATTTTTAGGATGTGAGACTTGAATATATATGAATGCTCACAGACCAAGCCAGAAGAGAGGAAGAGATGAAGATCAAGGAAAGAATGTTGATCGTTGGTATAGATCCAAAAGAATTGGATCCAATCCAGAATTAGATGGACTGTTTGACTTAGGAATGGGGATCCATATTTTCCAGAGTGATGAGGAAGCAGGTAAAGTAACAATGGTGCATTTGAAAGCAAGTCTTCACTTTTGTAAGTTAAAGGAATGGTTTAAAACATATTATCTCTTCCTGGAGAAGTAGAGAATGAGACTAATTTGCAAAGGAGAAGTTTCAAAAAACATTGGAGACCCAGCAACTTGGGGGGCTGGCATAGGAGGATGGAAAGTTCAAGGCCAGCCACAGCAACTTAGCAAGATCCTGTCTCAACATACAAAATAAAAAGGGCTGGGGATGTGCCTCAGTAGTTAAGAACCCCTAGGTTCAATCCCTAGTAAATACAATAACCCAAAAATGGAGATAATGAAACTGGAGACTCAGTTTTGAAGGTTGCTGTGGCACACAGGAGAGGACTGATGAGGATACATGGAAAAATCTCCAGGCAGGCTTGTTGACCCCTATGAGGAAAAAGAACTCACTATAACATGGATCTCCTTGGTTATGTATGTGTGCTTGGCATCAATCAGCAGACTGAATGAGACCGATTTAATGTAAGCTTGAGGTTTCATGAGGACGTTATCATTTTGTTTTGTGTTGTTTTTGATAGTACAATGAGGCAGTGAAATCAAAGATTTTGGCAAGATACAGCTGAAGTGACAAAGCATGAAATCTAAATTGAACATAAATAACAGTGAAGAAAGGAGAATTCTCAACAATAGAGAGAAAGTAAGGCTTAAGAGAATAGAGCCCTCAACATGTCTGAAGAACTTGTATTTTAAAATGGATTAAGTGAAAGCCTCAGAGCCAGGAAGTAGTCTTTGGGGAGAGACTTCTGAATTCATGATTCTAAGAGGGGATGGTTTCCAGGTGTTCACCATGTCATGCTTAGCAAAAGAGTACTTCATTTAGCCTTCTAAAAACATTGTGGTTCAATGTAATGCTAAGATCAATGTAATTGCTTCACCTACTCTGAATTCAAAAATCTGTAATTTATTCTCTCTGCCAGTAAAGTGATTTATAAATATCATATCATGTCTACATTATTGTTAAGAAATATTAAATAACTCCTGAAATTTTAATTATTTGAGTTTCTATGCTCCAGCTCCTGAAGTGGTTTAAACTGATCCTAAGAGCTGACATTTTATAGACATGTGAAAAGTACTATTTTTGCCAAATATTTACTCTATATTGACTTTTACATTGCTGACACATTTTTTTGTATTCTTGTTTTAAAAATTTTTTAAACATTCTTAATTTTAAAACATTTATTTCTACAATTTATATGTTTCACTACTAATTTATAACTTTAACTGCTGAATTGATAAAATTCCAAATCCAATTCTCAAGTAATTATAAGAAGATTTTATAATAGTTTGGATTTCCAGGTCCACTTATAAATGGGGCAGTTGATTCATACAGGCATTAACACATGTAATAATGTTTTCAAAAATACTTAGCAAGGGAAAACATTGCCTTGCAAATGTTTTTTGCAATATAGATTTACTAGATGTGTGCCTGAAATTAAGGTTCCATTCCCAGTTTCTCCATGTCTCAGAAAGAGTGAATGGCTTTCCAATTGATGAACTGTCAAGTTGTCAGTGTTTATTCTGCTGCCAGTGGCTAAGTGTACACAATGCCTGCAGCCTTATCACCTCAAGCAGGGATACTGTCAGATCTCATAAACTAAGCAGAGTTTTGTCTGTTCAGGATTTGACCAAGGGATCAGTCCTAAATTTTGGACTAGTCTCTGCTTTCTTGGCATTATACAAATGAAGGTTTCATTTTTCTGAATTTGGAGAGAATGTGAAAAGGATTATTTACTTTTTACTGATGCTAAACAAAATGAAGAGTTTTCCTACTCTGATACTTTCTCCATGTTCCTTTACTTTGGTGTAAGGTGTTTCTTCAGAAAATAGTATGTTGAAGGTGTTAGCACACCATATATCCTTGAGATAAATTCAGGTGAAACTCAGCCAAGTTTAGAAATCATCAGGAGGAAGTTCTGTATCCTTAAACTCAGCAATAATATAATTGTTCCTGTTTCTGTTCATTACAATACAGAATTTCCAAGGAATGGTTTAATTCTAATGGTATCATTCTATCAAATCATTTAAAACAAAATTTTTATAAGAGCTAATGATTAAATTACATAACTTTACTTTTTAAGAATCAATATATGCTTTTTCTTAGAAGAGGAATGCAATGCAACAGCTTTTTTTGCTTGTGTGAATTTTCTTTGTTTTGTTCAGTTGCCAATGCTACTCACATTTTATTGTGAAGACTGAGTGCTAGGACTAAAATTTAATACTCTAGACTTAATGTCTTTGAACTTTATCATAAACAAGAAAATAAAGCTAGGGAAAGTAGATTAAAGCTGGTTTCACAACCTATCTTAATTGCATAGTAATGCTTAGTATCTTCATAAAAGTGTTTTCTCAGAAGTTGATGAAATAAAATGGTACAGCAGAGATATTTTAGCTCCTAGGTACAATGATTTCTCAGATAGTTTTAGAATCTTTATTCAGGTTCTCCAACATTAAATGCACAAATATAAAATCTTCTGCTTTGCATTCCAGGCAAACTTAATGTGCTATTTTCTCTAAGAGTATTACATAGATTGTGGTTGGTCCATTTTTAATAAACTAAAATGTTTTAATGCCTTGAACTCAGAAAGAGGAAAGAATAGCCTTGCCTTCAAATGGCCAAGGAGTAAACACTTTACTATTATTCTTCATCATTTGTTTGTATTCTGATTCTAGGATATCTAAAATAGTCTTTTTCTTTTTAATACTATCCCACTTTATGTTTCTTTGTAACACTGTTTGCAAACCAATAGTATATATGTACATATAGTCATATAAATAATTTTCTTATATGTATATGTGTAAATATAATTAATTTAGTTGTTATAGTCTATTTTTTTATTGTAATATAACTCCATAAGATAAATTGTTTCTTCCTATCATATTCCCTACACATGATGAACAACAAATGCTCATTAAAGTATTTAATGAAGGAATGAATATATATGCATATTAATACTAGAATCCATATGATTCTTCTCTGCCTCTATACACTTAGCCATATTTTTTCTTTTTTCAAATTAAAAGTAATAAGTACATCACATAAATTAATTGTTGACAAGCCATATGAGAATGTGAGTGTATGACAATAATCCTTCCATCTTTTAATTCTCAATGTCTAACAGACTTGGGCCCTGGGTCAACAAAAATATAATCAATAATTTTAATGGTTATTAAGTGATATGTGTAATTTGTTTGGAAGAGCCCATAGAAAGTAAGAAAGATAATAGGTAGTCAGATTTATTAAGAAAAATGGAAAGACTCATGAAAGTACATGTGTTATGGTTTGGATGTGAGGTGTCCCCCAAAAGCTCACATGTGAGACAAAGCAGGAAGGTTCAGAGGAGAAATAATTGGGTTGTAAGAGTCTTAACCCAATCAGTTCATTAATCCTTAGTGGGATTAATTGAAGTGGTAGGGTGTGGCTGGAGGAGATTGGAATTGGGGTGTGGCTTGACAGAGCACTAATCTCCAGAATCTACCAAGTACTCAAAAATCTTTACACCAAGAACACCAATAACCCAATCAATAAATGGGCCAAGGAAATGAACAGACACTTTACAGAGGAAGATCTACAAGCAATCAACAGATTTATGAAAAAATGTTCAACATCACTCGTTATAAGAGAAATGCAAATCAAAACCACCTTAAGATTTCATCTTACCCCAATTAGAATGTCTTTTATTAAGAACACAGGCAACAACAGGTGTTGGCGAGGATGTGGGGAAAAGGGTACACTCATACATTGCTGGTGGGAGTGCAAGTTGGTGCAGCCACTCTGGAAAGCAGTGTGGAGATTCCTTAGAAAACTTGGAATGGATCCACCATTTGACCCTGCTATCCCACTCCTTGGCCTATACCCAAAGGACTTAAAATCAGATTGCTACAGTGATGGAGTATATATTTTGTATCTGGGGAGTGGAGACTCTCTGCTTTCTGATTGCAATGTGAGCTGCTTCCTCTGCCACACTCTTCTACTGTGATGTTCAGCCTCACCTCCAACCCCGAGGAATGGAGCTGGCCTTCTATGGACTAAGAATTCTGAAACCATGAGCCCTCAAATAAACTTTTCCTCCTCTATAATTTTTCTGGTTGGATCATTTAGTCACAGCATCAAAAAAGCTGACTAAACAACATGCTCATTAAAACTATTGGTACTTTAGTTCAATATCATTTCTAACCAAGCTAGACTTATATTTTGATACAAAAGGGTAACATAGGCCTTGTTCTGATACACCTAAATTGAAAAGACCTGGGTGTCAGGTACACCTAAGTCGAAATTCCAACTCTGTCACTTGCTGAATGGCTTGTCTTCAGACTTCTAAACAAAGCGAGTTTCTACTTCTCAATCTGGAATAATACATATCTCTCAGGATTGCTGTAAGGATTAGGTGAAATAATTTTGATGGGTTATATAATGAGGAATACTTAACATATTGCCAGTTTGCAAATGGACAGTAATTTATTTGCTGTCCAACACAAGAAGCCAATGCAAGAAATACAGTTAGTGGTGGTTCTTACAAAGGAATTTCTATGTGAGTGAGGTCAGGAAAGTAATTTCATTTTAGGTGTGACTGACAGAGCATTATATATGACAGCATGAAACATTAACCTTATTAGGTTTTTTAATATTTTTTTCTGACCAAAATTCTGCAAGATTGCTAATCAAACCTTAGAAGTATATTGCCTATAATCATATGGAAATCTAATAGCAGAGAATCTGGTGGTAAATATAGACTGCATAAACCTGGTCTTTATACTTTACATAAAGTCCTTAATTTGGAAAATCTGCTATATGTATTTACTGTCACATTTCTAATAATGAATTTGTGTCTTGGAAGTTTTGCTTTTACAATAGATAGAATCTAGAGTATGTTGTTAATAAATAGCTTTTATTTTTCTCCCACCCTCCTTTGCACATGGTATACAATCATAATGAATTTAGCTCTGTTACCTTTTATTTGGAGGTATCTTCAAGAAACTATTTCACACCACAAAGTCATGTGATGAATATTCACTGTAGTATTTTATAAAATTTCCATTGTGTGAGACTTTAAAAATCATTGATCCCAGCAGTCCTCTGATGGATAAAGAAAATCTGTGTCTTAAAAAGAATATACCATGAACCAAATTATTTCTGCCTCAGAGGGAGTCCATCTGCCATCACTGCAAAGTAGAGAAAATTGCTATATGCACTGATGTTTAGGTTTACTCTGACTTTCCAAAAGAGTTAGCTGCTCTTTGGACAGAGATCACTTCTAAAGGAGTCCTACTTAGGTAAGTCATATCCATTGCCTCCTGGAGAGAATAGGAGATATCTCTTGTAGTTGGGATGATGCTAATGTCTTGTGGACAGAATGAATGAATGATACCTGATTGATTACAATTTCAAGACCCAGTTCTATCTGAAATAGAAACAGCTTCTATGGAAGAACTACAAAACCTAGATTGTTTGCTTGATTTTTTGGTATTATCTTGACTGTACTAAGGAATGCCTGAATTGCTAATAAAACTCTATACCTGGGCGTATCTGTGGGATCTGTCCAGAAGAGTTTAGCATTTGGTGGAACAAGTGAAGATCACCCTCACCAGTATGAGTGGGAATCATCCACTCTGTTGAAGGCCTAAATAGAAGAAAAAGTCAGAGAAAGGGTGAAATTGTTTCCTTTTCAACCTGTAACATATATGTTTGCCTGCCCTCACACATGGGAACTTCCAATTCTCAGACTTTTGGACTCCAACTGGGAATTACATCATTACTCCCCATCTCCAGCCAGTTCTTGGGCCTTAAATTCAGAGTAGGACCTATACCATTAACTCCCCTATTTCTCAATCCTTTGAGTTTGGACTGGAACTACAGCACCCATTGTTCTTATTCTCCAATTTGCAGACAGCAGACCTTGGGACTCCTTGGCCTCCATAATTGTATGAGGCAGTGCCTCATAATAAATCTCTATATGACATATTTTTTTATATTTAAATATGGAATATATGTATTCTATTAATTTTGTTTCTCTGGAGGATCCTGACTAATATACTTGGTATGAATTATTTTACCACTTTTGAGGGAAGAATTTATTGTAAGGAAAGTAGCTGCTATTGCCGTGCAGACCCTCAGGATTGTTTATAGACATGCATAAGCTCACATAGAGACTCAGCAATCTGTCCAGTCTATGTGCCAGAGATTGATTAGTAAAAGAACATCAGATAAAGAGCAAGCAAGGGTTAATTTCCTCCCTGTTCTACTGGATAGCACCCACAATGAAACAGAGTGGAATCTGCCTTACCTCAAACTCTGAAACTCACACACAATACCAATGAAACTTCAGTCCAGCTCAGATCCTCCAATGTGTTGCAGTGGTATTTACCTCTACTGAACAACCACATTTCTAGTTTCAGCCACAAATAATAATCAATGTCCAGGACCCAGTATTGGTAATTATCAAAGGAATTTAGACTAGGAATATGTCAAATTGAGAAGCATTTGCTCATATAAATATACTTTGACAACAAATTTTAAGTGGTAGATATGAAGGTTTATTTCAAAGAGGTTATATGAATGTGCAGATGGTAGCATTAAAGACTCAAAAAGTGAGTCATTTATCCATGTATGTTGGAAACTCACAACAGACTAATCTACTGTACAGTGACAGTGATGGCATGGTGGGTTCAATTGAACCATAATCCCAAGGGCTTATTGTTGGACCTCAAGTTCTCTGCTGTTTCTTCCCTGTGAATTTCTCTATAGTCTCTTCAGATAATTTGAGTATATATCTTTTGTTCTCTCAGGCTTGTCTGGCCTCCTCAGGGGATTATAAATTCTCCTTAACAGGAAGAGGATTTTTATACAATTGGAATGACTACAAAAATGAATGTTTCTGGGCACATAATCTGACAAAATTTACTAATAGAATTCATTCATTTGGTGGAAGAATGGTCTTTCATTCAAAGTAATGACTATCATGTTCACGTTGGTGATGAAATGAGAACTGTCATCATGGTTTTAGGTAACTGCTACTGTATTGCTTTCTTACTGTCTTTTTTTTTTTATTTTTTTAGTAATTTGTTTTCCTTCACCAGAATACCTGATCGATTAGAGCTACACAGGCACCACTAAGTCTTTAGTCCTAATTAAGTTGTTTTTATGGTGACTAGAAAATGAATGATACTTGTTCCATTGTTTATAATATAAATTATGGTATTAAGAGAAAACTTTTTTGAGATTTTAGGGTGGCTTAGAAATGTACTCGCATCCCTTTTAAATTTCTATTAATTTGGACACAACAGGTTTCTTTCTTGAAAAAAAGAATGGTACATTGCAATAAAAACAACACACATCACTGTTGTTCCAGAGAGCACAACAATTGATTTTTATGCCAACTTATGCTAATATTTTATGTTAATATTGCATATGCTATGTTAAGGCTCATATATCTATAATTTATGTTTATGTATATGCACACACATACATGCTTATATATACACACATGATACAGGAATATGCTGTTTGGTAACTGGCCTGAATCCTCAAAAGCATGGAGACTATTAAAATGTGATTTTGAATGGACAGCATGAGTCTTATTATGTCCTGCTTTTTTAGGGAAGGACATTCAAATGTGTAGTAGTTTTATTGAACTTTAATCCTACACACCAGTAATATTTAAAAAAATCCTCCTTTACCTGATGAGAAATATGTCTGAAAGCCAAAATTCTTTTCCCTTTTATTATGCCTTTGAATATGTGTGTAACTTATGGCCAAGCATAAGCATTTATTTCAAGCTGTGAAAAAGGAAATTGCACTTATTTTCTGCACATTAGTTGTATAGTTCTGTATTTAAATGTTTCATATTTAAAATTCCTTGTATAGTCTGAGGGAAGAAAGTGTATCTCAAAGTGTATGAGGAATTTAGACTTTGTGAACATAAGTTTTCTACTTGAGATTTCAAGTAACTTTTTCTTCAAGAATTAGCCTCTTATGATTTTGCACTCCAATACCACCTAATCAAAGAATTCTGAAGCTCTGTTTTATTAAAATGGTAGAAGAAGTCATTTTACTTATTTTCAAATACTATCTGTGACACCAGAATATACAATTTACATGTGTAAAGGACGATACCATTGTGATCATTTGTAGCCCTATTCAGTAACTATTTTAATTTTACATTAGAATAAAAATATCTAAATTAATTTTATAGTATGGAAATTTTGTATATACTATATTAATAAAATTCAAAATTCTTGCCAGAAGCAAAATTATTTTTAATATATGAAATGTATCTTCAGATGATATCAATTAATGAAAGTTTGGAAGTAAGAATTTTAAAAAAGAAGCCCTAAAAGTTACAGATTTATTTTTCTAAATTTTAAAATTAATATTTGACTAATTCTTCCCTGAAATATAGGGTTACTTAGGATTTAATGGATGAATAATAAATGTAATATAATTTATAGTTACAAATTTTTATTTATCAATAATCTTATCAAAACATATATGCATACATTTTTCCTAACCTGAAATTAATAGGCTGACTTCCAAATAACTAGCTATTAAATAAGCACATAAATGATTTAAAAATTAATACATGTTTTAATAAAACACAACATAACCCATAAAAGCTTAAATCAACAAACACATAAAATCTCAAATTTTGTCAATTTTTTGTCAAATTTTGAAGAATTCTGAATGGCAGTGTTTCTAAGTGATAGTTAAATATTTTGATTCCATGGTCTCTTAACACCTTTTCTTCATGATCAACTTTATTTTCAAGATTATGTACTTTGTATTTCTTGCCTGAAAATCTGTCTTCCAAATGGTCTGGCTTTTTGGTGATGCTTTCCATTGCATTATTAACTTGGTTTATTGATTCCTTCGTTTTGAGAATTCCCTATTAATTCTTCTTCAGAATCTCTATCTCCTTATTGAAGTGATCTTTCACCTCTTGTATTTTCTCTCTTACATCTTCACTCCTTACATCATCTTTTATCTCATAGATCAATTTAACTATAAACTTTCTAAATTCCTTCTCTGACATTTCCTCCACTGTAGTGGTAGTGGAGGTTGCTCTTAAGTCATTCTGGTTTGTTCTTGATGGTTTGTTCCCTTGCCTTTTTTTTTTTTTTTTTTTTGATCAAACCCAGTGCCTCACAGTGTTAAGTAAGCACTCTACCACTGAGCCACAAACACAGTTCCTCCCTTGCCTTTTCACATTGTTTGTGTGTCTACTCTTCTATTCAAGTGAATCTGAAACAACAAAGCGTCTACTATATGAGCTTTTAGTGACCTGAGGTTTCCAGTGCCTAAAAGATGAGGGGGAGCCAAATAATAGCAACAACCTATGCACACAATGTATGCACTCAATTAAATACTAAGTTCCTATTATGACATCTAAAATATTGATCTGTACAACAAACAGAAATGGCAGGATCAGCAAATTCTATCAGTAAAGACAGTAAGTAATTATGAATTATGTTTGGCATAAAATCAAATAGTAGGTGTTATCTATGACCTCCACTGTATTCATTGCTGCTGTAGCATTAGTGCTGGAGTCTGGTGTTTTATAAACCAATCGGTGATAAAAGAAGTTAAGAACAGAGTTAATTAAGAGGAGAAAAAGAAGAAATTGGAGGATAGAAAAGGGTTTGCAGTTTCAAAAGGTGAATAGGATGGATGCAGAGGTGACATAGAATGTGTTATTTATGATGGTGGAAGAGAAAAAAATAGAAGTCAAAAAGGAAGTGTGTAAGGGAGAGCAATAGAGTTTGGCTGTTAACAACAGAAAAGAGAAATAAAAACAAAGGAAACAGAGTTTTGAAACAGACAATACAAAACTAAACCAAAATATGCTAATCTTGAAAAAGCAGAGTAAGGAAAAATAACTACCTTTAAGAAATGCTAGAAATGAGAAAACAAACAAATATGTATATGTATAAATGTTCATGAATCAATCAGTACACATTCAAAGAAAAGAGGAAAAAATTTTTATTCCAAAGTAAAATTTCACTATTGAGATGCATAGTATTATTTTCATTGAGTACGATGTTCATGTAATTTGATACCATGATTCTCCATCTGAGTTACACTATCTTCCCTTCTCTTTTCTATTTCTTGTTGAAATTACAAACATTATTTGGAGGAACTTTTTTTTTAAGCTTTAAATTGTCAGCATATTTAATAGGTTTTTAAATGTCTTTTCAATAAATTCCCTATGGCTAAACAAAGTTACATAGGAAACTATGTTTGTAAAGAACTATTTCCAATATGGAAAACAAATATTTGGAAATAAAGATGCTCTTTTAGTAATTAGAGGCACTTTTATTAATCATAGTAATTTAGGTGCAATAAAGGGCTTTTACATTTATTGGCTGTGCATTTTGATTTTTAAAACTTCCGTAAATATGCTATTTCAAGATTATTAAACTCTCTACTAACAGTAAAATAGCATTTCTGAAGTTCCTTTTTTAATAATCAAAATTGAGAAATGAATCTCACTTTTTAACATAATTCAACAAACAACTTGGATTAATATAGGGTGTGCTTTGAAATGCTTAATTAGTAAGATGAATGCATCCAGCTGAATATAATCACCGTGAGCAAGTGACTTGATGCTCATGAGGAGAAAAGCACTTATCTACTGAAAAATTTTTGAAGCATTTCTTAATCAGAAGCTATGGAAGGTTTTAATACTCTGGAGTACCTGAATAAAAGTAGTTTTGTGGTTTAAATGGAAATGTATTAGGATCACTTTGCTTGAGAGTTTCTTCTTTTGATTCTTTCAAGGTTGATATGAATCTATATCTCAAACTAAGATGAGAAATCTTTCAGTCCCAGGCTCATGCATTTCAGAATGTATGACTGTAGCCATTTGGAACAATAATATGATTTGAATAATTGCACTTTCATTAGCAAAGGGACAATGTCTTTATGGGATTATGGAAAATTTGTCATATTTCTTCCTCTCCTGTAGAAAGTTGTATTAATTTGCACTTTTTCCTTGGAAAGAAAATTGGAACTCGATATTTATTCTTGGGACAGCACAATAGTTATAATGTAGGGGTTATGTTCTCACCCTATGTGATATTTATTTGTTGAAAATCACATAATTTCTATTTCATTTTCTCTTTCTCTGTTATTCTAGCAGTCTCAATTTATGACAAACTAACTAATAAAACATTCTTGGTTCCTAGATGGCATTTATTTTCTATCTATTCTATTGGTATTAAATAATTTAATTATGTGACAGACTATATTTTCTTTGACTTGAAATCTTATTAGCTGTATCTATTAATAATTCCATGAATATTTTATTCATTTTAAAACATATCTAAATGTTTACACATAGATTTTTGTTGTTGTTTTTGTCTACCCCACACACTTCTGAGGGACCTAGAGTAAGGAAAAAATTAGAAATTGCTTGGCAATTCTTGAATGGCAACCACATGTTACCTCCCTATGAACTCAACTTAATCTTATGGTTGTTAGCAGATGCATATTTCAATGTAAATAAATTGGTGCATATGAGAGTAAATTTAAAATTCTGATAAAATATTTTCATACATAATTTTGAAATAGAGTTTTCTAGCTAACATGTTCTATTTTTTGTTTTTGTTTTGTCATAATGCAAAACAAAAATGTGAAGAGCATATAATGCCATGCCAATCCTATTTTTTTCAAGATGAGATTTGGGTTAATCATGGCCTAGAAAGCAAGGTTAGCACTCTACTGAAGGATAAAAATCAGTTAGCTTCAAGATCATATAGAATCATCAAACAGTTTTGAGGGTTCACTAGAGTAGAGTATCATTTTTAGAGAAGATATGACAGATAGATGTTGTGTTAGTCAGCTTTTCATCACTGTGACCAAAATACCTCACATGAATAATGTAAAGGAAGAACAATTTATTTTGGCTCACAGTTTCAGATCATCATTGGCTAGCTCCAGGGCAGAAGCATCTAGTGTAAGGGTATGGTGGAAGAAAGCTGCTCAGCTCCTAGTAACCAGGAGGTTGAGAGACAGAGAGAGAAAGAGAAAGGGGGATGGAACAAGAAATACCTTTCTAGAGCACTCCCCCAGTGACCTACTTTTTATATTCAAGCCATAACCAATTGAGGAATGATAAATGGTATGTATTCTATTAGAGAAAAGGAAGGTAAATAAAAACTGCCATATAAACCAAATATATACTGATATGTTTTAATGTGGTTTGTCAGCCAAAGGGGCATGTAATGGAAGTTTGGTCCCACTGTGGTATTGCTAAGGCAATGTGATCTGAAAGAGGTGCAGCCTAGAGGAAGGTAGTAAGGTCATGGAGCTCCTCCTTAATGAATGAACTCATTCTTTATAGAGGGAGTGAGCAGGTCTTGTGTTACTAGATTGACTTGGGACAGCAGGCTTTTCTAAAATAAGGCCATTTCAGTTTTTGGCCCATCTGCATGCACCCAGTCCCCTTTCCTTCGATATTGCATACAACCAGGGACCTTGACCACATTTTGGTGCTCACTTGTTTGGACCCTGTAGCCACTAGAATGCTGAATTAAAATATACCTCTTTATAAATTACCTAGCCTCAGATACTTTGTTAATATCAATACAAAATAAGGAAGATACATACTACTATATTAAGAATATATACAGAGATGGAAATGGGTCATATATTTTGTACACTAGTAATATTTTATCCTGTTGGCTATAGTTTCATAACAGGCATATAAAAATATTCTGATACTGCTTTGGATCTTATGCTTAAATAGTGTCATAAGTGTCATATAGAAATATAAAATCATCATTCAAAACATTAAAAGATAGTGTCATACTTTCATGTGGGCATTTTAATTTTATTAAATACCTAATTTAAAAATAATGGCTAAAATATAAAAGAGAAAATATAAAAATAATTTTTTGTACACATGGGATAAAAACAATATGGCACTAATTGCAGGAAAGATGCACATAATTTAACAACTTCATATTAAATCTATTAATAGGTAGAAAAATATGAACTTCATTCTGAGTGACTTGAACTACAGAAAATTACATATGTATTTAGTGCTTAGAATTCTAATCTTTATGATGTTTACTTAATGATATCAACAATAAAAATTACCTACATAGATAACAAATAACCAAGAAATTAACCAGTTTAATTATCTGATTAGGCTTGGCTATAGTAATTGAGATCTCATTGAAGATAATGAATTATGTATCTTCATTACATTGCAATGACCGATATAAGAATTGAAGTAGGAAACAAAAACCAATACTTTCTTCATTAGTCTACTAATAGTAATTTTAAAGAAATGGTATAAACTTGAAAATAATCATTTTTATAAAAAACCTAATTTTATAAATATTGAGATATTTTTCTGTGAATAGGAGTTTAAACCAAGAATAAGCTAAAATATATTTCTTATTATCTTTAAGAATTATGTTAATATTAACTACTTACTAAAAAAAAGTGGTTAGAGTATTCCAATATATATTACATGCCTGCTTTTAATTTTTGCTAGCATTTATGCACTATTATTTCTGCATTATATAATAAAAACATACTTTTTGAATTATAATATGATATGTGAGTTCCCTAGCAATTCTTTTTCTTACTTCAACAGTACAAAAGAAAAAATATAATCTTCCTCATTGTTTATTTCTAGGAAATGAATTGGCAATATAAAAATATTTTAAATTTATTGTATTATTCCCTCTGAATATAAAGCATATATGTATTCAATGATAGTTTTACTTTAATTAATTTCAGGCCACACTTTTAAATATATTTTTATATGGAAGCGTGTAGTTCTTGATTAAGAAGATAAATTTTTCTCTTATCTTTTAGAAGATAAGAGAGAACAGAGTAAATTTTCCCCAAACATGTTGAGAAAGAAGAGTATGACCATATTAGAATAAAGGCTTTTCAAAAAAAAAAAAAAAAGGACGATAAAATTTGTTGTGTTTGAATACTCAAGTCTTAATGTTAGTAAAAGGACAGCAAATAGATCTGACTTAACACAGGTAAATTGGACAGAGATAAAGGCCAAACTTTTCCTTGGCAATAAGAAAATGGCAATGATAAAATTGGCAAAAATATTTTGTATTAGAAGCTTAGATGAAAAAGAAAGATTTTAGTTGACTGCAAAGTCAAAGGAGGCAATGTTGTGAGCCTGCCAAAAAGCTAATGAAATTTATTGAAATCATTAAGAAAATTATGTTGCAGAAGAAATCCATGAAGGAATTAAAGACCTTTAGTATTAAACAGAAGTCATATCAATATTTTTTTTAATGTTTTTCGTGGCAGCCCCATGGAAAAAGAAATAGAGACATTTTATGTTATTTCATGTGCATGTTTTGAATCAAAGATTCAAAGTTATAAGCAAGCAAACATGGCTTTGTGCATGACTCCTTTAGTGCATGATGGCAAGATTTGAAAAGCAGAAGAATGATGCTCATCCTGACCCAACATATCCATATGGTGCTTGATAGTTTTGCTATTAGTTAAGCAGTACCACATGTACACGACAGCTTTAAAAATCATCCAGACCTGAAGGATGATCACTTTAAGCTGTAATTAACCTCTACAACTAGTGCATGAATTTATTCATTGTCCTCTCTGTTCCACAAACAGGATGTAAGTGTGTGGCAGGAATTAGGAGAAAAAGGTCAGATCATAGTGATCTGCTGAAAGCACTTGACCCCAGGTTAAGAATATGAGGAAGGGCTGATGTGCTAACTACAGTTACCATTAAGACATCGGTGCCAGAAAAGGCAAGTCCTCAGACAAAGGAAGAGAAGATCAAATGCACAAGAGTACAATAGATATACTTTAAGTTGAGCTTAGTTATAGTCTCAGATTGTAAATATTTGCTCAGTTAATGTTGTATGAATAAATGAAAGAAAAAAAAGATGATAGGAACCAGCACCTGGAAGATAAGTGAGTTAACTTCGCAGGTATAACAACCTCATACAGAATTAAGACTGTACTGTGAAAGGCATTAGCTTGTCATTAGATTATCGATGAATGGTATTGCTATAAGTACAAAGCTCCATGTTAATCACAAGGAGGACTGAAACTCAGAGTACCCATCTTTCACTAGCTAGTTTTCCTGTGTTCTACAGCAATAGAATGCTTTTTTAGAAAATAGTTTTGGATGTGTCCGTTATTTTGCTCTTTGAAATAGATTCACAAGTACATACAAATGTTGAATCTTATCAAAGGATAGACTTTATATAAATTTACAATTTGCCAATGATACTTCAAAAAGAAACTTAATAAACTCAGTTTCAGAGACAATTAAATAAAATGTCTTTGAACATGAAATCTTAATATTTTTAAATTTTTATGCAAAGTCTTTGCTTACAAGATGTGTTTAAACATGTGAAGGAAATAACTAAGACATCTATTGTTCATTTTACCCTCTATTCCACACAAAAACTTAACGTTGCAATCATATGTGACCTTCAAAAACTATAGCTATGAAATTATTCTAGTTTGAATTATGCTTTAATTATACATAAGGCCATACTTGCTTTAGAATTATGATATAAAAGGCATTGCTACTTTGCCGTACTTGGAAAAAAATGATTCCTGTTCACACTCTGATCAACTGTAAGTCCTTGGAGTTTATTAGAAATAAATTATACATTATTTTGGGAAAAAGTTTCCTTTATAATCTAAATTGCTTTTATATTTTCCATATAATCTGTATAAGAATTGAAGAAATTTATTATATAATATCAAATTTTAATAGTCAAAACACATCTGTTGGGCATATTGCCTACAATCTTTTCTCAAAACTCAAAAATTTCTGTAATGAGGAGTAAAAAAATAGAATATTAAAACAACAAAGAAAGATATCTAGGGATTTGTTTGTTTGTTTGTTTGTTAGGGGAAAAAATATAACCAGCCTTTACATACAACAAAATAGCCCTTAAAACAACTAAAGTAAATTTAAATTTAAAAAGGAAAGAAGAATTAAAGTATCACCTAATATTTATACCCAAACATTGGACTACTTCATTTGTGGCTTTTGGTTTTGGGGAACCACTGAGAACATAAATGGATTTTCTGTAACCACTTCGTAGTCAGCTTTATCTTGAGGTAGTCATGAATATTTGTTTGTAATGGAGATTCAGAGATCCCCTTGCCTTTTCAGCAGGTTTATTACAGGATTCTCATGGGGGTTCTGATTTGTTTGTGGTGGACTTAGGTGAATTGGAATATAAATCATATTCTGTAAAATCCTCTAAATACTAAAATACAAGAGACATGGGTGGGTGTGCTGAGGAAGGAAGTGCACTGCAGAGACCTTCAACTTCTCTTGTGGTAGACACCCTGGGCTGCTCCTAAATGAAATGTCCTGCAGAAACCAGAAGGTAACTGTGAAGGCCAATCAACACAGAGTTCTGTGCCCTATGTTATTCTTGAGAGTAATGAATGATCTGTCTTAGAATGGGCACCCTCTTTATCATAGGTCCTTGAGTCTGAGGGTCAGCTAGGCACTGACATAGTATGCCTTTAGTGAATCAGTAAATACATTTCCATCTTTCTCAAAGTTTAGTGTTAGTGTAACTAAAAATTACTTTGGTGCATGATAGAAAATATCAATTCTCAAGTCCTAGACATTGTAGTTGGGTATCTTTTAAGGAAAGCTCAAAAATCCATATTTCTAACATGCTTATATCTACAGATCCACACACTTTAAGAAACACAGCTTTACAGAAGCTTGCAATGTATTGGGATATATTAGAAACCACCAGAAGACATAAAATGTCATCCCTGCACCGAAGTGATTTACAGTCTCTTTGTGGTTCAAGAAGACATGAGCACAAGCTGATAAAGTTAGTATTAATGACAGAGTATTGTAAATGTCACATTGCAGGGTGTGAGTGCTACATGAGATCCTATCGTTTGGCAATTACAAAAGCTGAGATTGCCAGGGAGTTCAGGAAATAGTAGAGGAAAGGGTGAAGAAAATTCCAAGCGGAATGACCTATGTACACAGAGTAGAAAGGTAGGAGATGGGTATGGTATGTTTAAGAGTTCACATCTTAAAGAGATGTTTGAATAAAGTGATTACAGTAGAGTGAAGACTATATTAATATAAAACTATGTACTGTATTAAGAGGGGAATTTAAGACCAGACTTGGTGGTGCAGGACTGTAATTCCAGCAATTTGGGAGGCTGAGGCAGGAGGATCACAAGTTCCAGGACAGCCTCAGCAACTCAGGGAGACTCTGTCTTAAAATAAAAAATAAGAAGAGATAGGAATATAGCTTAGTGGTTAAGCAACCCTGAGTTCAATCCCCAGTTAAAAAGAGAAAAAAGAGAGACAGGGGGATTTGTTTACAAGTACCCATTTCTATTATGGAGAATTTTGAGAGAGTCCAAAGATGTAGCTGCCAGGTTTTCCAACCATCTGTCTAATCCAGGGGTTGGCAAACTTGTTCTGTAAATATTTTAGGCTTTGTGGGTTACTTAAGTCTGTGTTGTATTTTTGTCTTTATATTGTATGAATGTATGCATGCATGCACTTTTTGCAATTCTTAACAAATATAAAAGAATTCTTAGTTTAAGTACCTACAAAAAACAGAGTAGAGTGCACAACTATAGTTTTTTGACCCATGATTTTTTTCTATTCAGCTTCTGGCTCCTTCTGTAAGGGGTTTAACAAAACTTGAAAGAATAAAATATACAACAAAATATTAAAATGAATAATAGAGAATTAGCAAAAAAAGATATATCAGAACAAAGTCAATGTCTAATAAAGGAAAACTAAGAAATTAAAATATCAGAGTGTCCTAAAGTCAGCTAATATAGTTATTGTACTGGTTTTTAAGAAATTGCTTGTAGTCTTTAAGAAGCTACCTACCCCTTCAAAATCTGGTCAGCTACACAGGTTTTCTTATTAGGGTGATAAAAATAGGCCAGTCCCTCTTCCTTGCCTTCTTTTATAAATGAGTGTCTCACATAAGACTTTACTCTCCTTAGTAGCTTTTGTTCATCAATGTAAATAGTCTTTTTTGAAATAGTCTTTTGGTAAAAACTGAGAATATAACCCTGAATGCCCAAGAAAGTGGTTCTGGACAATGTTAGGGATTGTGACTCAACTATTCATAGCTTTTAGTTTCTGGGTTGATTCAAGAAGAAAACATCAGTTTGATATTCTTAGATTATTATACACATGTATTTCCCACTTTGATTCACAGGGAATTTAAAAACATTTTTATCTGATTATATTTTTAAAAAATCCTAAAAGTAAATAGCAGAAAGATTAGTAGAATAGAGGGAAGGGAGCAGGGGGAGGGAGGAGGTTAGGGAAAGGAGAAGTACTGGGAACTGAATTAGAGCAAATTATATCCCATACTTTTATAATTATGTCAAAGTGAATCTTAATGTTATGTGTAACTAAAACAAACCAATAATAAAAAACGGAGTTATCTATTCCTTACAAAAATTTGGAAAATAAAAAGAAATATTATCCACAATCTTACTACCCTGAATAAATTCACTATTGATATTTTGGTGGCTTTCCCTTATTTTGTAAACCTGAGATTATAAACTGTATGGATATATTTTATGGTTACAACTAAAATTATGCAAATATACCAATATTTAAATTTTTTATTTTTCTTTCACCATTTTATATATTATATTCAAGGCAATGAATAGCTTTTCAAAAACAGAGATACTAATGTATTTATCACTCTTTTAAATTTTCAAATGTTATTTATAGTGTTAAAAAATGTTTTTCGATTTTTCACTTCCAGCAGTTATTTATAAATTATCTATTTACAAAGATGTAACTCATTATTCCACTTCTCACTATTAAAGAGTCACATTATTAACCCTTTGATAACTGTAGGAAGTGAGTATCAGCTTGCATTTGCATTATATGTGACAATTAAGGATTCATTTTTCTTTTATTTTAGGTAATGCACATTTTTTTATTCATATTTTCTAGCCTAATATTTTATCAATTTCTACAAGATCATGCCATGCCAAAGATAGTTATCATTTATCATATTTCTCTATAATATTTCTCTAATATCTGATTTTATTTTGACTTACAGAAAGCAGTACTTCCAATGCAGTCAATTCACTTTCCTTGATTCTTCCACTGACTTATATAATGAAGACTTTACTCAGTGAAAATCAGACTTGCACCTTTCCTTCCCACTTCCCCTTTTGCAGCTTTAGTTTTAAAAATATCTTTCCAATCAATCTGAGATAATTTTTTGTACATATTCCATAAGAATTAAATGGTTATTTTGTTTCAAATAAGTTGAACCATTTTCTAATCTTGAAAAATCCACCTGTTCTCAATCATTGATTTGTGGTGCCTTACATAATTATGTGTCATGTTTTACTACTATATTAATTTGGATTAACCAAATAATTTAAACTACCCTCACGTGTTTGTTTCTAAACTCAGTGTCATTTGTCTTACAATTAGTAAATCATTTTCTCAGAATATAATTGAATGATATTTAGTTGATTTTTAAATGTTGTAGATTTTCATTTTATTGTCTTTTTAGGTGTTGGAGTGGATAATTTGAAAAGGCAGTGTCAGAAACAACTATTCATTAAAAACCTTTGTAAAAACACCAACCATTCTATTCTTCAAAAGCAGGCTACTATGGGTTCGTGAAAATGATGCTACATCATTATAGGGAAATTCGCTTATCTTAATTGCTATGAAATGGGAACATAAAAGTCAACTGAAAATGGTTTTGAGTCATTAAAATGAATTTGTTTGATTTAAGGCAGTTCAAGAGTCCTGTTTTGTGTTGCTTAAAATTATTATCTGATCTGTGATGACCATTCTTGCTGAACTTGTCTTTTGCAGTGTTATTAACTTGCAGGTTACATTCAGTCAGCTAATGATAGGGATTCTATGTTGAACTCAAATTTAGAAGGGAAATAGTTTTTGCCCACAGATTCAAACACTCATGGTCCCTGAAATGTGCAAACAAAATGTTATTATTGTTTACTTATTTAAAATTTGACCGCATAGAATATTGAATGCAATGTCTACAATTATTCTTCATTGAAGATTGAGCCAAGAACCTAGTCATTTAAAAAATTTATAGGTACAATAATGGTTCTGTCATTTTAAGGATGTTGAATTCTTTATTTGACTTAGATTATAATGTGAACTTATCTGGGTAAGGTCATAGCAAATTGTGGTTAACAAGGTGATGATTAGACCTTATTAGGCTTTAAACAGAAGCAAAAATCTAATTTTTATTTCAAGTTAAGCTTTCTAGTGAAATGAGCTTTAAGAGGAGATATTTTTAAACCTTAGACTGAAAAGTCTCTTGTGTATTTCAAATCTGAAGTACTTAAGTGTGGGAAACCTGAGAGAAATGAGTTTCAGGGCTGACATCTGGTTTCTATAGCCCCATAGTTTCACTCTTCCCTGAGACAAGCTCTTAGTACCTAGATTTTTTTCTAATGATTGGACCACACTGAGTCCCCCAAAAGAGTTATGTTTGGATTTTGAATGTAATTAAAAATATTAATAAAATTCAAATTTCTTAAATAACTGGTAATCAGTTCAGTATTCCAACTTGTTTCCTCACGAAACTATCCAAAGCTCACTTGGGCTTTAGGTATCTTTCTCAAATCAGGAACTACAGGGGCATATTTACCTTTGGTTGGGACATAGAAAAACACTTTCAATTAAAAAAAAAAAAAAAACTCTTTCCAACAAATTTCCCTTATAAAATCTCTGTGAAAAGATTCTGATTGATTCAATTTAGATGACATACTCACTATTGCATGTGCAGTAGTTAGATGATCTCTTCTACTTACAAGATTTAGAAAAGCCTCTCTCCCTTTAATTCCTTTTTATTTCATAACTTGATCAGTCTACCTATTTTGTGAATGTTCTAAGAACTATCATAGCTGGGCCTAGTGGTGCATGACTATTATGCCAGCACTTGGGAGACTAAGACAGGAGGATGACTTAAGCCCATGAGTTTGAGATTCCATAAAACAACAACAACAACAACAACAACAACAAACTTCATTGTCCAATGAGTAGGAAGAATGAATTAGGAAATAACAGTCCCATACTTCCATAAAGTCTCATTTAAATGTAATCTATAATGTTTTGGAATATAGGAAAAAGCAGTATTAGCTCTATTCCATAAACCGGATGTTTTATCTCACATCCAGGAGATGACCACCATTACCTTCCTTTCACACAGGTGCCCACACACACATACACAAACATGCAGGATTTTTGAAGGGTTGGGTTTATGACTTAAGCTAGACCAATCAATATGGCATTCCTTTTACCAGCCCCATCAATTGGTCCAATAGTAGACCAATTTAGATCACTAAATTGTCATCTCAGTTTTATGAGTCAAAATCTTTTCCTATGATTTTTATAAGGAAATCTGTTGGAAAGATCTCTTTTCTCTTGATTCTAGTCTTTAACAGTAAAAACCAGAGGACCTGCAGTTCAGGTTCTTGGAAAGAACCAGACATACAAATTAAGCCAACATTCAGATAGAAGGTGGGTGGCAAAGAGAAATTCTTATATCAGATTGTCTCTAGAAAGAAGTGGGTTTCTGTAGTCTGTAACTAATAAAGTCTTCATTATCACCTTGCCAACGTGATGCTATTTTATTCAATTTGTATGTAGGGTTAATAGAAAGTTTGGAATTTCGTATGAGTAAAAGGTCCTATTTCCAAATTCATTTCAAGAAAGGTCCTAGAAATCCTACTATTATTTCTGAAGTTTAGATCCCACTAATTCTTTCAATCAATAGTTACAGCAATATTAGAAAAGTTTATTAAAACTCTAACTAGGTATTCTTTAACTGTTCTAAGTCTCACAACAACCATATGAGGTAGATGACCTTCATGAAATGAACACTTCATATACATGAAGCAGAGTGTTTAATTACACTCTGTGCAGGTAATAGGTTTAGTACTCAAAAATATTTGCTTTCCAAGATGAGATCTTAACCTCTCTACCACCTTGCCTCTATTCCAGTATGCCAGCTATGTGCCCTAATGGTTCTCAACACTGGGACTACAGGGTGAGTGAGACAAACACAGTCCCTGCTTTTCAGAGTACATTATGTCTAGTGAGGAGTACAAGAAAATTAATAGGCAACCTTCTGAACTGTCTTCTTAGGTTGCTGTAACAGAACACCAAAGATCAGAGAGCATAAACAACATAAATTTATTTCCTTACAGTTTTGGAGACTGGAAGTCCAAGATCAAAATACCAGCAGGGTGCTATCTGGTGAAGGCTGCTCCTTTGGATTAAAGATGACTGCCTTATTGCTGTGTACTCAAATGAACTCTTTTTTGTGTACTTACAGAGAGACAGGGAGAGAATGAGCTCTCTGGTATCTCTGTCTTTAAGTACTAATTCTTTTGGATCAGGGCTCACCCTTATGACTTCATTTTAACTTTATTCATCTCCTCACAAAGCTGTGTCTCCAAATACATTGGGGTTAAGGTTGAGGGGATGCAAACATTCAGTCCAGAACAAGAACTACATATACCCTTTGACTTGTGATGGGATTATGGTTCGATAAATCCATCATAAATTGAAAACATAAGTGGAAAATGCATTTAATACCCCTAACCTACCAAACATCATAGCTTAGCAGCACAGTCTTTGGCAGAGTGCCAGTTGTTTACCCTCGTGATTGAGTGACTGATGGGGAACTGCCCCTTGTGCTGCTGTGTACTATGGGGAGAGTATCATACTGCATATCACTGGCCTGGGATAATTCAAAATTTGAAGTAATATTTCTACTAAAAGTGTATCACTTTTCCACCACAGTAAATTTGAAAAGTCTTTAGTCAAGTCTTTAGTCTTTAATCTGGAGACTGTACAAGATAAGGATTCAGGGTAAATTCTTTGCAGGAGTTCATCGTTAGCTCACGTAGGACCTCCCACAATGATTTTCAGGAAATGAAAATAGATTTCAACAAAATATAGATTTCATAAGCTTCTGTCACCTCTTAAATGTTTCATTTCACCTAACTCAGTCTAAGTGGATGACAAGATATAATTACACAAATGAACACATAGAATAAAAAGGGGTCAAAGACTTATTAAATTATAACTGGTTATCTAAACTGACAGCAGGTATCTTGGCTGGAAAAATACCAAAGCACTGAACTAAAGCACACCCATCTTCTCAGAGAGCTGAATTAGGAATAGAAAAAATTCATATTACATGATCCTGGAAGCCCACAGCTGATTTTATTAGATTGTTAGAGATCTGAGTGAACGGTTCTTCCTTTCCAGTGCCTATTTTCAACTGATGGGAAAAATACTAATTTTATGACTGAACATCATAAAGCTATGATAATGATTGAATCTATTTCCTGTAACCATATATCTTTCAGATGTATAATTTTGAAAGAGAAAAGAAAAATTAATATGCCAGTATCTTTTGATGCAGGATCATATCCAGGAATAATTCAGGAAAACTTGTCAATGCTAAGAAGACTCTAGAATATCCGTGTCTGGAATCAAATTACAGTCAACTTAGAGCACTAGCTCCCAAGTTTTGTTTTATATTATCAGCATCTGGGAAGCTGTTACAAAACCTACCCAGTGCCTACTTTCCAGCCCAAATAAATTAAAAAGGAGTCTCTGGAGGTGGGCACTTTACAAGCTTCCCATAGAATCCTTCCACAGGGAGCAGCACTGGCCTAATGCTGAGAAGCAACATTTCTAATGCAAACCCCAGTTAAATTCCTTGGTCTGAAATTAGAAGGCCCAGAAGGACCAAGTCATTTTTTTTTATCTGATACTTGGGTGCACAAATTTCACATATGAAAGGGTTATAAGCTCATTGAAAAGTCAAGGAGACAAATCTCTACATAGCATCAAGCCCTATTGAGTACCAACTGATGATCTAAGCCCACATTTGGAAAGAGGCTTGGGAAATGATGTTTTCTGGGACTATATGGACATTATGGACATTTACTGTGACTTTCCCTTTGTAAATTCCACCAAGGGCATATTGTTTACTGATACTTTGAAAATATAAATTGAAGGATTTAGTCATAAACAACACTAACGTTGAAAATTCACTGCAACTTAGAATCTGAACTTCAGTCAAATATTCTTTCAGGAACTCAAATTCTGTTTAAGAGAATAGCCCGTTCTGTCCTGGAAAGATACTCAGCGGGAAGAGGATACAACCAGAGCTACTTCTCAGAGCACTACCAAGTTGGGCATGAAATTTTTGGTAACCATTTGAAATGAACACTTTCCTATTCTGTTTCCAGGATTTACATGTGATTTCTTGATAACCTCTTAGTAATGGCTTTGTCATAATCAGCTTTTGTTGAACTCTCACAATAAGGGAAGCATACTAGGATGCTAAGGAATTCATCTTTTCCAGTAAGGAAGGGGAGCCACCAAAACCTTCTAGGCAAGTAAGTTTACACATATATAGAAGTATTTAAGGAAGTTGACTAGAGCAAGGAGTTGAAGTGGAAAAAACAATGGCAAAGAAATTGCTAAAAAACTGTGATAGTAAATATTCCAAGGGAGTCAAGACTTCAACCTAATTTCAATTTAACACGTACACATGCATACACATACGTGAGGCTGCAGAAGATTTTTTTTAGTAGAAATGTAATAGCTTGGTAAACAAAAAATTTTAAATTGTCATAACAAGATACAATACAAATGAAACTCCAAAATGAATAAAATGCCCAAATGAAAAGTTGTCAAGGGAGGGTATAGTTACTGCTTATGTTATTCTTAAAGGCCCTGAGGATATAAAGGATATAGACACACAAAAGTTAGGGGAATTTGGGAGAATCTTTCTTTGGAAGAGCTGTTAGTGTGCTTTGTCCTTCAGCTGCAGGATTCAAAACCCATCCAGAGGAAAACTGGAGAAGGCTTCATCTAAAACCTCAGCCAAGAGAGAGAATGTAAGGAAGTCTAATTGGAAAACATAATGGATGGGCATTTCCTAAAGGTTGGAAGAACTAGTGGCCTGGTAACTAATTTAGTCCTAAAAAATTTTAGTCCTACATGAGCAATTGTTGGACTGTTTTGATAGTTCAGTGACAAAAGAGGTTGGTTCTCCCTCATATACCTTGAACTCTCAATGTTTATCAGACAAATTATGTATGCCTGTGCTTCAGATATAAGCCATAAAGAAGACAAGTCTATCTGTTGTCTAAGTCATCTTAGGGCCCATTCTAAAGGTCACAGACAGAACTCACTAGAGAATTTGAAGGTATTGCCAAAATTCTGGGGGATTAGTTAGCATACCTGCTAGAAGAGAACATACCCTGTGCAATGGGAAGACATGAAAATGTGTTTCACAAGGAAGTGGGAGAGTGTAGCAGTCTCCAAAGAACCCAGGGAAGTTGCAATCCAGGACCAGAAACAATCAAATAAGATGTTCACCCCAGAATGTGGATGCCAGCAACCCCAGTTAGAAGGCTGGGGAAGCCAATAGCTGTCTGGTACTGAGAAAAAAAGCCAACTATATTTCTCCAGCTAGAGATTTCTCACCAGTAACAGACCGAAACTAGGGGAGGGGAGAAGACTCAATTCCTAAAGAGGATCAGAATTTGAATTTTTTCAAACATTTGGAGGTTTTAAAATTACTGAATTAAGAAAGAACAGAAGTCACTATACTGCTTAAGAACAAACTACAAAGTAATGGAGCCCATCTAATTCTTATCCAAGAATATGTTTATTGTTTTAAGAATAAACTTAAAAGGATTCTGATACATAAAAATGAGATTTTGGGGGGTACATTATCAGTATCTCTTTTGAAATCTCATATTTATAAAACTAAAAGTCAATAATTAAAAATGACAGTTAAAGACTAATAATAATATTTTATACCATTTATTTTTATAATTTCACATTTATCCTGAATACGGGTGAAAAATTTTCTCCATATTTTAGAAAAATCACCTGAAGATCAGGATTAATATATTCAAGGTATACATATTGAAACAGGTTTTGAAGTTAGGACCAGAATTCACCTAAAAGCACAGCTCTTTAGGTAACAAGTGTGTTAGAAATTTCCCTGAAAGCTGTTTTCATTCATTCATTTAGGAAAAAAATTGATTTATTGATTTTCTGCCAAGTACCAGGCATTGTTGGGAATTCATTATAGAAGAAGTTGGGGAATTCCACTGCTCTCATAGAACTTCCATTCTAATACAGGGAGAATGACAATAAATAGAACAAGCAAAAGAATATGTCAGGGGGAATATTTAATATATCTATAGCAGGATAGGAGGGAGAGCAAGAGTTAGGAACCAAAGCCACTGTATGGAATAGGCCATAAGGCTCATGCCAAGCAGGAGGGCCTGAGACCATTTTGCTGGAGCAGGGTTAGCAAAAGGATGTGGTGGCAGCTGTAGCACAAGGGAGTGTTCAGCTTGAGAGGATTATATAGGGCCTTCTAAGACTTTGGAAAGACTTGAACTATGTGAATTCAATGGGAAGCCATTCCGAGGTTTTCAGAGAGGAGTGATTTTACTTGGCTAAGTTGTTTCTCTAAAAACAAAACAAAAGTTGATTGATATGTAAAATAGACACCAGCAAGCAATGATAGGAGTGGGAAGACCAGTATGGAGACTATTGCAAAACTCCAGGCAAGAGCTAGGGTGGTAATGAAGGTGCAAAAATGTGCTTTTTACTTCCTTCAGTTTTTCATTTTGCAGGTGGTCTTAACCAGCCTCATATTACATTTGTCCTTAGTTCATATTTTTGCAATTTATAATAAAGGATGCCTTTGACAAAATGCCTGCTCTCTGTGCCCAAGGATTTTTTGTTCCCTACATTTTAAAATACAAAACCCTTTAGGTCATTGCCATGTCAGATCACCCTGATCATCCTTTGTAGTTCTTTGCACTTTTATCCACTCAGCAGATCGCTCTGTCATTAAATGCTATTTGTTTTCTTTATAGCACTTATGGTCAGTTCTTGTTGCACATTTATATATGTTTTGTGCAGGTATTGTTAGCTTTTCACTCTAAGCTTTATGTGTGCAGAAAATCCAGTCTGCTTCTGAATTGTTTATTTCTACATATTCAATGCATGGTCTATAAATTGAGTTATAGACTCAATTGAGTAAAGTAGTTAATGAGTAAAGTAGTTAATCAAAAGTATATTTTAGATGAATGAATAAAAATTATTTCACTTTGTATTTTCAGTCTAAAATAACTTCATTATTTTTCTCTTTTATCTATATCAAAAAGTTAATACTGATCATAGTTAAATGATTATTTTTTTAAAAAAAAAGTTCCTTCCTTAAGGAAACAAGAATACATCCTCTCCCCACATTCCAACTATATTAATTATATTTTTTGTAGTAGTAAGAACAATGTCCCTCAGATAAATCCACATGCCAGCTCTCAGAACTTTATGTATATGTTATACTCATGAGAAGTGTAATGGGGAAGGAGGGCTTGACATAGCAAATGCAGAAGATTTCTGATCAGCTAACGTTAAAATGGAAGGATTATTATGGTTCATCTGAGTGAGCCCAGTGTAATTATTTGAACTCTGAAAGGGAAAGAGATAGGCAGAAGGTAGATCAGAAAGGGGACTTGTCCTGCTGTTGCTCACTTTGAAGATGGAGGAAGTGGGCTGTGAGTGGAGGAATGGATGCCTTTAGGAAGTGGGGAATATAGTTTAAAGTCAGCAAGATAACAGGCACCTCAGCCCTACAACTGCAAGAGACTGAATTCTGTCACCATTCAAATTAGCAAGATCACCATTCAAATTAGCAAGAAATATATTCCTTGCATTCTGAGAGGATACAGTTATACAGGCACCTTGATTTTTAGCCTGGTGAGACACATACTGGTTCTGACCTTGAGAACTCTAAGATAAATTCATATTGTCACTAAATCTGTGGCAATCTGTTATGCAAACAATAGAAAACTGAATTTCATGTGCAAAAAATCATTTACTTATCTCCTTTTCTGATGAATAATTTTAAAATATTAAAATGTGAATTAAAGTCTTAACATCTTTGAAAAGATAAAGACCTTTCCTCCTTTTTGTTCACATATTGTTTTAACAACATATGTAAACTTCATGTATTGTTTGTAACCATTTTGTAACATATGAGCTGATGTTGAGAACTGTTTCCTCATACTCTTATGATGATACTAACATTATTAAAACCTGCAGTGGTATTCAAAGTGAATAATAAAATCAAGATTTATTTTTAAAGAATGTTCTGGATACAGTTAAGTCTTAATTATGCCATTTGCTTACTAACAAGGCACTTTCTTCCAAACACTTCTTATTACTTTCTCAGAGCTTTTATGGTTGCATTATTGTTATGGCTTTATTTTACGTTTTCAGTCCTACAATTATTACTCAGGGCTATAAGGTTGGATTTAAGGAAATGAGAAAAGTTGAAAAACAACTTGAATCTGTTCACTGTTATAACTTCTCAGGATTACTCACCAATTTAAAAGAAAAGAAGTAAACAGTCATGGCTAAAATGAGGCGTTCAGATAATCCATGAATTTTGTTTCACATCACTGTTCATTTCTATAAGGTTTTAGAGAGTTTGAGAAAGGCTCTTAGACACCTAACATTCTCCAGAGAAGAGAATAGTGTCTTCTGGTGTCTTACTCATGTGAACTTGGAACCTTTGAAGCATATTCAAAGAGTTGTTCTCTGGCGGGAAGGCTGGCAGTGCATGAAGGCTGGCTCCTGCTACAGGCTCAGAATATTGCAATATAATTTAGCTTTTCAAAAAGAGACATTGTGTATATGTCTCAAAGTTTAGTCTGAGAGCTTTTGTTTGCTATTTGCAGAAAAAGAAAACTTTTCACTTCTGAAGCAAGTTCAGATACTTTAAAATGTAAGAGTCTATTGAGTTATCATTTAAATACCATAATATTTACAATTTTAATGCATAAAATACAGTGTTTTAGTATATCCATTGTTATGAGCCCTCACCACTATTCATTTAAAGGGTATTTTCATCACTCCAGAAAGAAAGTGCCCCCTAGTGGTCATTTTCCACTTCCTCATTTCCCCCAGCTTCTGGCAAACATTAATTACAAGTTAGATGGAAACATGAAATACCATGATGGCCTTTTTCACTTAGCAATGTGTTTTCAAGATTCATCTACATCGTAGCATGAATCAAAACTTCATTCTTTTATATTGATAAGCAATATTGTGTTGCCTAAATATACCATGTTTTGTTTATTTGTCAGTTGATGGGTATTTGAATTGCTTATACTTTTTGACAATTACAAATAATGTTGATATGAACTTTTATGAACAATTTTTGTGTGGAACTATTCTTTTTCATTTCTCTTGGGTATATAACTAGGCTGGAATTGATTGTCCATTTAGTAACTTTGTTAACATTTTGAGGAACTGCCAAAATGCTTGCCAAAGTGATAGTACTTTTATTTCCACTCAACAAATATATATTTATTGAGCACCTATTAGGAACTGGGTATTAAAATATAATCAGGTATTCGTGGTAGCTGTTTTATTACCCTGCTACTGTGATAATAGATATTCTCTTTTTTCCTTTTTGTTGGAGCATATAATAATTCACATAATTTGATCAAGATAATAGATATTCTTAAGGAACAAACATTTTTCTCAGGCATTCTAAAGTATACATTTTTAGCTTTTTATTGGTGCATTATAGTTTTATATAACTGTAGGGTTCATTTTGACATATTCATGAATGCACATAATTTGCTCCTCCACCAGAAAAGTCAGAAAGCTCAATTTCTCTGCATCCTCACCAACATTCATTTCCAATTTTCTGTTAATGTTTGTTGTTGTTGTTGTTGTTATCACAATCCTGGTAGGTGTAAGGTGGTATCTTATTGTAGTTTTGATTTTCATTGCTACCTCTGATGGAGACTATCCTTCATGTGCTTATTGACCTTTTGTATATCTTCTTTGGAGAAATATTTATCCACATCCTTTGCCCATTTTCAGTGTTTTTTTGTCTTTTTACTTTTGGATCATAAGATTGTTTATATGTACTGGACATGAGTCCCTTATTACATCTGATTTGCAATTTTTTTTTTACCATTCTGTGGGTTGATCAGATAAATTTTATTGGATTAGAAGCAGGTGTGGGCGGCATATAGCTCTCCTGCCAAGTTAAGCCTACCACTAGTTTTAAATGAAGTTTTATTGGAAATAGTGACTTATAGTTCATGTAATGCTTCTGGTGCTTTTGTGCAACAATGGAGGTGAAGGGTTGAGTCGCTCATGTAACCCATAAAGCCTAAAATATTTTCTATCTGGTCACTTACAGGAAATGTTTTCTAGCCCTTGGATTAGAGCATTGGTTAAAGGAAGAAGTGGGAAAAAGATTAAGAAGTTATCATGGTGCTGGGACAAAACACATTTAATTTATGGTTAAAGAATGAGAAGTCTTTGTACTTAAAGTTTGAGCAGAGGAGCAGAGTATAACAAGCTGTTAGATGACTATACTACCCACCAGCAGCAACAGATGAGGTACATTACCACATGGAGAAACTGCTCTCAGGTAGAATGACCAACTACTAAATGTGGGAGATGGTAATGACCTAGACTATGGTGGCAGAATCCAAATAAGGTGAAGTAGTAAGGAGAAAAATAGAAAAGGCCAGAAAGAAAAAAAGAACCCACCAAGGAGATTTATAAGGATGGAGGGAAAATGAATGAGAAGAGTAAAATGTCAATAACTGTTCCAGCTCAGTACCATGGCACATGCGCAATTCCAGCTATGTGATTGGTTGATGATAGGAGGGCCTCAAGTTCAAGACCAGCTTCTGCAACTTAGCAAGACCTGTTTCGAAATTAAAAGGGCCAGGGATGGAGCTCATTGGTAAAGTGCACCTGACTTCAATCTCCAGGACTATAAAAATAATAGTAATAATTGTTGTTATTATTTCAAGTTTTTAATGGTAGGTTCCTAGAAGAATAATGCTGTTCCTCTCAGAAATTAAGGAAACCATAGAACAGGTTGGTTTTCAAAGGACAATTTTGATCATTTTAAAACTTATTTTAAAATTATTTAAAGTTGTTAGTTGATGATCTAAGACATCTCAGTAGAAATATCTATCAAGCAATCAGAAATGTAAGACTGGAGCTCACAGGAAAAAAAAGAGCGAAGCTGTGGTATTGATTTGAGAGGTGGGGGTAAAAACTATGAGCACAGATGAGATTTCTGAGGGAGAACTGGTAATGCGACAACAAGGGTGGAGGAATGGGTCTTAACCCTAGAGAATGTCACTCCTATCAGCATAAGGAAGAAATGGGGTCACAGAATAATTAGCAAGAGTTTCATGGACGGAGCAAAGCATAATATTATCCAGAAAATAAATTCAGGTTGAAGAATGCAATTCAAGTAAACCTTCTTGAACATACAATGAACCTAACAACAGATTTTAAAACAACTTATATTCTGTAGAAGAAAACAGGATTTTAAACAGAAAAGGAAAAGATATGAAAGTTCTCATTATAAACTCATAGGAAGAGGAACAAGTTTGCCTAAGGAAGTTAAAGATTGTTCTGTGAAGCTGGGGTTGTGGCTCAGTGGTAGAGTGCTTGTCCAGCATATGTGAGGCACTGGGTTTGATTCTGAGCACCACATATAAATAAATAGATAAAATAATAAAGGTCCATAAACAATTAAAAAAAATTTTAAAAAGATTATTGATGCTTTGATGCCTGAAAGACAAGTTTTGTGGGCAGAAAAGACTATGTAAGATGTGCTCTGGCCTTAAAAATTAATATACAATTTATTAAAGTTACAAATCAAAAAAATACCAATCTCTCTCTCTCTCACTCTTCCTCTGTTGAAACATGAAACAATTGCTTTTGAGTCTTTGGATAATATCTGGTCTCATTCAATTCATTATATACCTTCAACTATCATAAACTTAAATTATAAATTAAATATATTTAAGTAGGTCTTTAATAGTTCCCTACCTATATGACTAACAAAATGTTCTAAATGTTTGAGTAATTCTAATAAATGAATGAGTATATGGCTTCTTTAATTTGTTTATAAGCTCTAATAATATGTATACATTTAATAAAATTTCTACTTCAAAATTCCATGAGTAAGTTATACAATTGTACATTATTCCACTTAGACACATTTTAAGTGCACAAAATATTGAACTTTACTAGTATATAACATAGCAATACATCTAATACTCACATAAGATATTAATCCATTCAATTTTATTCTCTTAATTGTTCCTGCTATTATTTTGAAATCTTTCTAGGGTTGAAAGAAGCTTATACATTAATAAAGTAAATAGGTAGTCCTAAGAAATCTAGGGGTACTCAGCCAAAATATTGACAGACTTTGGTTCAGGATTATATTGAGATATACTGAGTTCTAGAAGTTATCTTTAACCTAACTAAAAATTGGAAGGACTCATGTGATATGGGTCCCTGATCTCCTTATGTAACTATTACCTTCCTACATTTTAACATAATTTGGTTGGAATTATTTGGTATTTTTGGCTCCTTAAATAAATTATACATATGTGTGTGTGTGTGTGTGTGTGTGTGTGTGTGTGTGATTTTTCCCCATTTAATATTGAAGACCTTTGAATTTGAACTTGATGAAATGCTTTAATGTTTTTCATACTTCTAAATCTGCACAATTATTTTATACTAAAGATTAAAGCCAAGATAATTCTGACTATATTTCATTGGAGCTGTATATTTAGACAATATGGAATCATATGAAATCCACAGTTCTGTGATGATTTTTATGTTAAGATCTTACTGTGAGTAAAGCCAAAGTAATAGATATATTTGTAAAAATTAGTTCAAATTTTGAAAGTGATTGTATACCAAACTGCAGAGTTTAAATAATATCCTGTGTGACATATTTCTGTGTGTGTAAAGGAAGATGTATACTATAGCAATGTGGAAGATTGAACAGGTGGTAGGGGTTATGAAGCTGTAGTAAAAGTACAAGCAAGGAATGATGGGTAATGGGTTTGAAGCTCTGGGCACTGGGCATTTGAGATAGCCATGACAGAATTATTTTTCCTATTGGTTGCAAGGCAGAGACATGGAGAAGAATCAAAGCAATACCGAGGTTGACAGTTTGCAGAATTTGAAAAATGGTAATATCATTAAGCCGGCTCTCTTTAGGGACCTCAGTGACTGGCCTTCCTACCATTACACTAGTCAATCCTTATATACCCCCACCTACCTACTCCTCATTCATTTCTGCATTTTTTAAGGATTATTATTGCCCAGGTGTAGTAAACTATATAAATTTTATATATATTTATATATTATATAAACTATTTATATATTATATAAACTATATATAAACTATATATTTATATATTATATAAGTTATTTATATAAATTAAATAGTTCCTTATATTTGAATCAACTCTGTATGTGTTATTTTCAGTCATATAAGCTTCTGAAACTGATAGGCTACAAATGAATGTCGTCCTCAGCATTTGAAAGTGGTTTCTCTAAAAGAAACTGACAAATTTAATATTAAATAAATTTCTCCAAGAAAATTTCTTTATCTTTTCTTTATAATTCTGTTCTCTCTTGGTTTTAATAAATCTTCATTTATGATTCAATATTCTCTTGGCTACTTGATTTATATCTCCCATTTTGAGTAGTTATTTTGTATTTTATGGCTTAAACAGGGGAGCAGAATTTTTATTATCTGATTATTTTTATTATCTATTAACTCTGACCATGGGAAACACAACTTATGTTACAGTCAGCACTCCTAGCCCTCTTTTAAGAATCATACAAAAAATCTGATTTTCAAAGATATGAAGAATTATTCAAATCTAATAATATAACTTAAACTGCTTTGCATGAGGATGAATTCCTTTCAGATATTATCTGGAGCAAATTGTCTCATCTTTTCATCCTTTTTCTGGTTGTCTGGTCTGAGAAAATTAACATATGAAATTCAACCATCAAAGAATATTTGACTCTTACTATGTACCAAACACTGCTGGAGGCAACAGGAGGAAACTGTGTACAGTATGCACAAAAAAAAACCCTTAAGTCCCTTCCATGTATGTCTATAATGCATTAAATTTATTGGATGATAAGTGCTTTAGAGAAAAATAAAGTCGAGAAGAGGCAAGTAAGTGAGGAGTGTTGGAATGGGAAAGAATGGAGGACCAAAGTATATCTAGAGAAGGTCTCAGAAAGAAGAAACAGATACTTGGGAAAGTTTTAAAAGATATAAGGGAAATAAATGACAGTAATCAGAGGAAAATGCCTTACAGGGCCTGGAGAACAGCAAAGGATAAGGTTCTGAGGTGTTTGGGGCCAAGTGTCCTAAAGGAAGCAAAGCAAGGAGACCGACGGACATGGCTGCATCTGAAGACCTGCAAGTAGTGAAGGAAGAGAAGTCAAGGGGAAAGAGCAGGCTTTACAAGTTTATTGGCTAATTGCAGGATTTTGACTTTGAGGCTGAGTGAGATGGCAAGGCATTGGAGAGTTTTGGCAGTATTGTGCCATAATCTGACATGTTTTTAATAGGGTCAAGGTTACAAAATAAACAAGGAAACTTGGACTTGCTCCCTGGTAATCTGTCTACAAACTTTGCCAATGTGGTCAACATAATATAGTGAAGTAATCTTATGGATAACAACCCTCTAGAAAGTTTCCAAATATTATTTTATAAGATGTAAATAAAAGCAAGCAAACAAAACTAGCTTCTAGACTCCCTAGTCTTAGCACAGGTTTAAAGTTTACATGTGCAATAGAAGTCAGGTAATGAAAAAAATGTATTCTTGACTTTTCATTGTTGATTGGTGGGGAAAACAAGGAAAATGAGTTAAATGCTTATTTATTTTCTTTTTTCTAAGTACTGTATTGTTCTCTAAAATGAGCTCTTGAGACTGATTCTACCACTTAGGGTACACTACCAAGTTTGAACTATTTGAAGAGAGAAAATTGATATTCATTGCTTTTAAGGATCTCTTTTCTTTAAAAAAAATCTTGGCAGCAAAACATCAGCTTTTGTATAGGTCTGACCTCAGGTAGTACAGACAATTATAAAAACCCAAAGTATTAACACCCTTGGGCAATCTTTTAGTTCTATTCATAGCCTCTTGCCCTGCATAATTTCACAAAGCACTTTTGAAATTTTTGCCCACAATACATGGGAAAGGAAAAGATTCAATGCTAAATGTTATGTACTATTTATTAGTGTAATCACACATGTCCCAATGGCCATAGCCACTGATATCAAATGTGGCAAAAAAAAAAAAAAAAAGAAAAAGAAAAGTCCCTTACTGATCAAAAGTGCTTTGTTTATACAAAGCAAAACTCTTTCTCTGGAGAAGACATTGTTTACAAATAATTCTAACTCATGAATTCTGGCTCTATCTCTGCTCAAAATGAGTTAACAATGCCCAACATATTATAAGGGCCTAGAGATCTTATGAAAATTACAAATCCCTGAATATACAAACCAGAAAAAGCTATCAAACTTTCAGAGAATGAGGCCCAGAAATATACCATTTTACATATGTCAATTTTACATTGTAAACTTTTACAACCATTAATTTAGAGGGCATATGGGGCAGTTAATCTCATTGCCCTGGGAATTGGCATTCTGATTATGGATGCTCCCATAGGCACAGTGCATGCAATAGGAAGAACTTATGTATACCATGTCTGACTTTCCCAATCTACTGCCTACTTTTTTAAAGCAAGTAAAGCTCCACAGGTAGCTAAGCAAGCCACTTTAGGTTATTTGGAAAACACTGAACTGGGGGTTTAGTAACCACTGGACCTCATTACTTTTTCAAGAGAAAAAACTCCAATGGCCTCACAGAATTCATGAACATTTTAAAATGTAATCTCAGGTATAGATCATACACCAGAGGGACCTAGCTCAATCTCTATACTACTTCATGTCATAAAACTATATTAATGGTTGCACTATGTAGTTACAAGTATTAAGCATTTTATAGTTAGGTTTCACTGTTCATTACTTTCGCAATAACATTCATTTTTTTCACATCTAGTTTGATTTTCTTTTCTTTACAAGATGACAAATTTTCTACCATTTCCTACTTTCTTACTGACAGTTTCTTGTCTTCTTTTATTAATGTTTAAGTCTTCAATTTGCTTCTCTAATGTACCCACGTAAGAATAGTTTGATTCATTTGCATCAGAAGGAAGAAATGAAAACAAAACACTATTTTTGCCTGTTTTTACTTTCAATTTGTTTAAAATAAGCTGAAAATATTACACTAAAGGTTTTCATCACAGTTTAAAAGCACATTTTTTTCCAGATTATAGCAGAAAAACTAAAATTTCAGTTCACTTACCACACCTCTTTTAGAAGATGGATAAAATTTTAGCATCTATAAATGTGTGTTGACTATAAATGTATGTTTATACTATGTCCAATTGGACAAATTGAAGTGAGAGATTTAAATATGTAGCCCTGGTAATTCTCCCTTTAAAAAGTATGTTCTACTTTTTCTTTTTCGTGTTCAAAGTTTTACTTATTTTTACCAAAGGAAATGTTTCAGTTTTCCAATGCTTCATCAGACCATACCAGCAATCATAGCCAAAGTGTTATAATTAAAAGAGCTGTATGTAATTGTATATCCAATATATAATTTCTACTTCCCTAGAAACTAGGTTGTAATGAAAATATTTCCTACGTAAATTTATATGACTAGACCACCTGAATGTTTTTTTCTGTGCCCTTCAAGAATCTTTAAAGATTAACCTTTACAGATTAGAATTCCTCTAAATTGAGGAATTGTATCTGTCAGATTTCTCCTTTGGCCTAGCATGTTTAGGTGTTGCTCTTATTATATATTTCTATGTAATAATGATAGTAAATCTTTAATATATCAACCTTCCTCATGAAAAGGGAAAGTAAACCATGTGCATTTGAAAAGAAGAAATATCAGAAACTACATGTTTAAGTCTCAAGTCTTAGCCTTAACTGGACATAGTGGAAACAATGCTAGAGTTTAAAACACCAGAGATTTATATAACTTTTTATATATTTATTATTTTTATTGAAGAATAGTGTAAAGGAGGAAAATTGAGTATAAGCTCCTGATATGTAAAACCAAATATGTAAATCAATGAAAAAATAAAGGTTTAAAAAACTTGTTTTAAATTAGCAAAATTATAATATTGCAAATGCTAAAATATGAATTAAAATTCGTTCTTTTTTAGTAAGCATTTGGAGCAATGTGAAAGTCAAGAGTTGACAGTGACAGTATAATTCTCCTGACTGCTATGGGAATGAGATTGCATAATTAGTAATCAAGGCAATTTATGTTGCTCAGAAATAAAATCTCCAGAATTGGATCTACAAAGACATCTTTCTAAATCCTGGGGAAATGATTGTTAGTCTACCTAAAGTATTTTGTGTTAAGATTTTAATAGGCTTTAAATATCAGTAAACTGCCTAGTTCGTTTGGAGAACTATAATTTATGCCTAAATGTATCTAAATTTCAAATAACAATAAATGTCAGAGTAAAAACCTTTTATTTTCTGTATATTGAGAATATGCCCTTGAATTTACATAAAATCCTGCAGCATGTTGTGACTGATGTGAAAAACAAACAAAACAGAACCATTATATAAGTAGAAGGCTTGAGTAAAATGTAAAAATAGACTCCGAGCTTCATACACGTGGGAGCATGAAGCCCTTGCTTGTCAGTCAAGGTGATTGGGATGTTGGCTTGCCTATAATAAATGAGTGGCAGCACCAAGTGCAGGCCTGAAGGAGGATGGCTTAACTAGGAATGCAACCTAAGCCAATAAAATCTATACTAGGGATTGGCTCTGCATTATCAGACCACCTATTTATGTCCCATGTCCAAGTTTACACCTATTTACCAATTCATCTTCCTTCAGTTTGTAACCTAAATCTATGTTCCAGTTTGAAGAACTACCTCCTCCTTCCTGAGTTTATATCGACCTTTGCACCTCTTTATACCTGTGCCTGGAGCTTTACCTGGGAGCTTCCTAGACACATCATCCTCCAGCCTCACACTCTAAAACATACAAACATTACCTTACAAAAAATCACTCTGTTACTTTAGACCCATCTTGAAGACCTTCTTCTCCTTGCAAACTCTTCTGAGCATCTCTGCCAAGAAGAGCATTCTTGGTGGTTTATTGTTTGGGTTTGACTTGTAAAGGACTTCTCACACTGGTTAGGGAATTTAACCTAATCCAATCAATGTTATATATAGTCACCAGGTTAGTTCTTCCTCTCAAATATGCCTTGTCTTCTGAAAGAAATTATTTTCCAAATTATATTCTTGTGTATGAAGTTGATCATTTTCTGAAGTTGGTAGCTGGAAAACTAAATTCTATGAAGATTAAAAGTTGATGTAACTATACACAATCAATATAAGACTTAATTCTAGGTATAGTTTCCTTATTCTTCTAATTCTTTTCTTTTTCTTTTGTTGTGCTGTGGTTAAGCTCAGGGACACTTAACCACTGAGTTATATTTTCCAGCCTTTTTTTTTTTCTTTTTTTTTTTGAGGAAGGCGCTCTTTAAGCTGTTGAGGCTGGTCTTGAACTTGTGATCCTCCTGCCTCAGCCTCCCAAGTTACTAGGATTACAGGCATGCACTACCATGCCCGATGAGTTTCCTTATTCTTAATGTGACAATAACAAAAGATAGATTGTTCTGAAGTTAAAATAAGAAAATGAATACATAAAATGCACAGCACTATTCTTCAATCCTAGTAGAGTATTCAGTAAAAATTAGTTCTTCTATTCCCTATGTACTGAGAGAAGTATAAAAAGATGTGAGCTGATATTGTAGTTTAGCCACCCAAGTAATCAGTTACCCTCCTGGGAAAAAAGGTATTATCATGAAGCTGAAAAAGGCTGATGAAAATAGTGAGAAAACAGGTTTTTTTTCCTGCTTTTTCACTGTTTATGAGAATAAAGAGTCTTAACTGGAAGGGTAGGAAGAAGGAAATATCCGACTGTGCCTGAATTATCTATTTATGCAGAGATGAATTGCAGGGAGGCCAAGGTGACAGCAGAATCTCCACAGTGCTGTCCAAAGGCCCTGTCAGGAAAAACCTCAAAAACCAGTTTCAAACACACCACTCCCAGTAGTGCCACTGACAGGAGAGATTATGCCTTGGGAGCATTTATCATGACAGGAATTCAGAAAAGGCACACTGACTTTAGAATAGATTCAAAGAATTTAACCTAACCCTGAAACATGTGCTTCTTTTTATATTTCCTCAAATAACATTGTAAAATATTTTACTTAAGTGTAAACATGTGATAACTGTATTTTATCCAAATGGCTACTATTAATTTTCTATTGAGACTAAATTCACTTAATGAAGTGAATGTATTCACTCTGCTCACTTTGTGACTGGTCTGTATTTATTGCCAATTGTGGAGGCAAAACCTACATGGGAATTCTCCATTCCATAGAATTTCATCAATAGTAATCTGTCAATATTACAGGCCTGAAAGGGCATAATGTGTTTTAAGTGAATGTTTGATGGGATGAATGAATCAATTAGAGGACACTCTGCCTATCTTTACCTCCCTAATAACTTAACCTAAATGATTTACAACTAAAACCACCTAACCCTGATCAATTATCTCCACATACCAACATTTCCCAAAATTTATTTTAAAAAATTTGTGTTTTCTATCAGGAATGATATTTTTGACAGATTTGGCTGTATTTTCTCATCATATCTTAAATGATGTTAGACTTTTCGTCCTTGAATGCTTGTCACATTAGAGACAAAGATAGAGGCATCAGGAATGTACTATATTCAATAGCTTAATTCTAACATTGTTTCCAAGAAGATATTATGAGATGATACAGCAGTTGGGTTGATGTAAATATAGGAAAATGTCAAAATAACAGTACAATGAAAATTATTGTTATCCTATGTACTTGAGACACCTCCAAAGAGAGCACTTCTCTTCACATCAAGTCTCAGCTGGGTGTCTGGTGCTTAGGGTCCAAAACTTCATAACTTGTTCCAAATGCACATACTGCCTCGGGCATTCCTGATGCTGCTGGTGATGGACAGGTGGTAGCCTGCCCCTGAGCGGCACCATCATTGCTCTTAGATGGCCACCATCTTGCAGAATAAATGAAGTCTAACTGCCTCAGGTGCTCCATCTGTCCAAAAAGAACTGGCTTACATATAATTCTGAACTTACTCACCTATGTTCTTTTAAAAAAAAAAAACTATGCAATGAAAAGGAGACTCTATTCTTTTGTAAATTATTTGCATTGAACTGCTAACCATATGTTGAAATTTTGTGTCAGAGTGAAAATATGTGTTTACAATAAAAATTCTGACTTAGGAAGGTTTTAAGATACTTTTCCACATAGAATCCCATATTTGTTTGTTTTCTTGACTGTCCTTCAGCAACTGTGTTTCCTATGCTTAATTTTCATGATTTTTTTCTCATGTTATGTGAATCAGAGGCTTGTTGAAATGAGAAGTCATTTTGATCTTTTGAAATATTGAATTGATTTTCTATTCCTTGACTGACTCTCTTATTGAACTAAATTCACTCATATAATTTTCCTTGAAGACAGGTAAAGTATTTGTTTTATTAAGTATAAAACAGCATGTATTCTTTTGTCAAAAAATGTTGTAATGTAACAAGAACCCTTTCAGGAAATTTGTTAAAGCTATTTTTAAAATGATAAATTCAAGTATTTGTAAGGTGTAAGTGGTCACTTACGATCCTGCTGTGTTTTGTACAAAACTGTGGTAAATTTGGTGTAAAGAATCTCCATAGCTCAATGATTAACTATAAGTCATTTTGCTTGAATGAGAGCATAATGAACCTTTTTGGCTTCTATTACCATGCTGACACAATCAAATAAATGTATGGAAGAAAATGTTCATTGAAGCAAAGAAAACCATGCTAAATATTTCTCTTGTATTTCTGTGTGTGTGTGTGTGTGTGTGTGTGTGTGTGTGTGTGTGTGTTAAAGAACTGGATCCAATGCAAGTTTAAACACACTGACTACTTCTGTTTCTCTATAAAGCAGCATATTGGAGTATGCTATAGTTTTAATTCAGAATGTCTCTAAATGTTCACATGTCACAGGCTTGGTTACCAGCCTATGGTGCTATTGGGAGGTGGTGAAAGCTTTAGGAGGTACAGAAGCAAGATGGGTCACTGGGGCTTTGTCCTTGTATGGATGTTGGGACATTGGCCCCTCTTCTGCCTCTTTCTTTGCTTCCTAGCTATCATTAGGTGATTAGTTGACCTCACCATGCAATGCCCATACTGAGCCTCACCACAGGCTCAAAAACAACAGAGCCAACTGACCATAGATTGAAACCTCTGTAACGTGGGCCAAAATAAACCTTTCCTCCTTATAAATTTATTGTCTCAGTTATTTTCTCTGGTAATGGAAAGGTAACACTGAGTACATTTGGACCGGTGGCAAAAGCAGACAATATTAGGCTATCATGGAGACGCTTCTTTAAGGGGTGCTGGCTGCATGGTTTTTTCCCATTGTGATAGACAGCTAGCTTTTTTTCAGTTGAGGTATCCACAGTTTTACCCATAGAGGGTCTTTATTTTGAGAATTTTAAAATGCTAGAATTTTTTTCTATAATAAGAACAGAGAGGGGTGGGTGGAGAGGAGAGAGAAAAGAATAGAAAAAGATAAGAGAGACAGAGGAAGAGTTTATTTTAGATAAAAATGTTCAAATAAGACAGTGTAGGCTACAAGATCAATTTATAAATCCCTCTTTAGTGAGGTATGGCAGTCAGCCTTGCTTAAACTGCTAAGCCTATTTTTTCCTGAATACCCCACAAATTAGTGTTGGGACAGTGATTTCTTATTTTAGGGTCCTTACTGTTATTTAGTGGACATATACATGCAGTCCACTCTGATCCTAAAGGATTTAGAAGGACTTACAAAATATTCATATATTAAGATAACTAAAGACAAGTAAGGGAATTGGGGTTAGTCAGTAAAGTAGGAGGAATTTTAAACCAGAAGCAAGGTTTGACCTCACTCTTTCTAGCAGCCAAGGTGGAGTCCAGCCAGGGATGTGGTTTTCAGGATAAAAGTCTTCAGGGACAGAGTTGTCCTGCAACTGGTAGAAATGTTTCCTTTTGTCTTCATAAAGCACATACCATATATGACATTGATGTACTTAGTGTTTAAAAAGTTGACAGAACTGCCCAATATTTCACAAAAATGGCAATATCTTTACTATATAAAAATAAAGTTCATGCTAAAGTTCCTCATTGTCAACTATGGATAGAATAAAATTTGGTTTAGTAGGAACAATTCTCTGATATGTGGTTGCTGTAAGTGTTTACATTTGTGGGAGTGAAGGTGGTTGTTTAGAGATGCATTTGGGGAAAAAGGATCTTCAAGGTAAGTAGTAAAAAATTTCTCTGGCAGAATTATAAAACCAGTAACTTCATTTCATACTTATATTCAAATTTAATTTTTAGTGTCAGATGTTGATGTCAACTGATTTTAATTTTTATACATTGGTTTATTATGTTTTTAACATTTTAGTAATGATCTGTGCATTCATTGTTGTAAAGTTTATTCTCTCAAACACACGAATTTATATCAATTAGATCAAATAATACTTGTTTTTTATCATGGAGGATTTTTCATGTTTTATTCTTATTTTTTTGGTAATTTTTCTTCTTCCATTCAATCAGCATCTCACCTTTCCTATCATTCTTGGCTTATCACTTGAAACATTTAAATCCCAAGGTTCTTAATTCTATATTTTTCTTTATAGTTATGTAATCTTTAACAGATACAAATGTACATAGACATCACTTCTATACACACATAATCTCTTGTACATATACATACAGTTAAATTGTATACAGACCCAGATAAACTTATATACATATGTCACATATATGTGATATTTAGTCATTATTTATTTTACTAAAAATCTTAGTGCATACATTTAATTGTTTTTCTCACTTAGAATTAATCTCTAAGACTTAAATATCTTTAAGACTCTAAGTCATCAGACATAGTTCTAACTAAGTCTTTGAAATAATTTTATAATAAAGTGATGGAACAAATTTACCATGGTCTGTTCACTCTTTCCTTTATCAATGGGTAGTAATTTGTTTACAGTTCTTGGCTACTTCAAAAAATGCTGCACAGAAATATCATTGTACAATGTCTTTATGTACTGAAATAAGTTGAAATATATTCTCTGCATTGGAATCACTCAGAGAGTTATCCATAATTTTAATTTTAGTAGATACTGATAGATTGTATGCCTAAAGGGCTTTAAAATTATACATTGACACTAATGATATATTGATACCCTTTATTCCTAGAAACCCACTAGCAAAAATAGTACAGGTCTTGGTAAATGTGCCTACCTAATGGTGGTATAGAGATATTGCTCTTTGTTTTTTCCTACTCTTGAACTGGAGCAACTTCTCACATACTTCTTGCAATTTTATTTGTTATTTTGTGAACTGTCTACTATGCCTTGTCTGTTGGGTTAATTTTTTTTTAAAAACTCAGTTTGAAGAATCCTTTGCATGCCAAAAGTCATTCCTTGCATGTCATCAGAATTACAGGTATTTTTCCAGGATATTGGTTTATCTATTGGTGTTGTCTTACCTTAGCTGTAAAAAGTTTTAAAAAATGTTTCCATAAGCAAATAACGTCATTATTTTGCTTTAAAACATTGTGTTTCCACTGTTATTTTGATAGAATTTCCCAGACCCAGGATTGTACATGTTTTCCTAAATTTTTCTATGAGACAATGCCTTTTACTTTTAAGACTTTAATTCAGCTCTAATTTCATTATATGAGTGAAAAGAGAGTTCTATTTTAATTATCATTTTCACCTACAACTTTTATTAAATAAATAAATTTACTCATTGAATTTAACTACTAGTATCATTGTCAAATGTTGATTTCTTACATATACTGCAAAAAAAGAACCTGTCCTACATATGTATTTACCTTTTTTTCCCCTTATCAATACCATCTTGCTTAGAATACGTCAGTGTTTCTATAAAGAGAAACAAATATTATCTTCTTTTCACAGATCCTTAGTTATAGCTGGATATATGTTTCCTATGTACATTTAAAGTTCATTCTATGCAATTTCTCATAAACACTACTGTGATCTTAATTTAAATTAATTTCATTTAAATGTATAATTTATAAGAGATATCAATTGATAGTTACTAAAGATGTACTAAATATTCTGTGTAAGTTACCAACTATGACCCTCTGAGCTGTAGGCATTTGATGAATATTAAAGGGTAGTGTAATAATTTAAAATGGACTTTTAGATAGAAACAAATATCATAAACCATGTTTGCACTTCTCTTCACCTCCATCAACAATCACAGAACAGAAGAGGGTGTGTCCACTTTGTGTGCAACTTGAAGTGTTGTTTTTTTTTTTTTTATTGCTCCTAATTTTTGGTAAGATTATTCTATATTCCTTTATAATATCCCCTTAGTTTGTAAGCCCTGTCCATTTTTGATAAATTGGAATAGCACATCTCATAATTGGTGGTTAGTGTATTTTACTTGATAGAGAACGCTTTCCCATTAAACTGTGAGGTCCATTAGAACAAAGATCATGTCAAATTTTCTTGTCATTGTTCCCCCACACCTTGGGTATTATTCACAACATAGAATACATTGTATAAGTATTTGAATTTATGAATTAAATGTTTAACATTAAAATTTTAACAAAATTATAAATTCTTTTTTGCACAGATGTTAGGCTGCCATGATACTTCCTGGATGACAATCTTTAGCTTTATACATTAAGAAATATATTTCAGATATAACTGGGAATGCATACATAATTTGTCCCATGAAATAATATTTACCTGTATAATATGTGCATTGAATTATTGTTATTTATTCTATTTTATGTAATTATACTCCATTTTAAGCAACTCAACAACAGTTAAACTAAGATCACAACTTACTGATGGGATAAAATATTTTGAAAAGCACTGCCTTGAACATTATCCTTTTGCATCTAAGAAAGGTAATAATAATAGAGTAATACTAGGACTCAGAGAAGGCATACTCAATGCTGATCACTATCTTCTGTGATTTCTATGCATTGACTCACATGGTCTCTGTAACAGAGTGCGGCCTTGCTTCACCTATGGTGGAGCACAGAGAAGCAAAGTAACTTGCTCAAAAGCACAGTTATCAGCAGAGATGGGTTTGAACCCAGGTAGCATCATTCATCTTTGCCTACTGAGCAAAGTAGGCAACTGAGTTGATACTTTGTGGCTATTACACAACATCATTCTACTGCTACATTAGTGACAATGACTTGGGAGGCTGGGGTGCAAGTTTATGAGAGAGGAAGTGAATGTAATCCAAAGAAATGGAAGTGCTACCAATTCTTTACTGATTCTCTTTCTAAGCTATGCTTACTGATATCAAGAACCCACACAAGAGTACTCCAAATTAAAAGTTGCCCATGCTTTATGATTATGTCTGTTCTTACTAACCATGGTTTGGGGCTTATCTGATGCACCACAGGGCCTTGTGGAGATGAGTGATGTTAAACTGGAACAAGCTGTAACTCTAGGCATCAGAAGACAACAGGAGCTCTGTCATATGTAGTATTTCTGGTATTATGACAGGTGCATTTATATATGTTTTTTAAATTAACTTATGTCCACATGGGGATAGTATTGACAAAGGTGGGCTATATGATCATTTAAAAAAAACATAACCAGGAAGAGTTATAAATAAAACTGATGTTCTGCTGTCTTAAAGTCATTTTTTGTGCATAGTAACTTTCAATTAACACTCTCCTTTTACAATTCAGAATATCATTGAAGAGTTCAAAGGCATACAATTATTTTGCATATGGTGTATCCAAAATTCCTAAGGCACTACATTATTTCATCTTTCACATTTCTTATTTTATGTCAAAAAAAAAACTAGCCAGTGGCAAAGAGGATAGGATTTAAAGTCAAGGGTCATGCCACTGTCGTGTAATTGGTATTAGTTTTGGCAAGTGGTTCGACATCACTAAACTATTCAATATATAAAGTGAGGGAAAAATAGTATTTTCCCTCAGATTTTATTAGTACTAAGTAGTGCTGACAGTGTCTAGCATACCCTAAATACTAAACATTAACCTATTGTAAATTTTCAAAATCTATATTCAAAACGTGAATGAATAGTAAAAGTAGAAATAGTAAAAATGTTAAATGCATGTATGAAAAGTCACAAACCTGCTATTTTGTACAATTAATATGAGATAATAATTATAATACTTAAAGAACTTAAAAGATGAATTATTCAGGAAGCATATACTCCGTGGCAACTACAATAAACTGCTGGTGAGATTTTCGACACTGATAAAAATTATTTAGATTTCCAGATGGTTTAGAAATACTAACAAGGAAAACATGCAAACCATTGATATGTGTTATTTGCTTTTTCTACCCTTGTCAAAATATATTACAAATACATGGATTTTGTTCATCTCTCTTTTGCATGCCTTTATCAAGATAGGCTTTGTATATTTGCATGTTTGTGTATGTGCTTGTGTTTTATTTATTTCTTAATATTTGTTTTTTTTTAAATTAACATAATTATGTGTATTGGGTACAATATGATGTTTTGAAATATATATACATTGTTGGAGAGCTAAATCAAGTTAATCAACACATGCATTTCCTCACATAGTTATAATTTGCATGCTGAGAACCCTTAAAATATAGTTTCTTTGCATTACTCAAGAATTCAGATACTATTAACTGTAGCATACATTTTTGTTGTTAACCAGAGTAGTTGAAATGGGGCCAAGTAAGAGCACCATTGGACATGACAATGATAGTTCATTTCACAAGATTGTGCTCAAAAATTTCTTCATTTTGGTAATGAATGACATATAATTTTATGTTCTTAGAGGACATATTAGAATGAAACTTATGGCATACATTTTACTTAGCTTTTGCTGTAGGGCATGTTACTAGAGAAACAGCTACAATCCTCTCCTCATACCTCTGGGCAAAAATGTAAGATGTAGTGACCTGTGCTTCCCCTGTGCTAAATCTTGTGTCTTCACCTATCCATGCTCAGTCTGTTTTTATTCACCTGGTGCTTACAGAGGATGTACAATGTGTTTAGCATGGTACTTGATTCTGGAAAATGTAAGGCTCAGGATAAAAGTTAAAAGTGTTTGGTTATAGAAGAAACTACAGGCTATGAACTCAGAACTAAGAAGTAAGAGGTCACAGAAGGTACATTCCTCTTGTTACTGTGAAAGAGCACAGCTATTCTTGCAAGTGTTTTTTTGTTTTGCTTTGTTTTTTTGTTTTTTGTTTTTTGTTTTCCCTTTCCCAAGTAGAATTCTGAACTTACAACAAAGTTTGGGACCATTTTTAGCTCATATGAATTTGTGCCCCCCACTCAATGAGTTTTGATGTCCAAACAAAAAATGCCAGTCACTCCATCCTTTCCACCAAACTGCATTTAGTTGAATGTTTTAAAGAATTAAGATATGGGTTTTGAAAATAATGGTTTTTATCTTAAAATATTTTTGGTCTCTGAGATTCAAAACTGCCACATAGTTAAGAAAGAGGTCATTACTGAAGCATGAAGTTTCTCTTCTAAGTTCACAAGTGCTTTCCCTGCTTCTTTTCCTTCTCAATATAGATCCCCTGAGCTACATTGTGAAGCATAATCTCCTCTCTTAGAACTGTATAAATACAGTAAGCCCCAGTAAAAACAGACGGTCGATGCGATCATTTTTAACAGCCCTGGAGATGTCCATATGCTATTCAGTAGTGTGGCATCTGCATCACCCTTTAGCCGTGGAGTGTACTTTAAACATAAGCAATTTTTAAGCAACAAGGTGTCAAACTATTCATCCATGTGAAGCAAATCAGTCCTGTTGCACCCCTGAGCACAATCAGTGAAAACCTTCAGAGTGCTCTTAGCCACCCGTCCTCCCTAGGCGTGCAGTATGTTCCGTTAATACAATTACATTATTGTGCCTCCGAGTCAAAAATTTTTCACCAACTAAAATACTCATTCAGCTGAGTGTGGTAGCACATGCCTGTAATCTCAGCAGCTTGGGAGGCTGAGGCAGGAGGATCAGAAGTTCAAAGCTAGCCTCAGCAAAAGCAAGGATCTAAGCAATTCAGTGAGCCCCTGTCTCTAAATAAAATACAAAATAGGTCTGGGGATGTGGTTCAATGGTCCAGGGCCTCTGAGTTCGATTCCTTGTACCAAAAAAAATAAATAAATAAAATAAATAAAATAAATAATAAAATGAAATAAAAACAAAAAACTCATTCAATTAACACTGGAGCCACTAAGTTACTGTTGTGCTGGCTTTCCCACCAACAAAATATGGGGCATTTGTTTGACTAGGGACAGTGTTTCTATGTCCTGCTCCTATAAAGCTGTATATTGGTGAATCTAATGTAGGCACATTCTATACTAATAAGTAAAATAAACTACAGAATAAGAGAAGTTGAACTAAGTTAATTCTGAAACCCCTAGAGTAGGCCCTATTTCTTTTGTTTTGAATCTCTAACTAAAACAATATATTACTCTTATAAGTTCTGTGTCCTCACTCTTTTGTAAAATTCTCCTCCATCCTTAGACTTTATCATCAAGCAAATTAAAAAGAGATTAACTAGGGAATAATTACATTCTGATAGATATTATGCTGAAAAAATTAGTATTGGGGGTGTAGCTCAGTGGTACAGGACATGACTGACATGCACGAGGTCCTGAATTTGATTCCTAGTACAAAAAAAAAAAATAGCATGCAAAATAATTGTCACTGAAAAACTTTCTGAGATAGTGAACCATTAAGTAACATTTCAAAAATAAGATAGAAAGTTGCTAAGCCTAGCAAAGATTACGGCAGTCCTGTTAAATGTTCTTATATTTGTTCACTTTGGTTTATGCCACATCCAATCATAAGCAGAAGCACATTGTCTATCCATTCATTTGTATGCTATTTATTGAGTGTCTCCTCTGTGCCAGGCATTGTGCTAGACTCCAACGGATATGCAAGTGAACAAAACAAAGATGCTTGCATTAAGAAACTTGTAGTGGTGGGAGACAAAAGTTAAACACATAAAGCATTTGTACAGTGGGTGGTGATCAGTGCTGTGGAGGAAAATTTAGTGGAGACAAGCTATAGAGGGTAAGTGCGAGGACAGGTTCTAATTTTGACTACAATTAACAGGGATAGCATTGCTGATAGAGTCATATTTGGGCAGGTGTCTGAGCAGACAGTAAAGGATCAAGTTCTGTGGATCTAAGGTGAGGATGAAGAGAAAGAGAGAGGGCAGGAGGTGGTGGTAAACACACAGAATCCTCAGGGCAGGAACTTTCCTGTTTATTCAAGGAAAACCATAAAGTCTGGTGTGACTGAATGCCAGGGAGAGAGAAGGGTGATGGAAGTTTAGAGGAGAGGCAGATGAGACCCATATCAAGCCTAAGTGGTCACTAAAGGAACTTCCGTCTTTACTATAAATTAAGAGACTTCCAGAGGGTTTGGAGGAGAAGAGTGTTGTGATATCATGACCTGATTCATGTTTGAGGATTATTGCTAACTATAATTCTCTGCTGAGAATTGATAGTATGTTTGAGTGAGTGGTAAGTGTATGTGGGGATGGGGGAACACAGTTGCAAGAACAGAAAAAAAAAAAGACCATTCCAGAGTTTAATGCAATAATGTAAGTAAAATAACATAGAATTTATCCCAAAGAGGAAGAAGTGGCCCTATTTGGGATGAATTTCATAGAGTCCAAATTGATATTTGCGAATATGTTGGATAGATGTATGAAACAAAGGCAGAAGTTCTAGCCTAAGCCATGGGAAGGATAGATTTCATTTACCAAGAAGATTGGAAGAGGAACGAGTTTTGTGAAGATGAGACGATCAAATTTAGACACATTATGTTAAAATGCCTAATAGTAAAGCAATTGGGTGTGGAGCAGTTAGGGAATAGATCCAGGCTGGAGATTAAACATAAATCACTACTGCATTTACCTACCAGGAGGTCACTTGTGAATTTGATTTCAGAGATTTTGTATTTGTTTCCAGCGGCTATTATAACAAATTGCCACCAACTGGGTGACTGAAAACAACAGAAATGTATTCTTTATTGTTCTGGAGAACAGGAGTTCAATACAGGGTTTCACTAGATTGAAGCAAAGGTGTTGGTGGACCACTTTCCCTACAGGGTCTCCAAACTGCCTCTTCTAGCTTCTGGTAGCTGCCAACCTTCTCCTGCTGGTGACCACAGGACTCCAGTCTGTATTCCTACTTCAACATCACCTCTCCTTTTCTACATCTGTCAAATCCCCTTCTTCTACTTCTCTCTTAGATGGAAATGTGATGGATTTGGGGCCAGGTTGACAATGCAGGGTAATCTACCCATGTCAAGATCCCTATCATCTATCTATCTATCTATCTATCTATCTATCTATCTATCCATCCATCTATCCATCTATCTTGTTAGTTCTGGTACTGGGAATTGAGCCTAGGAGTGCTTAACCACTGAGCCAAATCCCCAGCCTTTTAAAAAATTTTTTAAATTTTGAGATAGGGTCTTCTAGATTTCTTAAGGGCTTGCTAAATTGCTGAGGCTAGCTTTGATCTTGGGATTCTCCTACCACCTCAGCTTCCCAAGCTGAGGGATTTCAGGTGTTCACCACTGCACCTGGCCTCAAGATCCTTAATCACATCTACAAGTCCCCTTCCCTTTTCAGTACAAGGTAAAATTTATATGTTCCACATAGTCTCTTTGAGTGTCTTCCTACTTCAGAGACAAAACCTGATTGGAGTGGTTCCAGAAAAGTCACTTCAGAATATTTCTATAAGGGAAGAAAAGAAAAGGGGCAATGACTATCCGTCCTTTACACACAAGTATTCTCTAACAAACACACACAATTACAGTTTTATATATTTTACTTTCTAGCTATGCATGTCCATCCATCTCTCTATATGTTTATTCAAATCCTAATTATATGCTAATATTGTTTTTTGTGCTTACAAAACATACTTGAATGCATCTGATAGGAAAATGATAGCTTCATGAGCCTCAATAAGATTTAATAACCTTCTTATTTGTTTACTTTTGCCTACAAAGTAAGTCTTGGTTCCCCAAAATCACAGTGAATACATTTTGAAAGCCTTGCATACATTGTCCTGTATGCCCTACAAATCAGATCTCTTATCATATCTGAGTATGATTTCCCTATATTTTCCAAATGATTTCCAAAATTTTTAATTACTTTACTATTACAGTCTTAAAATAGATATATTAGAGTTGCCAATTAAAAATTAAACTCTCATGTGATTGTCTCTTTATTTTCTTTCCAAATCATTTAAGTTCTAGTCATATCTATGGCATATAGTATTTTAAAAATCTGAGGGGGGAATGCTAATTTAAGAATTTTTTGCTTTTGTAATGCATGACAAGGTCTTTAACTTATTCTGAATGCCCATTTTTATTATGCATGAACTGTCTGATGTAATAGTCATCCAGAACAGTACCTGATACAGATGTAGGTACTCAGTAAATATTGATGAATGAATGAGAGAATGAACAACAAAATTATTAAGAAGATATTTTTTGTGCTGTGTTTATTATTCTCTTGCTACTCAGGCATTTTAAAACATAACAATTTTAACGGGCATGTGTGTATTTAGGGATATATGCTTTGTTGCATGAGACAGTTTTGGTAAAGAGTAATTACCCACAGGATTGATATGATGTGTCAACTTAGAAGAGAGTATTTCTTTTGAGGAAAGCATATGATCAAAGATCTTGCCTGATAGCATTTGGCTGTACAAGGTTGTACTCAAAAACAGTATAGTATAGTGGTGAAGAAAGAAAATGAGACAGCCCTGCTCATTGTAGGCATTCCTGATTTGTGCTTTGTTAGATTTGTGACCTTGGGCTAATTATTTTATGTATATGCTCTTGCATTTCTTCATCTGAAAAGCTGAGATATCTGCCTGGCATGATTTCTTTAAAAAATCAATGGGGATAATACATACAAAGGGCTTTATATTGTGCCAGATACATAGTATTAGCTAATATTTTTAACTTCATCATCATGATCATTAGTAACTACCTTTTAATCAGGTCTCATAGAACAACTAGTCTTTTTAATGTTTTATACCAGAATTATTCTCCACGTGACTAAACTTCTGTACATAACTTATTTGTAAACCCCTTAAATTTACATAACACCAATGTAAATAACAAGTAAATAAATTATCAGATTCTATGTTTTTTTGTTTTTTTTCCCCTAAAATTATCCCATTCCTAGATAACTCAATAAATTGCAATTTTTAAGACCTATTTTTTTTCTGAAATGCAAATCCCCATATTTAACTGTGTTTTTGTTTTCACCACATAGATACTTCAAAAGTGTCCTGCTTATAATGAGTTTGTGATATTCCTATCCTATCCTCACCCAGATCTAGTCCTCTGTAGTCTTCTTTTGGCAAATACCAGCAGCAGCCAGTTAGCTGAATCTAGCGGTTGTGGTGAAGTATCTTTCTCCTTCATCCTGTCATTATTCAGTCTGTCATAACAAAGTACCTCCACTGGGTGGTTTATAAATGGCAGGTATTTATTTGTCATAGTTTGGGAAATTGGAAGTCTGAATGAAATCAGGGTGCCAATATAATGGGATTCTGGTGAGTGCCCTCTGTCAGGTTCAGAGTGCAACTTCCTCACTGTATCCTCACATAACAGAAAGAGGGCAAGAGAGCTCTGTGGGATCTCTTCTACCAAGGCACTAATTCCATCTGGCAGGGCTCCACCTCACAACCTCACTTCCAAAGGCCCTACTTCCGAAAGCCATCATGTCAAGGGATAGGATTTCAACACATGAATTTTGGAGGGACACAAACATTCAGTAAATAACACACTTCATATCCAACCTCTCACAAAGATATTGTCTTCAGATAAGGCACCCTCAAAGTTTGCTCCAATTCTCCCTCAAATCTCAATCACCAATTCTTAAGGAAGCCTCCCCTTGCCTTTCCCCCTCCCCACACACCAGTTCAGTTCTCTTTCTACATATAGTCCTCTAAATTTCATGTGCATTTGTTGAATACCAATAGCAGTGGTAATTTTACACTGTTTTTTAAGATTGATTATGTTTATTTATGATGCTTTTGAAGAAGGCTAGTACTTGTTTTAGCTTAATCATTTTGTCTCAGAATTTAGTGTTTCCAAAATGTTGGTTAGAACCCATTAATGAGTAATGGTATCAGATGAATCAGTAATGTGAAGTGTTCTTTCCTAATGTAACAAGGGAGAATGAAAGAGTTTATCAGCACAGATAAAATGAAGTCAACATACACATTGTATCCTAAAGCATTTTTTAGTTCTAAGCATATTTATAAATTATATATCTGTGTATGAATCTTGATGTAAAAATATATTTCCTATTGTAGGTAAAATATATTTCCTATAATAGGTATTAGTCAAAAATTATGAAACCATGACTTTAGGGACATGACTAATAGCTAATAGGTATTAAGTAAATATGCATTCAATCAATGTCTCTATTTTCCTCTTACTATTTGGTTTGTCTTTGGGGAGCTTGAAGACTTGTTAGCAGAGTTCACAAATATGGTGACACATTTCTATAAGCAGTTTTGAAAAAATATTGATGATTCACAATCCTCTTACAATGTTTCTACCATAATTTAATATTGGCTCAGTCAATCAATGTAAATATGGTTACTGAGTAATCAAATACTTTAACTTTGCTATTAATAATTTTTATGTTACATTGAAATTTTATTCAGTTCTCACCAATGCTTCTTTGGTATTCATGTATTCTTTATTAGTGGTCAGATAGACTTTTGTAAAAAACAACATTGTCGATGTTATACAACACTAACACAAACATTGATTTCCTCCACAAACATAATGCGTGTCTACTTTATGCCAGGATCTGGGTACAGTGAAATGAATTTTAAATTCATTTAAAAAAGTAATGAATTTAAAAGGTGATGAATTAATGCCAGAATTATCTGTTAAGTACTTGCTATGTCCCAGGAACTATATTAGGTATGAATAATACATAGTGATGAGAACTATAGATATTCTATGTATCTCTGACCCTGAGAAATGGATTCAAGTGCAAGTAATTTATTTGAAGAGTGATTCTAGGAAACTCTGAAAGCAAGTGGAGAATAAGGCAGAAAAAAGAAAGGAAGCCAATAATGAATTTATTTTTAAGCAAGTTGCTGCTATCAGTAACTGAAATTAATCATGCTGGGAACTCTGGAAATCAGAGGGGAATTCACTTGTTATCTCACTTGGTAACTGTCAGTTGTGGGCTATTCCCAGGGACTTTAATTTTCAGGTACCTCTGGCCTGGCCTGCTTTGAGGTGGTTAAGGTCCTGAAGCCATGAGATGCAAATATGAATGTATTAGCAAGATCAGGCCTGAGGGGAGACTAAGGAAACTTAACAGTGTAATGGCTGTCTTTGGTTTCACTTTATCAATTCAAATCAGTGAGAAGTTAAGTATCTTTTGCTATTTGAACCTGAAAAAGAAATTGTCTCAGTTGAGTAGTAATCTCCTTTTAGTTATCTTTCTACACTATGAGAATTAAATATCTATTTCTTAAGCTTTATCCTCTTGCAATCTGTATTTTTAAATCGTTGAGTTCCTTTCAAGTTATTTAATTATTTTAATTATTCTGTATTATACCTTCTCTAAGAGTCCCAGATATTTAAGACATAAAAATACAAGGATGTTTTATACGTATACTTAATATTAAAAGACATGCACTCAAGGATCAATATATAATAAATTAGTAATGTTTATTATTTCTTTAAGGACTTGCTAAGTGAAGCTGGCATTTTTTTTTTCTTTTAAGCTAGGTGTGCTCTGTAGTGAAGAGTGCAGTGTCCTCCTGCACAGGTGACGAAAAGCCGTGATGTGTGCTAAGAAGTAGCACTTGGATTCATCATTGCTTTTGTTCCTCTAGTGCAAATGTCAACATTGTGAAAAAGCAAATATGTATGACTTTCATTAATATTATGAGAATAATTTCAATCCTGAAGAATTCTTTGAAAAGGGCCAGGTGTACTGGCACATGCATGTAATCCAGTTACTTGGGAGGCTGAGGAAGAAAGATTCCAAATTCAAGGGCAGCTTCATCAATTTAGCTCAAAATAAAATTTAATAAAAAGGGCTGTGTTCAATCCCCAGTACCACAAAAGAAAAAAAAAATAAAAAAAGTTTTAAAAGGTCTTGGAATCATACTTTGATAACTACTAGCCCAAATACAAAAGTTTCTTAAACATATTTGTAGCATATTTCATAAGAGGTAAACATTAGTAAGTACTTAATCCTAATCCTTAATACTATACTGCCCTTATGTCCCAAACAACCACTTTTTAATATATTATTTATTAATTTATCTAAACTATGCTTTAAAGTCTTTATAGTTTTTTTTATTTGTTCTTTTTAGATATACATAATAGTAGAGTGTATTTTTACATATACATACATGAAGTTTAAGTTCCCATTCTTGTGGTTGAACATGATGTAGAGTTTCACTGGTTGTGTATTCATGTATGAACATAGGAAAGTTATGTCTGATTCATTCTACTGTCTGTCTTTCCTATTCCCATCCCCCCTCCCTTTCTTCATTCCCATTTCTCTAATCCGAAGAACTTCTATTCTTCCCTCCCTTGCCCCCTACACTTATTGCATGTTAACATCCACATATCAGAGAGAACATTTGACCTTTGATTTTGGGGGATTGGCCAAATAGATCCATTTACCAGCAAATGCCATAATTTCATTCTTCTTTATGGCTGAGTAATATTTCATTGTGGATAAATAGCACATTTTCTTTATCCGTTTATCTGTTGAAGGGTACTTTGGTTGGTTCCATAGCTTAGTTACTACAAACTGAGCCGCTATGAACATTGATGTGGCCATGTCACTGTAATGTGCTGATTTAAATACTTTGAATATATACTGAGGAGTGAGATAACTGGGTCAAATGGTGGTTCCATTATAAGTTTTCAGAGGAATCTCCATATTATAAGGTCTTCATAGTTTTAACTTGTAAATATTTGTGGAGTAACATTCTCAAATATTGTGAGACTTCCTAAATTAATGAGTTTAGTTATTCTCTCATTTTTTTTACACTCTTAGATTTGAACTGGAAATTTTAAAAGTTAATGTGAAGAATAACACATAACAGTACAAATGATTGAAGAAACTAAAAGCATTATGATGTTCTGTTCACATTGAATGCCCATTAGAATTATTGCTGTGCTTAAGAAAGCAAAACGTGCTTTCTTTCATTATTAATGAATGATGGCCACATAGAAAGCAAGAGAGTCTGGTGGTCATTTTATTTATTTTAGCCTGGCAATTATTTATTTTGTAGATTCCATTTTGTGGAATCTAATTATCCCCCAACCTGTTCTATTCTTAGTTATATAATCCAATATGTTATTAGGTCTGTGTTTTTGACATCTCAGCAATTATTTGAAATATTTACTATGCATTATCTAAGTATTTATTATTGAATTAAAATAATGATAGCCTACTTATTCTATTTTGTTGTTCTTGTTTGAAAATGTTTTCTACCAAAATGCACGTTCATTTAGATCATAAATTTGTAAATAGAAATCACAATATTATAAAAAAATAAAACTTACTTATTCAGTAAATATTTCTTCAGTCACCTACATAAGGCCCTTTGTTAGAAATTATGTATAGAAAGATGATTCTAAGTAACTTATAATTAAATAAAAATAGCTACAGTTCACTGTATGAAATGGAACATAAAATCCACTGATAAAATCTCAGGGAAAATTACTTGCAAATTAGGAAAAATATTTTTCCCTGGAATAATTAATTTTTTGGTTTTTAGTTTTCAACTATTTTTAACTGTCATATTTCTTTAATTCTCACATCTTGTATTATTAAATTTATGCACTTTATGCATGCTGTTCAAATTATTATATCAATAGGTTTCCAAATATATGCTAGCTTGGGGCTTAAGGAAATAAAACAAGTGCAAGGTTATCTTCACTGTAGGAAATACAGTAAGCAGTCAAGTGAGTAGAGCATGAATTTCTTATCATACACTTGGAATAAGTTGCAACTAAGATTCCCATTGACTTCATGGATATAGCACTCAGGAGTCCTCCAAAGGGCCTGTGTTCTAGTTCTTCCCTATCACTATCTGGTAGAGTAACTCAAACTGAGCAATGGAAAGATGATGTCCACATTGTCCATTTACACACACATGCATGAAGCTTGAAAATTTTGAATTACAAATAAACTTTATCTTCAGGTAATTGGACTAGTCCCAGCACTACAAAATGATAATAACAATAAAAATAATAATAATAATAAATAAAAAGCAATTTGACTTTGTATACATTCATATTCTATATACTTGTGAATATAAGTACAAAAACGTAATTTTCATTGGTAGTTTAATAAGCTACTTTATTGACCTAAGATGTTTTTTCTAGTAAAATCCACAATTATCTCCAACTACTTAGCATTTTAAAGAGAAACTAATTATAATAGTTACTAATGTGTGGAGATGATGCTATATGAATATTGTCATGTTTCTATAAAATCTGAGTTTTCTGAGCCTAAAGCAAACAAAATTTGGTAAAATAATGATTGATTAGCCATTGGGTGTGGGAAGCTAGAAACTGTGCATTGTTTAGGAGAGACTTATAAAGTTATCTTTCCCAGAGCTGTTCATTTGCATTCCAGTGTGGTAAAGGGAAAAAAACTTTCCTGAGAGCTGTGTTTACATTCTAGGTCAAGGGCCTCCATTGTGGGGGTACAGTGGGCCATTGTGGCAGCTGCCCTTCATGAACTCCTCCTCTGTCATCCTGTGATTCCATACCACTGCATGTCCAAAGTGACATCAAATTCTCATCACACTACCTCCTGGCAATCAGGGCGTATTAGCCAGTGCTATGATGCTGTGTGAATAATAAATGGTCTGTTCTTTGATCCAAGGACTCATGTTTCCTGTCAGCACATCTATCTGTCTGTGCATATATATATATCTACTCACCCATCCACTATCTATTCATTCATCCATCCATCTAAGCTTATCAGCTATGATTTATGGTACCAGTTTATATTGTTCATAAATCTTATGACTTTCTTCTCTTTCTTCTTATTATCAATCAAAACTTAAGCCATGCCAACGAAAATACTATTAGTTTTTTAAATAGTATTTAAAATACTATTAGTATTAGTTTCATAAAGCAATATTGCCTTTTATATTTGATTTAATTTGAAGGTTTTAAAAATTATGCTTCTCTAAGTTCAGTATGTTAATCAATCGAATTATGTTCTTTCCTCAATGTTTATATTGTATTCATATTCAACTTCCTCATCAAGGTATGGTGGCACACACCTGTAATCTCAGCAGTTCAGCAGACTGAGGCAGGAGAATCATAAGTTCAAGGCCAGCCTCAACAACTTAGTGAGGCCCTAAGAAACTTAATGAGAATCTGTCTCAAAATTATTAATAAAAGGGCTGAGGATGCAGCAGCGTAGTGGAAAAACACCCCTGGGTTCAATTCCCAGTATCCCCTCCCTCTCACCCAAAAAACATTCAACAACCACAAAATGATACCTAAATATTGCAAACTATTGCATGTATTTTAAATATGTACTCTAAAAGGACATTTTTGAAAATATTATCAATATGTATATTGAGCCACTTAAAAGGAGAGTATTCAATTTCAATCTATAAAATCTAAAATTTAGTTAAAATTTAGAAGTATTTTCTGAGTTAGGACAGTACTTTAAAAGACTATTTTAAATGTCTATAAGAGAATTCTGTTATTTATTTTATATTAACTAAGGTTAATATATCTGGGAATTCATAGTAAAAGAGCAAAGTATAGAGTTAAAACACTACTCAGAGACACAACAACATCACATATCTATGATCTTACTAGAGGCACTGTTTTGTTTTTGGTTTATTTTTTTCCCCCTTAGGAAAAACATAGCTTCTCTTTGGGAAAATTGAGACTGGTCACACTTCAGAAGCTTTGATAAACACTTTGATGTTCAATAAGAAAGAAAAAAAAGTAAAAAAGTATGTTGCTTTTGCAAAGAGAATCAAAACAATACAAGTTTTAGCAAAAGAACATTGTCTTGTGTACTTCTCCACACACTACCAGGGACATAAAGAGGTCCTTTGTAATAAACTGGTGTAAAAATTTGTTGCTTGAAAACAAAGAACACATAGATATGGGAAAAAAAAGAGTTAAACTAAAACAGAACAACATGCTAATTCCCTTGTATACAGTAGGTAACTAATAATTTTTTAAGTTGACTAGGAGTGAAGTAAAAAATAAAGAAATATTAGTTTTTGGATTTTCTAAATAAACTTCTCTGGTTATTTTTAACTTTTAACTTAACTTATTTTTAACTTTTTTGGAAAATTTTCCAATTATAAATATTATGTTTTTAAATTCTCTAGTTTGAATTTAGGCTAAATAAAAGTAACTTATCTAATAATAAAAAAAATAAACAAACGAACAAACTACATTGAGGATGCCATTTCCAGGCAAATCTTTGTCTTTATAGAAGAAATGTGTCAGCATAGTGAACAGATAGCGACCACTTGGTGTGTCTATAAACAAGAATTTTCAAAAGGAGACATTTTCTTTTTTTCTTTTTATACTCTGCTGGATGTTTTTAAATTAAAGCTTTATATTTATACATAGTAGTAAGGAAAGGAGACATTTTCTTAAATTTAAATAACAACATCCAAGGTGAGACTTCATGGTTCAGCTGGTCATCTCTTTGAATGTAATTTTTGATAATAAAATATCCACATTCACAATAGATGCAAAATATGTTTTAAATTTTTCTTAGAACTTTGATGGAACTGGTAGATTTGGACAGCAGTAGAGTTCTGATGTTCTCCCCAAATAAGGCACTTGCCATGCATAAAGTAGAGTCTTGGGGCAAAGCCTAAGGAAATGACAACTGTAATAAAGAGCATCCTTCTTTCCAAAAAGGCTGACTGAAGAGCTAGGGAAGAATATAGCTATAGAGTTTATGAGCAAGGAAATAATTGTGGCAACATGTGAACATAAACAATATTTTAAAAGTTTCAAAAGGAGTCAGTATCCATAATTTCTGCAGGAATTTGGTGACTGTTTAATATGTGAATATGTATAGGTTAAATCTATGGTCTTGAGGAAAGATGAGCTGGATTTAGGGTGAAGAGGACTCTGCCTGAGGATAGCAGGGGACATTTCAGAGGTTCTTCCTTTGAAAGAAGTTTATCTGAAGAAAATGCTAAACCAGATCAAAACATTCTTAGGAATAGTGTAATTATTTAGGTATAGAAATACTGAATAGAGAAAAATATATAAAAGTTGACTAATTTAAGAATTCTTGGAACTTATAACGTAAATAAAAAGAAAATTTCAATCTGAGGACCAAGTAAAGGCTGGTGAAACTAAATTGATGGGATAGGAGCTGTCTGCATAATTTTTTGTTCAATATTGTTGATGATAAATTGAGAATTTATTGTCTCTTGCCTTGATTATTTTAATAGCTTTTGCATGGAATTCTCTGCCTTTGATGTAATATGCCTCTAATCTCTCCATAAGATTATTTCCAGAATCAAAAATCTAATAATAAGGTAACAATCTATTCATGATTCAAAGCCTTATTTTCCAAGGATCCTCAAGCTTCTCTATCTAGAATCTTGCTTTTGCATTCTTACAGATTTTTGCTGGGGTTGATATGTGCATACTTAATTTAAGTCAATATAAACTTATTATCTACTTATGTACATATCTCTAACATGAAGTTGAAAACTGACTTTAAGGTTAGAATTTTTCTAGTTTGTTTAACTAAAGCACAATAAACAAAGTGTTCTCTCTTAAAGGAAGAGAGTCTAGGTAAGCCAGTGCTAAATGTGAGTTGGGACTACCAAAAGAATAGTGACTTTCAGAGACCATTCCTAAGAAAAGATTTCCTGCTTTGGCAGAATATGGTGATAGTCTTAGAAGCTTTTCATTTCTTAAAATTTTTCAAAGTTGATATTGCTCATTTCATTCCATTGAACAGTTAATCATACAAATTTGCCCACAAGATATTGAAGATTGGCTTTCAGTTCTCAAATTCAGTGACCTGGGAATGGAAGGAATTAGGTATTTCCTTTGAGTGCTATTAGCAGGTAAGAGTATCCCAGGAAAGGGACCAAAAAGCACTTTATGAAGATACTGCCTTGCATCTTCAGTGGGGGGACACTGAGATGAAAGATGAAGGTGCCCTTAGCAGATCAGTCATTTCACACATGCTTTCAAGTTGATATTTTTAAAACATCTGCTCAACATTAAATGGTGGGAGGATGATTATATTATTACAAATTATATGGAAAAGCAGACTAATTTATTCTATCATGTTTACAGACTGGAATAGAAATAATATTATGGAAACTGGCAAAATTTTCTCTTCTTTTTCCAACCAGTGACTTTTGGTTATTGTAATAAAGGTTTAAATTTTACATGAGAAAATTTAAATTAAAAAATTATCTGTTTCTTAGAAATAGTGTTGTAATTTTGGGGGGGATTCAGAAGTTCAGCAACCATGTTTGTCCCCCAGGCCTGCAGGGGTGTAGTCTGGTATATTAGTGAATGGTCACCACTTCCTTCTTTTCCTATGGAGTAAGAGCATCTTGTATGTCAGATTCAGAAAGGTCTGTTACATATCCAGTCCAAATAACTGATGATGTTTACTTAAGTTCTTTGCAGTGTCTTTATGCCTGCTATAGTAAAAATATGCAGAGACAGTGGAGGCAAAAAAAAAAAAAATTGATAGTTTTTAAAGAGGGCCAGAATCATGTTTTTCCAGCAGGAAGAATACAAATGCTATTAAATGCCCTGTTTCATCTGTCAAATATTCAGCAAACTACTTTAGCTTCTTTTTTAAAGTTTTGCAATAGTGAGAATTGAACCCAGGGGTGTGCCTCTAAAGTGCATCCCCACCATCTTTTATATTATTTTGAAACAGGGCCCTACTAGGTTGCTAAAACTGGCCTCTAACTTGCTAATACTCCTGCCTCAGCGTCCGGAGTTGATGAGATTACACACATGCGCCACTGTGCCTGGTGTTCTCTTGACTTACCTTAAATCACCTTAGAATTTATATTTGGTCACAGCACTTCACAGTTCTTTTAAATAATCTTTGTTTGAGCTAACTTTTGCTCCACATTTTCTACTGTCCTCTCTAGACCCCCTCTTTTATAACTTGCAGTTCTTCAAGTCTTAATGCAGATTCCTCAGTCAGTAATTTCAGATTTAAATCTGAGAATGGAAACTTGTTTAGTTTACCTTTAAATACAGCTTAAATTTAATGACATTAATCAACTTCCCCAATTGTCAATAGCTTTGTTCTAAATATTTCAGATCTTGCTATTAACTCATCCTTTTTGTATTTCTCTTATTCATTCCCCAAAATGTACGAAAGAACATTCACAGGGAAGTGGGGTAACTGTATTGCTTTTCTGTTAGAGGGCAAGGGTCCACCAAAGGGCTGAGGCAGCCACAGAGGTCCTCCTTTACCAATTCCTGTGATCATGCTGAAAAGATTTCGGACATGTTGCTCAGAGTAGCAGGCACAAATTTATTAGAAGGGACAGGAGAGGGGAAAGGGGAACACTCTCAAGGAGAGAGTGGTCCTCTCAGAAGAGATAGATGGCATGCCCCTCCTGCCCTCCAGTTTTATTGAGGGTCTCAGGGAGGTTCCCAGAAAGTCCTGTCCAGATCCATCTCTTGTGTTTTGACTGACAGCAGGATTGCCTCAGACTTCCACTCAGAATCTCCACTGAATAGGGTAAGGGTCCAAGGCAACTCTGTGTTACTTTGGCCCACACTGATTTGGCCCACAATTTTAATTATCATATCTCCCTGAGTTCTGGAATCTGAACTGTGTAGGGTTTAAAAAGGCCCCCCTTCAGGGTAACTTGTATTCTCCTTATCAACAGGAAGGAAGCAGGGAGGAAGGGAGGAACCTTTGGGGTTTACGGTTCTTCTGCAGATAGCAGGTTGTTTGCTGAGCAGTGTAACATATACTATGGAAGTAAGCCAGACAAGGCTGCAGGTTAAATTGGTTCTTTTAAAGAAAGCATGTGGAGGTCAGCACAGTGGACTCAGTTTATAGAATTATCCCCTTAACCTCATGTTCCCACTGCTCACATCTGTCGATTACCTATAATTTTTCACCCCTAGCAATTCCAGCTTGATTTCATTTTTTCTCAAACTAGTTTCACACACATAAATCCACATCCATTGTATGTTTTGTTGTTGTTGTTTTTGTAGAGACCTGTTGACACGTTCACATTTCAGTCTGTGAAGCAGATCTTACTGGCAATCAACATAGTGATCTGTGTACATTGCCCCAGGAATAATTGTCCCATTGAGTCAAAACCTTCAAATCTTCCTAAATGTTATGGCTTACTTATCAGGGAAAATAATGTAAATAGACATAATAACAAAAAATAGATTCTTTGACCTTGCTGCTCCTATAATCTAAGAGAAGACCCTTGTTGTCCCTACCTAGGAACAGTGTCTTACCAGAAATGGTGGTTGGATATCAAGTTCTTGACAAAGACCGTTTTAGCTTTCTGTCCCTGTTTCACCTAAGCTGCTTTGTGGCTACCAGAAGTGGCTGGCATGACTTGTGAACCAATGCAGCAATTCTGTTCTTATTTCTGTAGTTCACATTCATTTCCATGAGAATTAAGGGCTTGATAAACAGCAGCTTTTTTCTGAGTGTTGATCCTGACTGACTGAAACATCTCCAAGAACAAGCCACTGTTCCTTGTTATGCAAATTGAAAACTCAGTAGAAGTGGACTTTGGGTACAGTTTCAACATTCCTTATTTAATGAAAACAAGAAAGGGCCTGTGCTTTCCATACATTCCTAAAGGGTTTCTGAAGTCTAAAAATAGGTTTGAATAAATTTACATAATGGAGAAAGTCAGTGATGAGAAGGGGAAAGAAGAAAAATAGAATAAGAGCTTTGTGAATAATTTGCAAACCTACTGAAAATGAGACTTTCTTGCAATGTATATACACGATTGTTGACAATGAAATACAACTTTTGCCAAAAATTGTTTTCACAACTCTAAGCAATTGAAGTGTGACTTCCCTGACCACATCATTGTAATAAAAAGAATTTTAATACAAAATTTCCTTGTTCAGGGATACTTGATACTGGTATGACTTTAAGCTATCTTGAGGACGGGTGAGAGCTATTTCTGAAATGGATTAAGTGGTTACCTAGCTACATACAAAATTTTAACAAACACTCCATCTAAACGTCCAACACTCTCCCACATGCATCTCCTCTCCCATCTCTGCTTTCTTTTTTCACATTAGCACACTGTTTTATTTACCCAGCAGTATGTATGTGCGTGTCCACACACATATACCCTTTAGTTGACATTATCCCTCACCAGAATGTTAAACTCTTGGAAGGCAGGGATGTATTGTTTTGCATTCGTGACTGTTTCTTCAGCTCCTAGAACAAGACCTGGCATTATTACTGTGCTCAATAAATATTTTTTAATGCATGAATAAAAGTAGAGAGTCTGCCACAAAGGGAATCCTGAGGTTATTGTACTTCTCTTTCAATGAATGAAAGGTGTCCATCAATTTTAGATCGAAGCAACTTTTGAACAGAGATACGGGGTTCACACATTCTAATGCTAACGAGTGATCCTTCTCCTAATACCAGAGAGCAGTTTTTAGGTTCAATTAACAACACCTTGAGGTAAAATTGAGCAAAGTGTGGGAAGGCACCATGGGATCTCTCTCCTTTTCTAGGAAGAATATTTATTGTTGTAATTATTGTATAAGTGTTGTGCTGTAATAAAAATTGATGGACTTTAAATTGTTTTATTGTTTATAATTACTCTGAAGAGAATACATATTCTTACTGCTTGTTCAGGGCACACAGGTCCCCTCTGACACCCCTTCTTTCTGCTCCCTCAGTACTCCAGTGAAAGAAGGGGATGAGACCCTGTGATATTATATGCATTGTCAATTTTATCTTACCTAATTTATTCACCTAGTATTTACTAGAGAGGTAAAAACAACACACTTTGTAGATTCCAAAATTATGTTTTTGGTTTACAAAGTCAGATATATCAATGGGATTATTAAATTAGAGAACACTGAGAGATGAATAGGTTTGTGCAGAAAATACTAAAGTTTGCTCTTGGACAAGGTGAGTTAGAAATGTTGAATTTTCCAAATTATCATTGGACTATCAATTAATAAAGTGAATCCAAATGTATCAGAAATTACTGTAGTAGAAATCACCATGAGAGGGTCTCAGTGTCTCAAAAAGGAAAGTCAGAAGTGAGATGTGTATCAAATTTGGGGGCCCAGGGGTAATAATTTCAGAAAGATTTCTGACATGTTGCTTGGAATAATAGTCATGAATTTAGTAGAATGGATAGTGAAGAAGAACAGGGGATACTCTGAAGAGAAAGAATGGGTCCTTTCAGGGAGGAGAGGGACAGCAACACTCTCCTCCCCTCCAGTTTCACTGGGAGTCCCATGGAAATTTCTGGAGTGTCCCACCCAGGTTCACCTTTTGACATTTTGACTCAGAGCATGAGAAGTACACTAACAGCCTCAGAGACAAGTGTGCTGCTCATAGAGTTAGAGAATTTTAAGGAAATTAAGTCCCCTCATTTAGGATCAATGTTCTGCTCTCTTAATTGCCTTCTGTAGATCTCCCAGCCAGCTTTCTTTGTGAGTGTTGAGATATTGTGGGTTATGATAGTTGGTGTCCAAGCCACCTAGTAGGATATGAAGTGATCTTGAAACAATAGTTTCCTTAAGGGGATGTACTTTTGGACTGGGGAAAGTTTTAACATACCAAGTCCCCATCTTCCAGATATTCATCTTGTCAGCTAGGCTCCCTATGATTTTTCAGTCACCCTTCATTGGTCTTCCCTGCTCACCCATTGATGGCTGACCGGCTATCCAACAAAATGAGTTTTGATAAGTATCCTTTCTCAGGTGAGCAGACTGCTGCCTCTAAATTGATCTGCAAGAATTTCTAGAAGCAAACAATGGAATTCTAGGATTGCTGTCTTATCTTTTCTGTGTAAAGGTTTTACGGGAACAAACAATGATTGGCTGATAAATGTAGTCTTGGAACTCAGATGGATAGTAGATTGGGGCTAATCATGACACAGATTCTAATAGAGATCTGGAGATGTTTCTGTTCAAGATTATCTAGGGACAGAACATATAAAGAGAAAAGAAGGCTGAGGAGTTAGTATCCAGAACCTTCAACATTTAACAGGTCATTATTGGCAGTTGAGTATTCAACAGAGATTGAGAAGTGGTCAGAAATGTATGAGGGTGATCAGGAGAGCATAAGGAGCGTATTTCAAGAAGAAAAGACTGAGCAACTGGGGCAAATGCTCCTGAGCACTGAGGCAATATGAGGGTTCTGAATGTACATTTGTAATTGGAGGCTCATTGTTAATCTTAGAGCTATTTTGTTGAAGTCATGGAGGGGGGAAAAGAAACAGATTAGAGAAGGTTGAAAAGTGAGTGGATAGGAAGTTGAAAGTACTTGAAGAATTTTGACTGAGAAGGAGAAATTCGTAATTGTAGAAATGTGAAAAGCTGAAATTTTCTTTAGGTGGGGGAGATTGGAATAAATTCAAATATATTCTCTGCTCGCCTGGGAGACATACACTCACCTGCCCAGACCCAAAAAATGGACTCAGACACAAGGTACCGAAAAAAAAAAAATGGTAGTCTTTCAAGATGAGATGCCTGGGGTGGGGCACCCCAGAGAGGTTACAATCAGGATTTTATTCCTAGTGTGCATGGTCCTTACCCCCCACCCCAGTTCCTCATTTTCTGAATATTCTGAACATTGCCTAGGTTTTACTGCTTCCTATTGTGTTACAGAAATATACCTTTAGTTGTTCCTACCTCCTTTGTTCTCTTGTGGCCGGAAAGTCTTCTTGAGGTGAAGCATTCTGACATGTACACAGCTCCTCTTACCTAAGTTTACTATTTCTTAACAGATTTCTATTTCTGTTGGTCAGGCCGACCCCTTCTCCTGTTTGTCAAAGGGTTGTTGAGATGCTTGGACTTTGGATCTGCCACATCTGTAGGCTGTGGTGCTACTGTGTGAGTTAGCTGCTTATAACTTTCCATTTCGCTCTGTTTCTCCTCCAGCTACCTTTCTAACAGTCCAGTTTCTGAAAATGGATCACTGTACTTTCTATTTCTCACAATTCTTACAACCTACTCTTCAGAGAAAGGTCAATGATCCTTTCCTCCTGTGTCCTTCCTTCCTACCATGTGCTGGTTCCTTCATTCTCTTTATCAAGCAAAGCAGGAATAGACCTTGATGCTGAGGACCTTAGATTTCATACAGGAACCACTCTGTCAAGGGGAAAATGTGATTAAACACATAAAAGTCCTATCCTTGCTATTTGGATCATTAGTATGAATGCAGACCATGTTTGAGTTTTTTGTCGCTCCAAGGTGATGAGTTTACATTGCCTTACAATGCAAGCATTTGACTGAAAATTGGATTGTGTTTTGAAGCCTCTGAACCAAATTTCCTCTAGGCATAGCTGGCTCATACAGGGACAAAAACTTTCGACCTTGAGCTCATTAGCACAATGAAGCAATCAAATGAGCTAGCAGATACAAGCCTAAGACAAGAAAGAACATAAATTTTTTGATTAATCATAAATGCCTAAATTGAGAATGAGGGAATAAAATTTCAGTTGGTCAAGGAAATATGCACTATAAAATTCACCTGAAATTACTATTCAACTGAACCTGCTTCCATTTCATGCTAAAAATATTCATTTTCTCGAACTCTTCAAACCAAAGTTGCTGGGAGTGAACTAAAATACACATAAGAAGTCATGCTACATTCTCAGGTTGCTAATTGGAGTTTTGATGAATATAATATAGAAGCAAGACAAGACAAGAGCAAAGTATTTTCATTAGTTTCACTACTCATGTTTCTGCATCTTAATCAGAGTTTTGTTAGTATTTAAATATGCATTGAAAGCCCAAGTGTATAGGAAGGCATGGAAGTTTCATTAATAACTATAATTTGTATAAAAGAATATATACCAAAGACAAATGCTCAAATACAAAATTTAATTGGAATTTTTAAAACTCACTTTATAGTTCAGGGATATAAAAAAGCTGCAGCAGGAAATGAATTTGTATTTAGCTATTAGGATACTCTACGGTTTATCATTTGTGGAGAAACGTTAAGATTTTTCTCTTAAAGTCATTTTTCTCCATCAGCTGTATACCATTGTTTGTTCATGTAGGGCTATGTGGAAATACTTGAATAGGGAAAAAATCTGCAGGTAAAGAGATATTGATATCACCTGAAATGCCTTATATTCTACAGATCTCTGAGCTACAACAGCCTTCAAAAAGGACATAATGGAACAGAGAGAGCTGTCATTTTAGAGCTTTGACTCTTTTCTCCTTCAGCAGTCATGCTTCAAATGGGTCCTTCTGCAGAGGAATGGCTAGAAGTAACAATCACCATTCCTTCCTCACAGCAGTCTGCCACAGAACAAAACTTCCAGGAATAATGCCAGCTGAAATGACTAAGTGTGCCTTTTCTGTACTTCCACAAGGATACTTGCCTAGTGTCTTCTGGGTTCTAAAGGAGACAGAATTCATTGTTACCAGCAGTTCTCCCTTACTATGTGTAACTTATTCTTTTACATGAGAGGAAAGAAGTTGAGGACTTCCAATGCATAACAAACAGAATCAAACACATTTCCATTCTTAGGACGAGTTCTGTCTCAATTATCAGTTTATAATAATTGTTAGTATGGAATATGCATTCAGCATTAAATTCACAGAGAAGCAGCATTTTTAGAGTAATATAATAATCACTTATCAGTTCTTACCAGATAGTCCCAAAACTTTCATGCAGAGACAGAAGGAAGCTTTATACCAAAACCAGATTGAGTTCTTGAAGTTGTAACAAGTAATTTGTAGGTTTAAAACTCCTACTAGAGAGAGTTGATTAAGTGGTGACTGTAATGATCTTTTGATTTGTTGCACAGCCTTACAGATAAGCAGTACAATGTGTAAACAGTTTACCTACCTCAAAATATGCCTCTGATCAGGCTGCCACACAGCCAAATTAGTGAGGAGCACTCTTGGAACTCCTCTGAGTAAAATCCAAGTCCTTCTAATGCCCTGCATGACCCAAAGTTATGAGACCTCCCTGCATCCCTTCACATTTGTGTGCTACACATCCCATTCCTGAATCACTTTACTGCAGGCTCTGGCTACCTCGCTTTTCCCTGGAATACTTCTTTTGGAATATTACCTAAAGAATTTTTCCTGGGATATTCTTCCTCTTAAAAAAAAAAAAAATGCCTGGGTATTCTGTGTTGTCTTTCATTGTGTCCTTGAAGTTCACCTTCTTCGTGGAACCTGTTCTGATTCTCTTACTGAACAGTGCAGCTGCCCCTTCTTTTTCCTTTTTTTTACACAGCTTTATTGAAGTAATTGACATTTAAAAACTGTATAAATATGAATACAACATAATGATTTGATATACAAATATATTATGAAATGATTATCATAATCAAGTTAGTTAACACATCTATCACCTGCTATTTTTCATGTTTGTTTGTTTTTTGTTCTGGTGTGAGAACATTTAAGGTCTACTGGGTTAGTAAATTTCAGGTATAAAACTAGGTAATATTAACAGTAGTCACATGCTGTACCTAGATCACTGGATCCCAAAATTTATTCATCATATAACTGAAAGTTTATGCCTTTTGGACCAGTAACTCCCCATTTCCCATGCTCCAGCATCGGGAGCCACTGTTCTATTCCATGTTTCTGTGAGTTTCCCCAATTGTCTACTAATTTGCTCTAACTTTTTATAGCACTTATCATTAACATAAAATAAAATTTCCATATTTATTATTCTTATTATTAATTAACCATGTCATTACCTCCATGAGACACCCCTCCTCCTGTCACCATGTGATCTGTGTAAATAGGAATATGTCCATTTTATTAATTGTTGACTCTCAAGTGCTGAGGTAGGCACTTCCTAAATATTCATTGAATGAATGAATTCATGAAACCATGAACCATATTTTTCCCCTTACTCTGAAAGGCACTAGCTACTTGCTCTTCTATACAAAATTTCAGAAGGAATAGATTTATTAACTTCATCTCCTTTTAATAGAGTCCCATCTTTAGGTTCAGATTCATATCAGAAGGTCCTTAAAAGTAATCCATTTTAATAACAAATGAAATAACACACTGATGTACTACTAGTAACTATTTGCATATTGCATATATTAAATTCCTTAAATCATATTTCAGATATCAGGGATCTGGGAGAATCCAACTAAGCATGTAATTTTTGAGAAAGAGACTTTTAAACAAAAATTTGCTCCTAGAATATGGTGGAGGCAGAAGAAAGGAGCTAGTTTATTCCAGGGCTCTTTTCTCCAGAAAAGAGGAGAAAGAGGTGGGCCGTGGTTTTGAAAAATGGGATAAACATGGTGGGTAGAAAATATACAACAGAGAAGAAAATACAAGGAAAAAGCTGTTCCTTTTTTACAGTTTTACCAGGGCCAGTCTAATTTGTTACATTTCAAAAGGACTTTGGAAAAAGTCTAGATTTCTCAATTTATTCGGAAATGAGAGAGATAGAGTACATTCACTAAAGGGAAAAAATGTACACCATTAGGAGGTGCATTTACCTTGCTTATTTCTGTGAAACAAGAGAGAATTAAAAAGACAGATTTAACCAACTTTTTGGTTAAAGCTCTGATAGAGGAAAAACATTAAAGGCACACATTCTTCAAAAGGCCCCAAACAGAATTTTTCTACTCCATATCTTACATCAAGATGCTGGATATAAAATATATGATATGTGATTCATTAGTCTATAAAACCTAGTCCCTGGTTGTATCAACAACCACCTTAAAAGGAAAGCATCAACCGGCTGTGTTGAAATATGCATGTCTGCATCATTCCTACCTTGAAGCCAAACAGATCATTCCAAGCCCTAAATATCTCTTTAAGAGCACATTTGAATTCATTAAATAACTTATATATGTATTAAATCAATTTATGTTTCCTACCAAGATTTCAGAAGCTCTGACCCAGTTCTTCATTTTACACACACAAATTTTTTTTTTCTTTATATATTCCTTACTAAGAAGCTACACAATGACTAAGAAGGGATTCAGGTGGTAAGAGGTCTAAAGCTCATTACCTTTATTTCCTTTTTTATAGATTAAGCTTCCCAGGATCATTTTTGAGATTCTAATATTTGATATAATATTTTATAATTACCAAGGGAATGTGAGCTTTTGAAATCTGAGCTGATTATTTTTCGTTTAAGTCAATGTATCCATTAAAGAATGTATTATTGTACACCAGATGGAATTAAATGAACCATTGTGTGAACTTGGCATTTTCAGATCGTGTTACCTGGATGTAATTACCTGCAGATAGTTTCTAAATTCGCTGTTCATAAGGGATTAGCTTTTATAGAACGATTCTCTCCCATTCTCCTCAGCATTTTTTTCCTTGCAAGACTTTTAGTCATTTTGGCTTATTGTACCATCATGTTCAGCCAGTGGTAATGGTGAGAATTAATCCTGAACTACCAGAATTGATGATACAGAACAAGTCAACAGCTGTTTAAAAAGCAAACAAATAGACAAGGGACAGCTTACAAGAGAAAATGTCATGGTTTTGTGCCATAAACAATTTGAATTGTCTGCCTCAATTCTAATAATACTGAAATTTGGAGAAATTTCTCTATACATTAAATAGAATTTTTCAAGAATTTATCCCCAAACTGCAATGCTGCATTCATTTCCTGTTGTCATTTTTTTATCACCTCAGTTGAAGAATACAAATGTCTGCATTTTTCATATCACATTACATACTGTTTCCTCTGTGAGTAAGCAGGATTCTATTTTCTGAGAGTCCTTTCTTAATATGGGGAGTACACCCTCTGGGTGATATTTACTGTTAGCTTGACAATCATCTTCATATTCTGTCTCTTCAAATAGTAAGGTGAGGGTATATGTCTGTTTCCTCTGTTGATGCTAAACACACAATTCCTTCTAAATAAACAAATACAAGTTTAGACTATTGGAAGAATGGGAATTCAAAACTCAGCACTTAAGTTCTCAGCACTAACAGTTTTTTTCCTTTACTTTAACAAGTGAACTCTCTCTATATTTCTTGAACTCTTAATATTTTCTCAGAGCAGTTAATGAAGTACATCTAATCCTTATGGAGGCGACATCAAGCTTAATGGGAAAAATGTGGTTTATAATCTCACATTATTTCATATACTATTTGCTTATTTTTTATGAACCTTGTAAACTTTCCAATGACTCAAGTGAGCCAAATCATGAATGTAAGTTTTTTTTTTTTAAAGCAAGTGGGAGATTAAGGCTCTGTTCCCATCCAGAATCAATTTTAAGAGAATTCAATTCCTATCCTATTGTAAAATACATGATAATCTGGAAAAAAAGTAATGATGAGCATACCTTTATAAAAATTAATTACTAGAAGAACTATAGATAAGCAGATATATGTTATTTGTAAATTAATGTTAAATTATGTTCAAAATAAATCCTTTCAAAAAAGCAATTTTTACATTGTTATTAATGGAGCCCTGAATATAATATTATATATGTTATAGTCTCTAGCTTCCAAACTAAAACAAAAAGACTGGCAACTGTAAGTTAAAAGTAATTTGCAGAAGATATGCTATGCCCATTAACCAGAGTCTGCAGGATGAAACTTGAAGGCAGGAAGAAACATAATTGCTCTGAAGGTTGGAAAGCAGGGAGACAGAAATGATCATATGTAAGCTTTATTTTTTAATACATCTTTATTGAATATAATTCACACAGAATACAATTTACCTTCTTAAATATTTCAGCCATTTCTTCTATCTTTGTGTTTCTCATTCAACAGTCCCAAGTCTTAGGGAAGTATCCAACTAGAAGAAGCTGAGTCCAGCCCACCAACTAAATGTTCAAAAGAGCATGGATGCTTCCAAGAAGAAAACAAAATGCTAGGCAGTCAAAGAAGTCTTTCTTTCTCATCAGTAACTTTTCAATTTAACTGGGGAACTCAAATGGGCACATAGGAAATGTTAAAAGAAAACTTAAAAACTGCTGGGGGTGGCAGAATTCTAATACAGCCCCCTTGATATTCATCTCTGATTTTATTCCCAAATATATGTTACCTCATATGGCAAAAGGGATTTTGCACATGTTAGATAAGATAACTAATTAGGTCACTTTAAAATAGGAAGAGTATTCCTATTGGGATTGATCTATCACATGAGCCTTTTCAAAGCAGTGTTCTCTGACAAGCAACAAAAGAAAAAAGAGATACTTGAAGCATAAGAGGAACTCCATGCAAGGACCTAAGGGCTGCCTCTAGGACAGGTTCTAGGAGAGCCAGACCAACCCTTGACTGATAGCAACCAAAGAAATATGACCTCAATCTTACACCACAAATAGTAGGATTCTGACAGCTACCTGAATGAGTGTGGAATTAGATTACTTCCTAGAATCCTAGGTAAATGTTCAGACTGCTGAAAATCCTAATTTTAGCTTTGTGAGACCCTAAATAGAGAAAATAAAAGGACTGACCAACTTCTAACCTAGAGAACGGATAACAACAAATCAGTATTGTTTTACTCTGTAACTAATTGTTCTGTGTTGCAATTAGTTATACAGTAACAGAAAGCTAATACAAATGCCTGCAAGTAGGTGCTTAAGAGAAGTTTGGTGCTACTAATATCTTTAAGAATGAAGTAACTGTGTGGAATAAAGTTAAACAAAGGCTTTAAAGATCACTAAGTCTTGAACCAAATATTACAAAAAGAATTTGAATTAGGAACATAAAATAAGTGCATAAAATTGGAAAATAGTGCCAGTGAGGAATATTGCCATTAAAAAGGAGATCTTACCAATGGCATGTAGGCAGAGAGACGGGATTGTTAGATGTCCAACAGAGAAGGTGAGAGAGCTGGGGCTCTTATGATATATGGGAGGAGGGTCTTAACATCTCTTAAGCATAGAAATAGCTCCTACCACTTTTTCTCTCTTAAAATTTTTTAATACCTCACTGGATGCTGCTTCCTAGTCTCCTTTGCTGGACCCCCTCTACTTTTCAGCCTCATTCCCTAAAATTGCCATTCCCTAAAAATCAGTTTTCAGGACTTTCTTTTCTTTATCTATATTCCTCCTCTATATTATAGTCTTCCTTTTTGCATTTTTATTCTTATACAATACTATAATTCAACTATGCAATTCTTACACAATGTCATCTATCTGCTGGAGATTTCCAATTAATATATTCAGATTAGATCTTGCCATTTTGCTTCAGATTCACTTATCCACATATATAATACATAATTATATAATATATAATATTCCTATCTGATATTCTAAAAGTCATCTCAAACAAACATAGATGGTATAAAACATACATCTAATTTCTCCAACTCATCCCTATTTTTTTCTCTCAGTAAACAATATACCAATTCATCTGGTTAAATACCTAGAAATTCTCTTAACTTTTCTCTTCCCGTGATCTTCAACACCCTGTCCATGAACATATCCTGTCTATTCTATCCTGAGCAGAACCGCTTTTCAAGATTTTCTTGCCAGCTTATAGTCTAAGCCACCATCATCTCTTATCTGTGTTTCAGTAGCAGCTTAATAGAAATCCAAGTAGATGGCTGAAGAATGCTAGTTTCTCTTCTACTGTCCCTTTAAACGTGTTAGTAACAAATATACTCTCTTTAACAGTGTAAATCAGTCAAAAGTAAATCTTCTGGTGCCTTCTCATCTTATTTAAGGTGATCTTTATAGGATCTGCCCATTTTCCTCTGTGGCCTTTGCTCTGTGATATCCCTGCTAATTTCCCCCTTTGTATACTTCATCCTAGCTGTACTGACATTCATTTTATCTTGTGAAAAAGGAAGTCTACTTCCTCTGGAAAACTCTTTTCTCAGTCCTTTGTCCCATTCTCTCTTCCTTCTGGTTCTACAAAAATATCTTCAAGGGGTTATTCCTTAGAACACTACCTAAAATATCTTAATATGGTTTCTTTGGCACTGGGTATAGCTTAAAGCCATTACTTATTATTTACTTTTATATTGTGTGTCTCTTCAAATTTCTACCAAATTTCATGAGGACAGGAACAGGGTTTTTTGCTCACCTCTTGTAGCCCATGGATATGTTGAATGAAATGGTAGATGGATGGAAAGCCAAAGAAAATTCAGATGAAACTGCTCAGAACCAGAGGATAATGAGGGGATACCTCTATCTCAGAAGCACCTGTGTTGGATTACAGTTTGAAAGGCATGGATTCATGAATCATTCACTGGACTGGATGAAAACATTCAGGGAGAGTATAGCAAGGATAGAACCTAGGATAAGAACCATGTTTACTTACTTTCTTCTGGCTGTAGTCCCAATAGTGAATGTAGTCCCTCACATAGGAGATGTTTGTTCAATACATTTGACTGACCTAATAAATTAATTTAAAATCAGGAAGAAAAGACCCTGGAAGGGGAATATGAAGCAATAATTCAAAGTTTAAGAGGAGAGCCAAAACATCATGAGTTGGTTGAAACTAGAAGAGAAAGGCATTTCAAGAAGGGTGTAATCTGAAATCTTTACAACTACAGAAGAGTCAAATGAGATAAGTTCTTAGAAGAAAACTTTGTATTCACCCAGAAAAGGGAAAATAAGTATCATTGACATTGCTAGCAATTGGGAAAGACTTGTCTATAGACTTACTATATTGTTTTTATATCAATAAAAAATCTTAGATTATATTATGTAAAAGTCCCCACCATTGCATGCTGGAATTTCCTAGTTTTGAAGAATGTCTCTTTTCATATACTTTCAATATATATCTTAGACAATTCTTCAGAGCTGAGCTCTGAGTCACATTATGAATGTATTGATTTCATGATCTCATGAATGAAACAATTTGTAAAGATAACAATTTATCAAGATCTAAATTAAATGTTTGGAAAGATCAGTCTGGAAGAATCATTTGAAAACTAATGAATAGATGATCCTGTTACTACTGAATTTTATCAGATGGAAAATTTGTGAATAAGTTTCCAAATTATTCAGCAATAGTAGGAGTACATATGCAGATTGCAAGAGTTAGGCATTTTAGGAGGTGATCACATAAATGCAACTATTAAATATATACTCAAGGACACAGAAATTAACAGAATTGGAATGATTACCTAAAGCAATTATCCTGGCAGAACTTTTTCTGGGTCTATTGGTCCCTACAGAGCACAGCTTGTTACAGTCATTATGAAAGTAAGGTTCCTCCAGGATCAGAAAAGACAAATATTGACTGTCTCTTTATACTCAGGTTTGCAACACCATTCTAAAAAATGTATGTTAGTCCAAGCAACTCCACTGAAGGGGAAGTTTACAGACTCTCTCTCTCTCCTAGTTCTGAAATCAAACTCCCTAGGGATGACAACTGTGCTTCAGAGTTATCTTTTCCCAAGGTAATTACCAGGAAAGCTACCTCTGTATCCTTAGATTACAGAGAAGATATTGGCATTAATTATGTCTTTAGTTAGTTGCTACATAAATGTATTGAAACAAGTATTTTCTTCTTCATTAAGTCACATATTGTCTGTTTTTATTTATATATTAATTATAAAAGTAATTCCAGATTATTATAAAAATCAAATAAAGTGGAAATTTATAAAATCAAAATTAGGAATCCTACCTCTGTTCTCCCCCACACTTCAACACTACACTTAATGAATTACCACTTTCATGATTTGGGCATTTTCTTCCATTTTCCATTATATATGTCTCCATAAGACAATTACATATGCATTTTTTTTTTTTGAACCAGGGATTAAACTCAGGGACACTCGGCCACTGAGCCACATCCCCAGCCTTATTTTGTATTTTATTTAGAGACAGGGTCTCACTGAGTTGCTTAGGGCCTCGCTAAGTTGCTGAGGCTGGCTTTGAACTCTCGATCCTCCTGACTCAGCCTCCCAAGTCGCTTGGATTACAGGCATGCGCCACCGCGCCTGGCTACATACGCACTTTTATGAAGACCTTTTACTTTGCATAGGCAACTCTCTTGGAAGATTTTCACATCTTCTCTTTCTTCTCAGATCTCACTTCTTTCCCTACTCTCTGAGTTGTTGAATTCAGGAGACCTCAGCAGTGATTGTTCAAAGCTTTCCAAAAGGTACTCATTTTATCAAGAGTAGAAGTAAAATATATTAACAGCCTCAGTGCTTGCTGTGACCTGCTCCCCATCCCTCTCTTTTCCTCTCTAATGTCATAGTCTATGCTGCTTCCTTGCCCTCTTCATTCCACAGATCCAAAGGTACTATGTTCCTAGAATATACAGGGCAAGATCAAGCCTCTGGCTTCCCACCTCACTGAAAGAATAGATGAAATCACATAAACAGTTGCATTGGCTCTTCTTTCTACTTGGGAAACTTTTCCCCTAGTCATTCCATAGTGCATTCTCTGGCATCTTTTAAGTGTTTGCACAAGTATGACATTCCTGGTAAAATTTACCCACAGCCCCCTATTTAAAGCAAGTCTTGGCATTGGAACTTCGGATCCCCTAACCTCATTCTACTTTTGTAACATTGATCACATGTGAGATCACATATTGTACTTTTTATTGTGCATAATTTCTGTAATTCCTCACTAGAATATTAGGTATACAAGTGTAGTATTTTAATCAATGATCTTATAGAGCATACAAGAATGCCTAAAAATAGTAACCATCCAACAAATATTTAAAGAAGAGATGTATGAATGAACAAATGCACATACATATTTAGGAGATAGCATAGCAAAATCCATTAGCATTCTGAAAGTAGCTTTAGACTGGTAGACTTCATCAATTATCCATCATCAAAGAAGATAAGAATGGATTTGTACCTAAAACCTATTGAATAGATTCTTAGGAGAGTTTCGTTAGCAATTAGGTAATAATTATAAAGAACACAAAGCCTACCTGAAATATGTTAAGTGCTTAATTAATGATAATTACTGCTATCATTTTAATATATACTCATAGTTTTAAAAATAGTAATGCAATTATACTATAAATGTTATTTATACAACTTTGTGTTTGTACTTAATGAAATATTTTTTTCTAAACACATGTCACTCTCAATCATTCACTTATTCAATAGTATCTTTAAGTGTTTACTCTCTGCCTCTGAGACAATTACATAGTTCCTATTCTTTGTTTCTATAACTCCATAATTTTCTATAGCCTTCAATGTAATCATTTATTCATTTTCATAATGCATATTTTTATGGGCTCCAGTTTTTATATGTAATAAAATCTGATATTATAGCAATATAATCTGCCTATTCATGTATTTTAAATAAGGACATGCCCTTTAAAGCCATAGCTTTCAGTATTTCAAAGAAAATACTTATCTGTCCCTATAAATAAATGATTTATATATTAAAACTATTTTTAAAGTCATTATATGCATATGTTCATTATACATAAGTTATTTTCTCTGGTCTTGTTATGGAATTGCTCTTATTTTCTCTTCAAGTTATTGTTTTCTACAAAATTGTCATATTTTTACTCTCCAATAGCTTCTCATTTTAGTTATACTCAAAGTCCCATTCTGACAAAAGCCCCTCCACAGTAGCAGTTGATTGGTCCACAATGAGCTTCTGATGCTAGCTGGGAAATCTAAGACTTGCCTGGAACTTTGAACTTTGTATCACAAAGGGTAAAGCCAACTGTGGCAATAGCCATGAGAAGTAAAACCTGAGAAGAAGCAATTATCATCTTTCTGAACACATGGATAAAATGTTTTAGGTAAAGGAAAACAATAAAATATGTCCAAAGATAAGTTGAATGAGAGAGAGAGAGAGAGAGAGAGAGAGAGAGAGAGAGAGAATATGAATCCTAGGGATGTTTGAATTCCTGGTTGCAGTTGGTTTTATGTCCCACCTCTGAATAAGCTGTTCAAGCCTTTTCTTACATTCTTTCACGCAAAAGGTTGCTCTTCTTTTTCATAAAGACTTTCAAAGTTTCATTTCTATAACTTACAACCAGAGCAATCTGATGTATACCATATATTTTGGAATAATTCAGATAATTCAGGATATTAAAATTAAATCAGTATGGAACTTGGGGGTGTAACAAAGTGGAATAGGCCTTGCCTAGCATATATAAGGCCTTGGGTTCAATCATCATCATCATCATCATCACCATCACCAAGTTGAAATATATATTCCCTATAGTGTCTTATGGAATCTACAAGAGAACTATCCACATAGAAATTTACTATAATGTTATATTAATAAAAAGATATTTCAATGACATATCACATTGCTATAAGACAAGTTATAAGATATAAATTAGTAAGGAGGCATGGGAATATGTTCTAGGGTATAGACTCCTCCCACACATCATTTGATAACTGCCTCTATAGAGCTTTCTTGTTTTCTAGGACCTAGGGCCTAGGACTGAAACTCCTAATAAGAAATCTTTCTTTGTGGGCACTTTTTCTCTCCCCAGGTAATTAATCTTCAGAAGTCTTTGCTTAACATATTCTCTTTTTGATGTGCTGGTATCTCTTCCAGTCATAACTAAATGTAATAGAAATTTCTCCAGTCAAACCAACTTTGATAAAAGATGCTTGTTCCCAGAAGATTGAGCAATTCAACCATCATGAATTTGATGATGATAATAATGATGATAATGATCCATTGACTCTTATCTTCTGGGTGCCCTAAGCCTTTTTAGACTCAGACATATAAGCCTCTTAGACATCTATCCCTCTAGGGAGATAAACAACTCTCTAGAAAGTCATCTGAAAATTTATTTAACTCATTCCAGAGTAGCACTTTTCAAATTTTAACATGCAGGTGAATTGCTCCAGGATCTGGTAAAATTCATATTCTGATTCAGCAGGTGTGAGATGGAGCTTGAGATTCTGTTCTCCTAACCAACTGACAGGTGAGGTGGATGCCACTGCTCTGCAACCTGCACTTTGATAAGCAAGTTCTAGAGAATTTCTTATTTACTTGCTTCTGTTCAATGTTCTATGTAATGTCAAAGTTACACAAATCTTTCAAAGTGCATCTCCCATTCAGTAATTCCCATCACACACACAAAGAAAGTCTTGAATTCAAACTGTAGGGGTTCTGCCACATCCAGTATGGATGAGGGAAAGGGTTTCTGTCAGAGGAAAGGGCCAGCTGTAGATTAATCACTAAGAAACTTATTTAATAGAATAAACACAGGAGACAATTATCTTTTTAAATCAAAGGGGGAGTGATGGATTGAGCCATGCTAACATCTGGCCTCTAACAACATGGAAGAGCCCACTTTCCCTATATTTATAGTCACACAATTAAAGGGGGACCAAGGAGGAGCTTATTCTGTGAGGAACAGAATGGGGTGGAGTTAAGGAAGTCACTTGCTTTTAGCAGGTCATCCCAGTAGAATTAGCATTTTCTGGGTCGGTGAGCCATGATGCAGAGTCACATACCCCAGGCTATCCGAAACAGTCTCTCCTGAGTGCCAGGTCCTAGAAGTCTGACTTCCATGTCCCATGGCTCAGCCAAGCCTGATTCTACTAGTCATGGATTGGCTTCCCACAGCAAACCTTTTTTTTTTTTTTTCCCCTGCTTTTCCCTTTGTGGAACTAAAACAAATTGCAAATTGAAGAAACCATGTTATCAAATCATGGCTCTCATACCATGTACCAATACCATGTACCAATGTACCTATAGGATTAGCAAAACAAAATAAACCACCAACAACAAAAAACAATTGCTTATTAGCCGTAAGTGCATAGAGAACTTTGTTTCTGTTGTCATTACCTTATGGATTTAACTAGACTCTAACATTCCCCTGAAAAATGGAAAATACTTGGAAATATATACCCCAGTCTTGTGTGCTTTTATAAATTTTAGCATATTATTTTTTTCAAAACTGAAGTTTTACTTGTGAGTCAATAAAATGTTGTCTTCTTTTCCACAGAGACTTTGAAGTCCTATACAAGTAAAACCTCAAACAAGGTTATTCATTGATCCAGTCACTATAATAATAGTGTCACCATCTCTTCCATTTCAAAGTGCCATCCCCAGACAGTGTTAACCAGAATATTAGATTCAGCTCCATTGTTCATCATAGATTTTACCAGAAGTCTGTACACATAGGGATAATCAAAAGACCTGTTTTCCCTTGATGTGCACATGTTACCATATAATGTCTTTACCCCAGGAGATTGAGAGCAAAGTTGAGACTATAGCTCTTTCAGGTCACTTTGAATCCAGCCAACGTTGATTGTGACTAATACTACTGTCAACAGCTGTTCTGGTACTAATGTGAAATACAGAATGGTTTCAGCATAGCTCCCTCAACAAGCACCCACACCATGAAAATCATAACCATCATTAGCACCCTCACAGGCGGCATTGAGAGTCTGAATGGTTTTGAAACTGAATGGGAGATATCCCTAGAGATGAACCCTGTGACTATGTCAGGTTCATTGGAGGCTTGTTAAAAGGAAACCGTTCCACTTCTATGTAGCATCTGCTCTCTAAATAATATGATTAGATCTCCAGAGCAATTTATGGGGACCACTAAACCAGTCATAAAATATCATAAAATGATGACAGATTATTAGTTCTCCCCCTTTACACATATAAACATTTATCATATGTAGAAGCTCTGGCACTTGTACTGGACCCTCTCTATTCCTGTCCTGTCACTAACAGCATTTCATCTTTGGAAGAACAAATGAAAATGCCTGCCCTTGAAGAAGACAGTATAGTTTCAATCAAAATTCTGACCTATTAATCATTTCTTGAACTGCTGGTATTTATAAATAATGAATCATGTTTTCGAGTGTAGCTACATACTAATTTTTCAGTATATATCATTGGTAATTGCAAAACACTTCTGATAATTTTCATCTAAGATCTCACATTTGCAAACAATATGTATATAAATTATGTTATCCACTATATAGAGCCATGCCATGCAGTGATCTTTAAAGAATATTTATTAGCAATACCTTATAGAAATCTAGTGTGAAATTCACAGACCTTAGTAGAAAGGAATCTGTCTGTCACCCTTAGGTAGCTCAGCAGCAAAATGAATTTACTACTAATAAGAAGTTATTCCCATGCTGAAGTAAGAGGAAGTCATGTCTTCTTTGAGTGCCTTGTGACTTGTGTATGAGCGGGTCACCCATTTGTCAAGATATCCTTGATTGCATACATCCAAATTAAAGGTACAGGGTTATCTCTGTAGGAGGATTCTATCATTTGGAAATCATACAGGTCTTCACAACTTGTTTTATATTGTTATAAGCTCACCTGAAGAAAAGCAATACAAATCCAACATAAAAATACCAGGAAACCAACAATAGTAACAACAATACTTTTGTGCCCACAATGGAGAAAGTGGAAACTAATTTGAATATTTCAAAAAGGTGATTTCTCAAGTTTTAAACTTTCAAAAATTAGCGACATATGTTTTGCTTCTCATTTTCCATTTACCTTTCTCATCAAAGCACTCTAAATCAAGCCAGAAAGTTAGCCTTATGGTTTCATGAATAATGCCAAGATATGAAATTACTGAGTCAGAGACAGGGAATTCATTACTCCCAGTACAAAAATGTGCACAAGCTTCATGTTTACATCTATGCCCTGCACCCTCTCCCCACCAAATTCCACAGAATGGACAGAGAGGTCCAAGTAAATGCAGAACACTTAGTAGATTTACAATGTAGCTTAAGGGCTCCAGATTTATGGAAGCCATATATTTTATAATAAGTAGCAAGAGTAACTGGTATTTGCACTGAAGGGAGATGTTATTTTTAGCATTATGGCTAGTAGAATTACTTCAAGAAAGATACTATATCTTCCTTCCAAAGCTGATTGCTATATAAGTATCCTTGAAACACTATTCCAGAACAAGAGCAGAATACTCTCTAATCATAAAATGCAAAGAGAGAGAGAGAATATTATTCCCATGGAAAATAATCTTCCCAAACTTGTGGCTGAACAAACAAAATGATTTTTTTCATAAGTAACTTGAAACATTTCTTCCAAGTTGAAATTTGTAAATTGCTCAGAAACTTCTTAAAATGAAGTTTTCAATTCAAACTTATATATGTACATAGTTAAAAATAATCCAGTCATAAAAAGTATGTACAATCAAAACCAACACCACCATGCTCTCTCACCACTGCTAATCCCATATCCCAGAAGTACATATTTTCATCTATTTAGTTTTTTTTAGTTTGTTATCTGAAATTAGGTACAGATAAGTTAATAATTAGCCCTCCAATTTACTCCAACAACTATGAATGCTAGTAATTTTTTTGTTTCCCTTTGTAAGATAAAAGTGAAATGATAAAACATATACCTGAATTTAATTGTTCATCAATAATGTGATTTTTTCACAAAATAGATGCTATTTTTAAACACAATAATTCCTCAGTTTTTGTGTTATTTATGACAGTGACTTCACTTGTGACACTTTTAAATTCAGTCAGCATTATTAATATTTTATTCGTTACTTATATCCATACAATCAACAAAATAATAAATCAAGCTATGATATGTAGTCTTTGGTGATTTCTGTGATATAAATATTCTCATCATGACTGATTTCAGGCTTCCACCTTGACATCACTGAACACATAGTTGGGAGGTTATGTGAAACTGCTCACTCCCATGTACCAGTCTACCATAAGGATGCAGTGAATCATCTCATAGTAACATGTAACAGAATAATTCAAAAACAGCAAATTCAAGTACTTATTACCTTTGCTTAAGATATAATTTTTATATTTATAAGTTTATATAGTTTGATTTCTAATAATGGCTATGTTTATTACCACATAACATTTCTGAAAACTTAACAATTGATTCATGAGTTTGTACAAATTAGCTACCTCCCACCATCTATTTATTATCTCCATATTGTAAACTAGTATGCAAACCACTGCTTTTTATGTATTAGCTCTATGTGCTGTCTTCTGATTACCTGCATTAATAGAGGAACATTTAGCTCTTCTGTTGTTTCCTCTCTCCCTGTAGTGGCCAGCTTCCTATATGGCACCTCAACCCCTTTATTTCTGATACTCAGGTTTTTGTGTAGTTCCCTCCTTCATTGATTGGGATAATTTTGTGTAGCTAATTGGACATTGAGGAAATAATGATGTGGTGAGCTTTAAAATTAGGACAAAAATGGCCAATTTGACTTCTGTCTTACTTTTTAGAATCTCTTTTTCTGGGAGAAGCTAGCCACTATGTTGTGAGGAAACCAAGCTGCACTATACACAGATTTAAGTGGTGAGGAACTGAAGTGTTCTGCCAAAAAGCATCATGAACTTTCCATCCATATGACTAATCCGTGTTGGAGCAGATGCTCCAGTCCCAGTATACCTTTAAATGACTTCAACTGGAGCTCATGAGCAACATCAGAACTAGGACTACCCAAATAAACTTCTTTTGAACTTCTTTTTTATTTTAATTTTTTGCTTTTTTATTTTTTTATTTTTTATTTTTACAGACTGTGTTTTAATTTATTGTACACAAATGGTGTACAACTTTTCATTTCTTTGGTTGTGCGTGATGTAGGTTCATACCATTCATGTAATCATAGATGTACATAGGGTAATGATGCCTGCGTCATACCACCATTTTTGAACTTCTGACCTGCAAAAATTGCAAGATGAAACACTTATTGTTATTTCAAGCTAGTGAGTTTTGAGGTAAATAATTATGCACTAATGAATAAATAATATATCTTATTCCAAGTTCTTTCCAGTTTTATCAATATTCCCAATTCCTTCATTTTTTACTTATTCATTAGCTAAACAAATATATATTTGTATATATATGTGTGTAATATATATGTGTACATATATACACATAAATATGTGTATGATACATATATGTATATCATAGTAGGTGATATATGTGTCAGCATTAATCTAGGTACAAGAAACAGAGCACTGCCAAAATACTGACCCAATAAAGCTTACATTGTAGTAGTAAAGACAGACTAAATAAATACACACTATAATATTTAGTATTTGTAAGTAGTATGAAGACAACCAAAGCATATTAAACAACAGAAATTAAAAGATCAGGAAAAATCTGTGGAAGAACAAACATGTGTGCAAAGATCTGAATGAGGTGTGGAAACAAGCCATGTGAATATTTGGAGTAAGACATATCCAAGCAGAGAAATGGACAAGTGCAGAAGCCCAGGAAGGCTTGTACTTGTACATTCAGTGACCACACAGTTCCTTTGGTAACCATTGTGCATTTTAAATAGTCCATTTATAATTATACATAATATTGGGATTTATTATGACATATTCTTAATATATTACTAAATTTGATCAATTTTACTCCCGAAGACCCCCCTTTCCCCTCCACTCTTCCCTCCCCTGATCCCCTTCCTCTATTCTACTGCTCTCCCTTCTGTTTTCATGGGATTTCCCCAACTTTTCTACTCCATTTTCTCTCTAGCTTTCACATATGAGAGAAAAGATACAACCTTTGACTTTCTGAGCTTGACTTATTTTGTTTAATATAAGGCTCTCAAGTTCCAATTCCATCCATTTTTCTGAAAGATCAGACCGAGACACACAGGGAGGATACCACACGATGATGAAGGAGTTGGGGTTACATAGATGCAAGCCAATAACACCAGATTGCCAGCCAACCACCCAAAGTGGGAAGAATATTCCCTGACAGGTTTGGGAAGAAGCATGGCTCTCCCAACATCTTGAATTTGGAATTCTTGCTCCATTCTTCTATACGGCTGAATAAAACTCCATTGTACATATACACCACGTTCTCATTATTCTTCAATGTTGGACACCTAGGCTGGTTCCCTTGTTTGGCTATTCTGGATTGTTCTGCTTTAAGCACAGATATGCATGTATTGTTGTAGTATGTTCTTTTAATTCTTTGGATAAATATCTAGGAGAGGTAAAGCTGGATCATATGGTGCTTCCATTCTTAGGCTTTTGGGGGCTCTCCATAGTGATTCCCATAGTTGTATTTTTTCACAATCCCAACAGTGTAAAAATGGTTCTTTTTCTCCACATCCTCTCCAGTATTTATTATTGTTTATATTCTTGATAACTGTCATTTTAACTGGAGTGAGATGAAATTTAAGTTTAGTTCTGATTTGCATTTCCCAAATTGCTAAAGATGTTGAACTTTTTCCCATATATTTATTGGCCATTTGTATTTCTTCTTTTAAGAAGTATCTTTTTAGTTCACTTGTCCATTTATTAATTGGGTTATTTGTTTAGTTGGTGTTGAGCATTTTGAATTCTCTATATATTCTGGATATTAATTATTGGTCAGAAGAGTAGCTAGCAAAGATTTTCTCTAATTTTATAAATTTTCTCTTCACATTCTTAATTATTTCCTTTTCTGTGCAGAAGCTTTTTAATTTGATGCTATTTTGCTGATTAATTCTTGCTATTATTTCCTGAGCTTTAGGAGTCCCATGAGGAAGTCCTTGTTTTCACCTATATGTTGGAGTATTGACCTTATGTTCTTTTCTAGGATTTGCAAAGTTTCTGGACTAATTCTTAGGTCTTCAATTCATTTTGAGTTGGCTTTTATGAGGAGTGAATACAGGAATCTAATTTTGCTCTTCGACATATGAATAACCAGTTATCCTAGCACCATTTGTTAAAGATGATCTTTTCCCCAAATGTATATTTTTGTTGCCTTTGTCAAGTATTACATGACTGAGTCTCTGTTGTCTTCTATTTTTTTAAACAGTATATTTGCAAGTCCAGTTTTTATTCACTTCCCATTTCGTTAGGGACTTTGGCTTGATGTTGTATAAAATAAAGACCCTGAAGTTCCAAACTTTCCCTTCTCAGCATAAGTAGAAAATTATTATCCACTAAGAAGATATGCTAAATTGACTACTATACAAGTGTGAGGCAAAAGAAAGACATTTTAGATCTTCAAGTTGTGTGGTCTAATCTCTAATAAGTATGTGTTACTTTTGTTATTTCATAATTTATATTTGATTCTTCTGATATCATTGTTAATTAGTTTTTGATATATTATGGGATGATTCTAAGGCAGAAATGAATGAAGAATGTTTGTAGAATGACTCTTGCCCATTTACACAGATGTGGCTTACTACAGTTAGCTGCATGTGATTATTTGTCCTCGGTGGGTTCAACGTCCGCATGCCTGTGTACAGTCTGTGGTGGTCTTCTTACAACTGTAGTGACTGCTTAAAACTCCTTACCCACCACAAATAGACTTCATGTTATTCTTTGCTTTAGTCTAAAATCATGTATTTGTTCTACTACTTTCTTTATTTTATGCAACTCATTTACTAGAACAATCCGTTTCCATTGTGGAAAGACATTATTATTCTCCATGGTTGGAGATATCATTTCTTCAGCCCAGACAGATTTCCTGCATTTTGCCAAAGAAAATCCATATGTTACTTCCCTAAAAGGAGTGTATTAGAGGAAAACTGATTTCGTACACATATAAAAAATGTCTTTCTCTTACCTCACACTTGAATGGTAATCAATCTAGCGTAACTGCTCAGTTGATAATTATTTTCCACTTACTATGAAGGTGTTGCTTCATGTTATTAGCATTGATTGCTGCTAACAAGAGCTTTCATGCCAATCAGATTCTTAATTCTGTGTAACTGTAATTGGTTGAAATGTATCTCCATCAAAACAAATATGCTGAAGTCCTCACCCTCAATGTTTCAAAATGTGATCTTATTTGGAAATAGGGTCTATTCAAACCATAACTAATTACATTAAGCTTAGGACTTCCTGGAAAGGGAGGGCTCCTAATCCGATATGATTTGTATCCTTATTAGAAAATGATCTAGTAAAGACCAGACCGAGACACACAGGGAGGATACCATGTGATGATGAAGGAGTTCAGGTTACATAGATGCAAGCCAAGAACACCAGCATGCCAGCCAACCACCCAAAGTGGGAAGAATATTCCCTGACAGGTTTGGGAAGAAGCATGGCTCTCCCAACATCTTGAATTTGGAATTCTTGCTCCAAAACTCTGAGATATTTCTATTGTTTTCAAAAATCCAGTTTATGGTATTTTGTTACATCAACTGTAGGAAATCAAGCCAGGATCTTATTTCTCTCTCAATAAATTAGGGCCTCCTGTTTATCTTTGGTTGTCTGAAGTTTCCTGAAGATTTGTATAACTGTAGTTTTCCTCCTTAATTTTGTTTCAATGTTCGTGTGCTTTATATTATGTAACTCTACATTTCTATCCCATGAAAATTCTTTTTCTTTTCTTGTAACAGATTAGATGTTTAATAAGAAAGAAAATGTCCAAATACTTGTGTAATCCAAGTCCCTGAAGGTGGTAACATAGTCATCAAAAAGAATGGCAATAGCTACAATAATGTTTTCCTTTAGTGCTCACTTTCTAATATACTACTTAGAAATACTGAATTCTCTAGTGACACTATTTTCAAAAAATAGGGATAAAGCTCAAATATATCACTTTTTTCTTATTTATCTCTTGCATATATACTGAGTAGTTTTCTAAGGTTTTATGGACTATTTAATTTTTTTAATTTTTTTAATTTGTTCTAATTAGTTATACATGACTGTAGAATGCATTTTGACATATAATGCATAAATGGAGTATAACCTCTCATTCTTCTGGTTGTACATGATGTAGAGTTACACAGGTCATATAATCATATATGCACATGAGGTAATAATGCTGATTCATTCTACTATCATTCTTACCCACATGCCCCCTCCTCTCCCTTCAGTCCTCTCTGACTTATCCAAAGTACCTCTGTTCTTCCTAGCCACCACTCCACTATGAATTAGCATCTTCTTACCAGAGAAAACTTTCAGCCTTTGGTTCTTTGGGATTGGCTTATTTTAATTAGCATAATATTCTCCAGTTCCATATGTTTACCAGCAAATGCCATAATTTCATTCTTCTTTAAGGCTGACACTCTTAAACTCTGGGTAATTCTGTGTTGACATTCAATAACTTCAACCACTTTTTCTTCTCATTTCTTCTTCCTTTTAGAATTCTTATTAGAAAAACTGAATTTCTAGATTGCTCCTCTGTCTTCTCTCTTATTTTCTTAGATATTTTAAAACCCTTTTTACTCTATTAATTCAGTTTTCTCAATTCTTTAAAGTTTCTTCCTAATGTTCCTACTATTTGATTTCTTTTTAATTTTCAAATTTTAATTTAAATTTTTGTTTTAGGGAGTCACAGATGATTGAACTTCTCTGAGAACTAATCAAAGGAGTTTTGTAAGTTGTTTGTTAAGTGAGCCTTGGTTGTTTTTTAAAACTATTTTCAACTTTTTGCATCTCCCTTTGGCCTTCATGTTGTTGTTTTTCTCTAATGTCTGGTGATTCTAGTTCCTCTTAGGAGTGATACACTACACTGCTGTGTGTATCTACAGGCTCGCTGACTGGTGCAGAGGTGGGAGTGTTAAGCTGGGGTCACTCAATTATCCTGAATGTGGAAGGTTTGTTTATGGAAAAGGAACATTCATACCTAGGGCTCCCAGAGGGAGTTCTCTTTGGAGGAATATCTGAATTTTAAATGTCTGGCAGCAATCAACATGGAGAAAGAGGTGAGAGTACTAACAGTGTCTATATTGATTTTCATTCAATACCCCAGTATTTAGTGCCTTCTTTAAATTGTATCTTTCTCTGTGCCTGGACTTTTTAAGTGTCAAACCTCTCCTTGGGTTTCTCAGAATAGATTGTGGGGTCTGTAAAATTTATGCTTTTTCTAAACTTTAGTAACAATTTTAACAGAGCCTCAGTAAGGAAAGGAGATAAACAGCTGCTGAAAATCTTGAACCAGAATAGAAACCTTTCTTTTTCCAAAACACCCTTCAAACAGATTATTTAGAAAATAAAAACCAGTATCCAAACATACAGAATTCATACAATTTCATTTCAAAAATAAGCAGAATTAAAAGGGTCCAAAAATTTCAGTACATACTACACAATTACTAATGTGGAAGTACAGCATCCAGTTGCTTACTTTTAGAATTGGTTTCTATTTGACTGATTGTCATCAGTAGCTTCAAGCTCTTCTAGTACTGATTTCCATGTGTGTGAAATCCTGTCATTTATGAAAATATGGGTGGAACAGGAGTTTGTTATGTTAAATGGAAAAGCCAGGCACAGAAAGACATTACTGCATGGTCTCACCCATGCAGAATCTAACAGAGCTCATCTCTTGGAAGCTGAGAGTAGGATGGTGGTTCCCATAGAATGGGGAGATGGCAAGACGGGAAGAGGTTGATCAGTGGGTAGGATTAAGAAGTTCTAGGGTGTTCTTGCACAGTAGGGTGAATACAGATAGCAATAATGTATTTCCAAATAGCAAGAAGAATGGAGTTTGAGTGTGTTCACCATAAAGAAAAATGTTTGAGGAAATGGTCTGTTTAGACTGATGTAAACATTACAAAATGTGTATATTTATTGAAATAGCACATCGTTTCCCATACATATATACAATTTATGTGCTTGTATATCACTTAGAATTAAATTAAATTTTTAAAAATATAACCTTAGGTTCCTCCATCATGAAGTGAAATGTTAGGCTGGGTGTAATCTATGTTTTCCTTAGGCTCTGTGATTCTGTTGTCTAAATAGAAGTATTCCATTCTTATAATCTTGAAAAAATGTTAAATGCAGTTATTCTTGTCACTGAGTTGATGAAATGGTTTTATCTGGGATCTACTTCTTTTTTTCTGAATTATTAACTGTAGCTTCTCTCTTTCTGTTATTGGTCCAAGCTGCAGAATGTGGCATCTTACCTCCTTATAATTCACCTCTACATAGCACTGAAAGAGAATTTCTTGTACTGCAAATCAAATTTTGTCAGTCCACTTCTGAAAGATATTTGGTGATACTTAGATAGAGTCCAGTACCAAGGCCTGTACATAAATCCATGGTCTAAATCCTAAATCCTGCCTGAGCTTCCACCTGCAGCCATTTGCACCCAGTCATTTGGTGAAACCGTACTGCTCACTTTCTCTTTCTTCAGATACACCCAACTCTTTCTTGTCTCTGGTCAATTTTCTGCCATGATTGTTCTTTCTCCACATTTCCCAGGGCCAGCTCCTTTGGGGCTTAGCTTTAAAGCCTCAGGAAAGGCTTCTTATCACTCCCCGTTCCTTCCCATCTTTTCCTTGAACACATTCCATGATTTGTAATGATTTATTTGTTTGGCGAGGGGAAGAAACAAGCCTCTGCAGCTCATCAGCAAATCCCTTGCCTGGATTCCTGTCTGGGACACAAGCATGAGATAAATATTTGATGTAAGAGGAAAGGGACTAACGTGAGTCATTTTTATATAAATGTACCATTGCAATGAATTTTATTTTGGAAAAGTGATAACTGGTTATATAGAATAAAACAAGTTTCAAATTATGTTTCTTAACTTGTATACTTTTATATTCAAACTATATTAAGTCAAGCCTGTTTGTATTCAGATTTTCCAGTCTGACCTTGCTTGAAATTGGAAGCATTTTAAGAATAATTTATGCATCAAGAAAAGAGTATAATGCTCTAGTGATGCAAGGCCCCTGAGGGCAGAGTTTCAAGTAAAATATTCATGAAGCTTAAGTGCAAGACACATCAGATTTTCAGTGGTATTTTAGCACCGTATTTCTGTGCAAGGGAATTGTAAAATGCAAGAATATGGGAGAGGATAAATATTTAGGACAATAAAGGGAGATTGTAAAATGAATTCTTACCTCTCTAGTTTTTAAGTTGTTATCCTCGTAAACATGTGTATGCATGCACACATGTGTGTCTATAATAGGTCATATTAGAAGTTCCAGTGTAGTCATTTTAAAAATTAACATTAAGAATCAGTGTAGATTTGGCTGTTCCTATGTGGGTTAGCCTTTGAATTTTATTCATGTTTGACCATTTGAAAAAATTGAGATGCCTTTTCTTCATTTATTTCTATAAAAAAGAAGAGATGGGACATAATTTCATAAGTTGCATGAGTTTTTATGAGGGATTTTGAGTTCCTCTGGATAAAAAGTAGTGGGTTTTTTTTCCTTCAACGTATCATCCACATTCAACTCTATACATTATAAGGAACTAATTATTTTCTGAAGTATTCAGGAATGGGCATTGGAAAATAGTTGATATCCAATAATCTTTTAGAATCCTTCAGTTTGAAAATGATCTTTAAAAGGTAAGTTGGTACTAGTAGATTTAAAATCCTTTCCATGTCACTTTGTCTACAGGTGTATCTTTATCTCTCATATATCATTGATTCCTTTATTCTAATTCTTCATCAAAAGTGTTTTCTAAGTTTTAAAATAGAACATTGCATTAAACACTCCAAGCGTACCTTGTATTCCAGCCTTCAAAAGGATACTGACCCCTTCTGCCATCTGAGCTAGCTCTCAGTCTTGTCACCATTCAACCTGCAAAATACTGGAGTTACAAAAATGTGTAAACCTACAAATTAATCTATACTATCTTTATTTTGTGACAATATTGAAAATGCAAATTATGTTATGTATTGGCCCAGCAACATCTTAGACTCATTAATTGATACTAATTAATATCTCACTTAATTGTCACCTCTTTTGAAATACTTGGACCAACGTTTTTCTTTTAGAGCAGTAACTGTAATATAGCCTACAATGTTAAAAGAATGCCTATCTACAGCAATGATAATAGGTAAAGCACACTGCTCCCGTTGCAACGACGAAACTTTACATTTCTTCCAACCATAATTCAGATGTAAGGGAGAATAAGGATGTCATATTCAATCTCTAGGCCTTAAAGGACCAGTTGTCAACATCCAAAAGAACCATATTAATTGCCATCACTGACATAAATGGGGATTTATAAACCTAGCTTTGGAAAATGGCCAAAGAGTCCATAAAAACAAGATTTCATGGAGGTAAATGAGTAAAACATATAAATTGTGGACTCATTATGCAAAAAAGAGAAAACATCCCATTTATCTGAAATTAATATTTTAATTAAATAACTTTTTAATGCTCTCTCGTGGCCATAGAAGGCGCCCCACCTCCAAAGTGCTTTATTATGGGATAATTGACAAATGAAAATTGTCAATATTCACTGTGATGTTTCAATACATATGGATTGTGAAATTATTAAATCAAATTAATATATCTATTACCACATACGTTTTTCTTTGTGATGGGAACATTTAATATCTTTTATCAGCAATTTCCAAATACATGATGTATTATTAACTACAGTCATCATGTTATAAAATAGATTTTTTGAACTTATTCTTCCAACCTAACACTAACTTCACATGCTATAACTGACGTTTTCTCATTCCCACCCCTCCTTTTTTCAGCTCCTGACAACCACTGTTCTCCTCTCTGTTTCTGTAAGGTCACTGTTTTCTGTTTCCATGTATAAGTGAGATCACGCTGTATTTGTCTTTTTTTTACCAAATTTATTTCACTTAACATGAGGTCTTCTAAGTTTAGTAATACTATTGTAAATGAAAGAATTTTCTTCTTTTTAAAGGCTGAATAATATTCTGTTATAAATACGGATGTCACATTTTCTTCACTCATCTGTCAACGAATATTTAGGTTGAATCTTAGCTGTAATAAATAAGATCACAATAAGCTTCAAAGTGCAGATCTCTCTCTGGCCCGAGCAGAGGCAAAGTAATTGTATTTGATGCCTCCTCCTAGACTATCCACCAGCACTGCTTCAAAGTGGGCACCTCAAAAGTGTTTTCTTTGGATTTATATCCAATAGTGGAATTGCTGGATCATATTGGAGTTACATATTTAATTTTTAGAGGAACATTCACGTTACTTTCTATATGGTGATACCAATGTAAATTCTCACCATCGGTGTACAGGGCTCCCTTTGGTTGGCATTGTTCACCTTTGTAATAATAGCTATTCTCTCCATTATGAAGTACTACAGCACTGTGATTTTAATTTGCATTTCTCTGATGATTAACTGCCTATTAGGTCTTTGCCCATTCTCCCATAAGGCTGTTTTCTTGCTATTGGATTGTTAGAGTTCATCATGTATTTTGGATATTAACTCCTCATTACATGTATGGTTTGTAAGGCGAGTTAGCTTATCTCTTCACTATGTTGATTATTTCATTTGCTGTGCAGAAGCTTTTTAATTTGTCTAATTTGTTTTTGTTGCATGTTCTTTTGGGGTCATATTAAAAAGATTCTTTCCCAGGCCAATGTCAAGAATTAACCCCTGTGTTTTCTTTTGGTTTTCAGTTCTTATGTTTAAGTCTCAAATCCAATTTAAGTTGATTTTTTTTTTATTTCTGATGTGAGATAAGGGTCCAGTTTCATTCTTCTGAGTTTAGGTATCCAGTTTTCCCCCACACTATTTCTTTAAGACATTGTCCTTCCTCAGTAGTATGTTCCTGGCACATTTGTTAAAATCAATTGCTTGTAAGTGAATGGATCTATTTCTAGGTTGTCTCTTCTGTTCCAAAGATCTACTTGTCAAGTTTTAGACCAATACCATGCTGCTTTGATGAATATAGCTTTGTAGCATATTTTAACATAGGGTGGTAGAATGCTTCCACCTTTGTTTTATTTGTTTTCCTGAAGTTTACTTTGGATAATCAGGGTCTTTTGTGGGTCTATATGAATTTTAGTATTTTTTTTCCATTTACCTCTAATTCAAAATTAATATTTATTTCAACCTTGAAACTTTGAGACTTGCTTATTTAGAGCAAAATGTGTTTGCAATTTTATAAAGAAAATCAAATAAAATTTATATTTGGCACCTGAGTTCACATTATTGTTAAATATTTTGGAACATGTGATGGTCTGACATATGTAGAAATGAGAGAAAGCAGGACTGGAGTGCTTCTGTAAGCTTTGATTTCTTGGTCCCTCTTTACCCAATACTGTACTGCAGCCTCTCTTCATTTCTCTCTCATAATTCGTCTTTCCCCCGCTCTTCTCTGATCTCTATTTTTATTATGTTTGTTTCTCTCTAATCATAGCCAAAATGTGATAAATGAGTGTGGGGTGACAACATGACAAGATTGGGGAAACCCTTATATCATTGCTATCTCCTTAAACCCAGTTTTCTCATCAAAGCCTGTTCTATAATTTAATGGCCATAAAAATTGGTTCTCTTTTAGAGCAAAATATCTTTCGTGGCTCATTTGAAAATTGCAATGTTCAGTGTGTGGTTTAATCTGAAATCTGGAAATAATTGAACTTTCCTAAGTGAATTTCATCTCAACAGATTTTTAGAATATCAATGTCCGAGAGATTTTAATAGACTGGGATAAGCCTTGGTAAATGTTGGGATATCACAAACGTGTCATTCCTCTTTACTGTTTAAGAATTTAAACACAGGAGTCCTACTGAGTCTTGATAAATAGTATCCCTGCTGTGAGTTTATTGAGGTGATGGTACTGGTGTGCTTGCCTCCCAGTTCTCCTACCCTGTACCTTTCAGTGGTCATTTCAGGACTGCTGGCAACCCAGCAGCAGTCTTTGTCTTGTCTTCCCCACAGCACAGCTGTTTCTGAGCTGGCTGGAGTTGAACTGACTTTGAAAGTCCTTCACTAGCCTCTGCTCAGAATCCACACTACCTTTCCACTTGCTTTCCTGCCAGGAATACAGTCTTACTGTCATGTTACAATCTGAAGATGAATTTATTTTATTTTGCCTCAAAATATATCCTAAGTTCTTAAAAGTCAATCACTTTTATAATTCAGAAATATTGAAAGCATTCAGGTATTTTTACTACTTTTTCTTAGTAATCCCTGATCAATTTTCAGGGTTAATATTCTGATACTCTCTTCCCCTCCAAATGCATTTCATTTGTAAACACAGTGAAGCATAATGTTATTACACTTTTTTTTAAATTTTTTTATTCAATTTTTTGATTCATTGAACACAAATGGAGTACAGCAATTGTTTTCCTGGTTGTACACAAAGTAGAGTCACCATCTGTGCATTCATACATGTTCACAGGGCAATGATGTCTGTCACACATACTGTTATTATTCTTACCCCCCAACCTCAACCCCACCCCTCCCTTCCCTCTATGCTCTCTATCCTTTCTCCATTCTTGCTGTCATTCCACCCCACATTATGCATCATCACTCACTTATCAGAGAGACCACTCGGCCTTTGGATTTTGGGGATTGGCTAATCTCACTTAGCATAATAGTCTCCAACCTCATTCATTTACCTACAAATGCCATAATTTTATTCTTCTTTATGGCTGAGTAATATTCCATTGTGTATATATACCAGTTTCTTTATCCATTCATCTATTGAAGGACATCTAGGACCTTTAATTTTTTTTCATGTCATTCCTGTGGATGAGATAGTTCTTATAAAAATCATAGCTCTAGTACCAGATGATTTGTCATACATGTTGTTTTCTAGATTTGCAGAAAAAGAGATTTTTCCCCAAGGGATGGTTAAAAAAATTATTTCTTTTGTAGCTTTCATCATATTTGATATTTAGCTTGAATACTATACTAAGATTCATAAATGTAAACATAATATTTTATTATGTTTGGTGTATGGTAGGTAGTCCTTGAAGCATTTTCTATATATTATTTATTACTAAGTAACCCTCTAATGTAGTTACTATTTATTATTCCAGTTTCACAGATGAATAAACAGAGGTACAAGTTTTGTGACTTGCCTAAGGACATCAAGTTAGTAAAGGACCTAGATTTAGTCTCAGGCAGTCTAACTTCAAAGTCTGCCACATAAATAACACTCTACATCACTTCTTTATTTAAAAACAAAATCTTATCTCAGCACTAGACAGTATTAAAATTATGATTTGGAGGAATATTCTGATGTCCATGTTCTTAAAATATGAATTATCCACATTCTTTGGGGAGCAGAGTTGTTGGAGATTTAGAACATCATGATAAATCTGAGTCTTTGTGAAGTTGTGAAACGTTTCAATCCATAAACCAGAAAACTGAATGCTAACTGTGATTAAAATTTCTGTAAAAAATAAGTATTTGCTTATGCGGAGTAGCATGTACTTTGCATGTAAAATTTTCCAACCACATGTCCACAACAATGTGTTGCTTAACATTAAGGATGTGTTCTAAGAAATGTATCAGCAGGTGGTTTCCACAGTGTAAGAACATCATAGAGTACTCACCCAAAGACAGCTACCACATCACTAAGCAATATAACCACAGGGACCACCTTTTACAGGTGGTCTGTCACCACAAAACATCATTATGCAGTGCACAACCATGCTGTATTGCTTATCTTATCCAAGTAAAACAATTTGAAAAGTTATTTGATGTAACACAGTCAAGATGTGCTAACAAAAATTATAACCCATTTCATACACACGTTATGAGAATAATATCTGGTTAAGTACGTTCTATACTCCAAACAAAACAGATAGCAACATATATTTGAACCCAAGCTCAAAATGACACATATCTATTTGCAAAGATGAGCTTCTTAAATTTGGATTCAAATTTGTTAGTCCTGATTGTATATTAGAAGGGCAATGAAGCACAAATAAACTGAATAATTTATAGTTAGTGTCAACAAAGTTAATGAAAATGTCTGAGGCAACGGGTTTAAATCATAACTAATGGCCCTGGGCTCATGGTTTTTACCTAGGCTTTCGAATATGGATAAACACCACTTCTGGAATGTCCTTCCTGGAAATTATCGTTCTGCAGATGAGACCCTGAGCTGTATTGGCAGTGCTTCTAGAATTTCTGGGACATTGGTTCTCATGGACTGCTACCCAGAGAGGAACTGAGGCAGTCCTCATTCTACTGGAACTTGATTCAGGATATTCAGGGTATTTGTCAATCTGGGTGCAAAAGACCAACTGTAGCTAGGGGTAAAAAATCCAAGAAGACATAAAAAGATGGTTGGTTTTATACAGCAGTAAATTTCATCTTTTATTCCTAGAAATAGGTTTTCACAGAAAAAATTTGAAGGATCAAATCTTAACAAAAAATGTACAGCATAAACAATAACAGGCAGCTATCATATTTAAACAGGACCTACCCTTTTGTCTGGCTATTTATCTATTTATTAGTTTACTCTGCTCTCTGTGCCAAATCTGTCTCTATGAGCAAATTCAATCCACACCTCTTGATAGATGCAGTTAGTGTACCTGGAGAGACTTAATTGTCAGAGTTCAAGGATAATACTAATGCTTCTTTATATATACCGGCACATTTTCACACATGCATTCATTATTACATGAAAATTTTATGAATCTGTCATGAATTTTACGTTCATGTGCACATACATCTTCATTTTACATGAAAATGAAAAATGTCTTATGTCCAGCACAGTAGAAATGAAAGTCATATGTATAGCCTGTCATCAATTCCATTCATTATTTGAGGCTTTCTATGAAATGGGCTATCTAAAACCCCTATTTCAACTGAATGACCTGAAGTGGTAAAACAAAAGTGCATACATTTTTTTTCTTTGCCATCTAAACTTGAGTGAAATGATTAATCTATTTTTCTGAAAGTTTTCTATATTTCTTTTTTATCCTTCTCCCATTCAAGAAAATTATAAGGGTATTATTCCCAAAGATGGCATGCTGAAAAAAAATAAGTATTAGAACATAGCTTCTTCTATCTTCATGTAATTCAGTAGTGTCACATATACTAGAAAAGTAGAATATTAAAGATGGAAAAGTCATAAATGATCCCTAATCGTACTCCTTCATTTTAGAAAGAAGATTGAAACATATGTATAGGATAAGACGTTGCCAAAGAACCCTGGATCGTGAACTCAGATTAGAATGAGCATTCAATTCTCTCTGTTCCAGAGCAGTGTTATTTCTAATATAATACTTTGATTTAGAAAGAAAACAAAGAAACTAAAATGTCTTATTACAACAGCAATAAACCACTAAGGTTATGCATTAATTATAAAGGAATAAATAAGTGTAAGACAATAGCATATAGGAGAACATACAAAATTGTTTATCTGTTTTTGAAAGATGTGTGAAAAGGTAATATTCATAATCTGATTTGTGGTAACTGAAGGAAGACCAGGTTTCCGTGGCATATGACCCACACATTGCACTCAAAATGTTCTACATTTTGTGCAGAGGAAGGGAGAGTCCTTTTCTTTAAGGGAAGCTCCAGGGGATTTCAGAAAATTACCTAAAGATTGAAAAATATAGCACACTGAGATATTAGTAAAATTTAAGTTTTCTGGGGGAAAATCTGCCATTGTCCTGTGAAAACACCCAACTAACCACCCACTGCCTTCAGGACAGAAAGTAAACTTCTTGGTGCTTTGTGGCTTTCCTTAGCCTCCCCCATCACCTCAACAGAACTTCTTCAGAAGTAGTCCTAAAGAATGTTCACTTCCCCAAAGTGGCCCATTAAACATAGCCTGTCTTCTGTTGGCAGTGTCCTTCCAAGACATTGTCATAGATTGTTAGGGAAGATGTGGAAGAAAATATGAAGAATAAGAAACATCACAGAATTTATCAGGCAGTAACCATAAAAGGAGATGAGATGCAGATTGGGATTAAAGTTTCATGAATCATTTTGTAGGGTAATCAGGCAATAGTTTTTCTAGGCAGAGAGTATAAGGAAGGGAAGGTTTGAAATTGAAATTTGAATAAATATTGTTGTAGTTTCTATTCGGCAACATATGTTTAATAGTTATAGTCACATTATCTCATTATTTAATTTTTATAACAGCTCTATAATTGAAATAAGAAGTCCCTTTTGAAGACCAGGAAGTAAGTGAAGTCTCTTGTAATTGGCAGAACCAGGAATCAAATTCAAATCTTTATTTAAATAATTATAGCTTTAAACATTAATTAATATTTCTGTATTTTAAATTTAAGAAATGCATTTAGGTTCATACATAGAAGTGCTTTACTCCTTCTTCTCCCTGATAACAGTTATTGAATTGGGGTTGAATTTTCTAGGAAATCAAGCTCAGCATACAGCTGGCCTCACAGAGTAACAGCATGCAGACTGTTGTAAAAAGATTCCAGCAGCTGATACAGCCTTTTTGGTCCCATGATTGAAAATTGTCATAAAACAAAGTCAATTAGCCTTTTGAAACCAAATGAGACTTCTAACATTTACAACAGGTTGATATGTACAATATACTTTAAATACTTTTTACAATTAGAAATACAACTATAAAACAGATAAGAATTTTTACGTCCATTAATTAGTACATTTTCTCCTTGTAGAAAAAATCTACAAATTAAACTCAGAAATGTGTTCTTAACAATGGTGGAGTCAAGTCAATGATAATGGAAGGATCAACTACAATGGTCCATGTAATATGCTAAGCTGCATTTCATTAAACTCTTCATTTGGATTATTTCACAATTGCATGAATGCCCATTTTGTAGATGGAAATAGGAGACTCAGAAAGTTTAAGTAACTTGCCCACATTTGTGTAGCTAGTAAGAATCACAAAATTTAAACCTAGATCTTTCAAACTTCAGAGCAAAGCATATTGATCATGATGTAGTGCTGCCTCTCACATCTGATCTAAGCTCCCTGAAGGCAAAGAGACTCTTAATAACATTGATAGTTCCCAATGGAGGTTTGTCTATCATGTGTACCACACTTCAAATTCATCCTCATGCCTCCAATTCTCATATGAATCCTATGACATAGATACCCTCATCATCATTTTACAGAAAACAGAAGCTCATATGTGAAGTCGGAGGCCATACAGTTCCTAAGTAGCAATAGTGGGAGAACTTCATCCCTGACTTAAAGCTCGCTGTTGTTCTTTTCCTATGTACGATCCTTCTATGCCAAGCACACAAGTCAGATGATAATAACAATCCTTCAAATGCCTGGCATGCTCTTGTACTTTGTGTGTATTAACTTATTTAATTTTCATGGAAATCCTAGGAATATGAGTCTACAATTATTTTCATTTTATGGATAAGTAAGCTTAGTCAGAGAGAAGTTAAGTAATCATCCCAGAGTCACACAGCTGGTCAGTGGTGTACCTGGGATATAAACCAGGCAGGCTGGTGTAGAGCCCTACACTTTCCTGCCTGTTATATGTTCTTAATAAAATGATGAAATCTAACTCTCTAGCCTGATGCATTCAATTTTATTTTAGTAATACTTTAATCACAGGTAGAAGAATGCCTCCCCCATATAGACCTGAGAATAATGAAACAAAGAAAATGCATTCCTAGAAGAGCAAGATCATTTTTGTTCTTATGGTCATTATTGTTGCTTAAAATACTATTAGTCAAAGTAATGTACAGTGGAGATGTGTAGATTAAATCCTGACTAGATACTCTGACTTCAGTCTTGCCTTCCTGAGACTCAATTCCCATGTCCTTGACAGAATATGAGATGCATAGAATAGGTACCCATACTCAACAGAAGGCAGAAATCAGTCAGTCATGCAGAATTACATGTGGAAATCATGAAAAAAGTGATAGTGAGGTTCAGAAGGGAGCAGAATAGGAATGGTACATACTAGAGTATACTTCAGGAAACCAGGTGAGCCTCAAATCAACCTCATTATTCTTATATAACTGACTTAGAGGCAAACCATAGTCATGATCAGGGAGTTGAATTATTCATTCATAAGAATGCTCTGTGGAAACCAGACACTTGGATCAATTCTAAACTTAACAGGGAGACTGTCATTAGAGTTCCTCCCAACAGAGAGGAACTTACTGAAGAAGAAAAAAAAACAAGTTCCCTGGGGGGGTTCAAAAAGAAAAAAAAGGAATCATCATTTTGCAGTGAGCATGAGCCGGACAAAGGAGGACATAGAGGCAGCAATTGCTAAATGTTAAAAATTCCCATTTTGGAAAGCTTAGAGAAAGTATTGTTACAAGTTCAGGTATTAATAATATGCAGAGGATCCAAGATGGCGGACTAGAGGAAGGCTGCATTCCTACTTGCTCCGTGGATTCCTACTTGCTCGGGATTCAAACAGCAGGAATATGACTCTCAACGAGACTTTATATTCAAAGCACATATAAGGGGTCCCCAGGTGCCGCTCCAGAACCAACTCAGCCGAGCCGGGCTGGGCTCGGCCTGCCGCGGGCAGCTACCATCCGGAAGCGCCAGACCCGGCAGCAGCTTTGGAGCAACCGACCTGGGTCTGCGCCAGCCAACAAGTGAGTGCGGGTCCCCAGTAGCGCTTTGGAATCACTGGCCGTGGCTCCAGCACCAGCCGGCGGCCTCCCAGGCAGAGACCGAGCATCTCAGGCTACCTGGGCATTCAGAGGCGTCCGGGAAACTCTGGGAACTCGGACTCTGGCAGGGAGATGGAACTACCCCACGCCATTTTGGCGGCTTAACTGGCGGAGAAGGCCCAATACCAGCTTCCTGGGGCCTCCAACTGTGTCAGGGGAGCTCCAGCCGGGAAACTCTGGGAACACAGTCTCTGGCTGGGAGTGGGAACTATTCTGCCCCACTTCCACAGCTTCCCTGGCAGAGAGTGCCCATCTCGGGCTTCCCAGGCCCTCCAGCCGCACCGGGAGAGGTTGACCCGAAGCCCCTGGGATCGCTGATTCCGGCAGGGAGGTGGAACTGCTCTGAGTTTGGCGGATTCCCTGCAGAGGGGGTCCATTTCCAGCTTCCTGGGGATGCGAGCTGCGTCAGGGGAGCTTCAGCCGGGAGACTCTGAGAACGCAGTCTCTGGCTGGGAGTGGGAACTATTCTGCCCCACTTCCGCAGCTTCCCTGGCAGAGAGTGCCCATCTCGGGCTTCCCAGGCCCTCCAGCCGCACCTGGAGAGGTTGGCCCGAAGCCCCTGGAATCACTGACTCCGGTGGGGAGGTGGAACTGCTCTGAGTTTGGTGGCTTCCCTGGCAGAGGGGGTCATTTCCAGCTTCCTGGGGCCGCCAGCAGTGTCAGCAGTGTCTGGAGTGATCGGGCAGGGAGCTTTGGGCCTTTGGCAATAGCTTACAGTGTCCCCAGGAGAGAGCAACCACCTGCCACTGCCTGAACCCCCAGCGAGGAGTTCAGGTCAGCCTGGGCTCTTAAGCCCAGTGTCTCCATCACTGAGCACAGTTCTGTGACACCATCCCAACTTGAACTAGTGCCCAGGCCCACACCCAGGCCCGGAGTCTACCACCTTGCTGTATCTAATTGTCTATCAACACTAGGCTGCCTCTGCCCAGAAGCATTGATCATTCCCAACCTGGAGGCAGTGGGACAGCACCTTTCTTGGGTCACCGCTTGATCAAACACCGCTCAAGCAACAGAGGGGAAGATACACGAGCACCATGAGAAAACACGGGAAGAAAGTGTCCCAATTAAACCTAGATGATATATCAAGAGAACCCAAAGACAGCATGGTAGAAGGAATGACAGAAATGGAGTTCAGAATGTTCATAATTAAAGTGATCCGAGAAGAGAATGATGTGACGAGAGAGCAGATTCAGGATATGAATAATCAGTTAATAGAGCAATTGCAGGAAGCAAAAAATTACTTCAATAAAGAGATAGAAATTCTGAGAAAAAAACAAACAGAAATTCTTGAAGGAAACAAGGAAATGAAGGAAACAATAAACCAAGTTAAAAACTCAATAGAAAGCATAATTAACAGAATAGATCACTTGGAGGATAGAACCTCAGACAATGAAGACAAAATATTTAATCTTGAAAACAAAGTTGAACAAACAGAGAAGATGGTTAGGAATCATGAACGAACCCTCCAAGAAATATGGGACATCATGAAAAGACCAAATTTAAGAGTAATTGGGATTGAGGAAGGCGCAGAGATACAAACCAAGGGTATGAATAATCTATTCAAGGAAATATTATCAGAAAATTTCCCTAATATGGTGAATGAGATGGAAAATCAATTACAAGAAGCTTACCGGACACCAAATGCACAGAATTACAACAGATCCACACCAAGGCACATTATAATGAAAATGCCTAACATACAAAACAAAGATAGAATTTTAAAGGCGGCGAGAGAAAAGAATCAGATTACCTACAGGGGGAAACCAATACGTATATCAGCAGATTTCTCAGCCCAGACCCTAAAAGCAAGAAGGGCCTGGAACAACATATTTCAAGCTCTGAAAGAAAACGGATGCCAACCAAGAATCTTGTACCCAGCAAAACTTACCTTCAGATTTGATGATGAAATAAAATCCTTCCATGATAAACAAAAGCTTAAAGAATTCACAAAGAGAAAGCCTGCCCTACAGAACATTCTCAACAAGGTATTCGAAGAGGAAGAGACGAAAAATAACAATCTCAGTCATCATGGGGAGGAACTACCCTAAAGAAAGAGTCCATCAAAGGAGAAACAAAGTTAAGCTAAAAACCCTAAAAAAGCTAAAATGACAGGAAATACAAGTCATATCTCAATAATTACCCTGAATGTAAATGGCCTAAACTCATCAATCAAAAGACATAGACTGGCAGACTGGATTAAAAAGAAAGACCCAACAATATGCTGCCTTCAAGAGACTCATCTCATAGAAAAACATGCCCACAGACTAAAGTTGAAAGGTTGGGAAAAAGCATACCATGCACACGGACTGAGTAAAAAAGCTGGGGTTTCCATCCTCATTTCAGACAAAGCAGACTTCAAACCAAAGATAGTCAGAAGGGATAAAGAAGGACATTTCATGTTGCTTAAAGGTAGCATAAATCAACAGGACATAACAATCATAAATATTTATGCACCAAACAATGGCGCATCTATGTATGTCAATCAGATCCTTCTCAATTTCAGGAATCAAATAGACCAAAACACAATAATACTCGGAGACTTTAACACTCCTCTCTCACCGTTGGACAGATCTTCCAAACAAAAATTGAATAAAGAAACTATAGGACTCAATGACACAATCGCTAATCTGGACTTAACGGACATATATAGAATATTCCATCCATCAAAAAGTGAATACACTTTCTTCTCAGCAGCGCATGGGTCCTTCTCTAAAATAGACCATATGTTATGCCACAAAGCTACTCTTAACAAATACAAAAACATACAGATACTACCTTGTATACTATCAGATCATAATGGAATGAAACTAGATATCAACGAGAAAGTTAGAAACAGAAACTACTCCAAGACCTGGAGATTAAATAATATGCTATTGAATGATACATGGATAACAGAAGACATTAGGGGGGAAATTAAAAGATTCTTAGAGGTCAACAAGAATAAAGATACAACATATCGAAATCTCTGGGACACCATGAAAGCAGTGCTAAGAGGAAAGTTCATTGCAGAGAGTGCATTTAATAAAAGAATGAAAAGTCAACAAATCAATGACCTCACATTACAGCTCAAAGCCCTAGAAAAAGAGGAACAGATCATCACCAAAAGTAGTAGAAGACAGGAAATAATCAAAATCAGAGCTGAAACCAACGAAATTGAAACAAAAAAAACAATTCAAAAAATTGACGAAACAAAAAGTTGGTTCTTTGAAAAAATAAACAAAATTGGATAGGCAGAATTAATATTGTCAAAATGGCCATACTTCCAAAAATTCAATGCTATACAAATTCAATGCAATTCCAATTAAAATCCCAATGATGGACCTCATAGAAATAGAGCAAGCAATCATGAAATTCATATGGAGGAATAAGAGACCCAGAATTGCTAAAGCAATCCTTAGCAAGAAGAGCGAAGCAGGGGGTTTCACAATACCAGACCTCCAACTATACTACAGAGCAATAGTGACAAAAACAGCATGGTATTGGTACCAAAATAGGCAGGTAGATCAATGGTACAGAATAGAGGACACAGAGACAAACCCAAATAAGTACGGGTATCTCATACTTGACAAAGGAGGCAAAAACATGCAATGGAGAAAAGACAGCCTCTTCAACAAATGGTGCTGGGAAAACTGGAAATCCATATGCAGCAAAATGAAACTAAACCCATATCTCTCACCCTGTACAAAACTCAACTCAAAGTGGATCAAGGACCTAGAAATCAGAACAGAGACTCTGCACCTAATAGAAGAGAAAATAGGTCCAAATCTTCATCATGTTGGACTAGGACCAGATTTCCTTAACATGACTCTCAAAGCGCAAGAAATAAAAGCACGAATCAATGATTGGGATAGAGTGAAACTAAAAAGCTTCTTCTCAGCAAAGGAAACAATCAGCAATGTGAAGAGAGAGCCTTCAGAGTGGGAGAAAATCTTTGCCACACACACTTCGGACAGAGCACTAATCTCCAGAATCTACCAAGTACTCAAAAATCTTTACACCAAGAACACCAATAACCCAATCAATAAATGGGCCAAGGAAATGAACAGACACTTTACAGAGGAAGATCTACAAGCAATCAAGAGATTTATGAAAAAATGTTCAACATCACTCGTTATAAGAGAAATGCAAATTAAAACCACCTTAAGATTTCATCTTACCCCAATTAGAATGTCTTTTATCAAGAACACAGGCAACAACAGGTGTTGGCGAGGATGTGGGGAAAAGGGTACACTCATACATTGCTGGTGGGAGTGCAAGTTGGTGCAGCCACTCTGGAAACAGTGTGGAGATTCCTTAGAAAACTTGGAATGGATCCACCATTTGACCCTGCTATCCCACTCCTTGGCTTATACCCAAAGGACTTAAAATCAGATTGCCTCAGTGATGCAGCCACATCAATGTTCATAGCTGCTCAATTCACAATAGCTAGATTATGGAATCAACCTAGATGCCCTTCAGTAGATGAATGGATAAAGAAACTGTGGTATATATACACAATGGAATATTACTCAGCCATAAAGAAGAATAAAATTATGGTATTTGTAGGTAAATGGATGATGTTGGAAACTCTTATGCTAAGTGAGATCAGCCAATCCCAAAAATCCAAAAGCCGAATGGTCTCTCTGATATATGAATGATGATGCATAATGTGGGGGGGAAAGATGGCAAGAATGGAGGAAAGATAGCTAGCATAGAGGGAAGGGAAGGGTGGGGGTGGTTGAGGGGTAAAATTAATAACAATGTGTGACAGATACCATTGCCCTGTGTACATGTATGAATGCACAGATGGTGTGACTCTACTTTGTGTACAACCAGTGAAACAATAGCTGCACTCCATTTGTGTTCAATGAATCAATAAGTAAAAAAAAAAAAAAAAAAAAAAAAAA